>JAQMYF010000009.1:16893494-16914550 GCA_030014195.1 Neosilurus mollespiculum | reverse complement strand
ACAGTGTTATGATCTGAAGTGCCTCAATTGCTCAGGTTGAGGCTCAGCAACATTATGTGGCAATAAAATTTAGTCATCTGATGACCAAAATGTGTTATGTGGTCAAGGTAGCATGAGGAATCATTTTCACACATAAATCTGAACCACACCGCTATCCTTAGCCCCAGTAAAAGTGTTTGCTATGTGTTAGAGAAGACTTCTCTGTTGCATTGTTCTGACTCTGCAATCCTCATGACAGGATCTCAGTGAAAAAATGAATACAACTCGGAAATTGAAATATATAATAGTTGTGATGTTGCATACGTTTACTGAAACAATGCCACAGTGAATTCTGCTGTAATCAAAGCTAAAGGCTGTCCAACAAAATAATAGAGATTGCAACTTATTGGGCAGGTCTTGTAATACAAGAAAATGTCCTGTATGAAAGTGCTGACAGGAAATTGTCAACAAAGCTTTTTGGGATTACGCTGTGACCACATTCTGTTGGGCAGTGGTGGCTCAGTGGTTAAGGCACTGGCCTGCTGAGCTGAAGGTCAGGGGTTCAAGCTCAAGTTCCTCCAAGTTGCTACTGTTGGGGCCTTGAGCAAGGCCCTTAATGCTCAGCTATATAAAAATGATAGATGTAAGTAGCTCTGGATAAGGGTGTCTGTCAAATATTATAGGCAAGTCACCATATGCAGTAGCTGTGAAATTCTGACCAATAACCATTTTTCAGTGCTGTTTGTTCATTCTACTTTTTCCAAATTAGCTTTCCTCTTACCAGTTCTGAGCTTCAATACAAAATCCAGTAATTACTCCATACACAAACCTACCAAAATGCTCTTAGAAACCATGGGCTGAGTCAATGGAGAAACACAAGTCACCACTAGTACCACAGAACAAACCTAAGCAGATCCTTGTTAAAAAACACAATTTCCTGTTCTTCTGGCGACCACATACAGATTGTGTGTGAACCCACATCACCCCAGGCTTTGCTCGACCTTCAAAGCCAGACTTATAAAGTGAGTGTATGTATTTGTTAGTAAGTGTGGAAGTAAGCATGCAAGAGTATGAGAGTTTTCCCAGCCGGTGATGTGCGTGTGAGGAAACACTCTTAAATTCCATCAGTTTCCATTGACAGGATCTCTGATTCCTGTAAACATGGATGAAGCCCAAGAACACACTGCATACCTGTCAGAATAATTTCTCGCTCTCTCACTAAATTGTCTGAACAGTCATGAATTGGAATCTGTTAGATCTACACTGATTTCGGGTAAATATCATGAAAAGCGATCAGTGGGTTGCGAGTTAATGTTTACCAAAGTATTACTGTTTAACTCACTAACTGATACATTTGTGGTGGCTCAATGGTTAAGTCAGAACGCTGTATATGTTCAACTTCCAGTGATATTATTCAGTTACTGAGCCTGGGCCTTAATGTTTTAACCGTTCCAGATTTTATCCTCTCTCGTTTATGTGGTGTTGTTTTATTGATAAGAAAATGAGTATGTAGATACACTACCCTCCCCAAAAAAAATAAATAAATAAATAAAAAAATCGCACACTCCAAAATCTTCATGGAGTGCATTTATGATGTTTTAGGTCATATTTATGTATGAAAGATTGGGTCTGGAGGTGCACCAAATCAAGCCAAAATTGGAATCAACAAAACTTAAAAATTAAAAACAAACATACCAAAGACAAAAAGGAAAGACAGGAAAACAAGAGGAAAGAGAAGGGGGGGGGGGGACACGAGCAGGGGTAAAAAGAAACAGCTAAAAATGTGTACAGTACACTTTCAATCAGAAAGGGAAACAAGGTCTTTAAAAGTTCAGACACTATTGAATCCACCTGATAAGTTTTCTTTAAATAAAAAAGTATACTTCTTATTCATATCTGGGTGGGTTTTTTTTTTTTTCATTTCTATTTAAAAAACACATTTTTATTTAAATAATGTATTTGTGTACATCCCTACTGAATTTTTATTTATATCCCTGCAAGGCAGGATTTTCTCAAGTGTGCCTGTGCAACCAATAACATACAAACACCCACATACACACACACACACACACACACACACACACACACACAAGCTTAAACACTGACAAATTACTTCGTCTCTTTTTGGAGATGGTTTAAAACTTGGGTCATTCCTTCTGGGGATCTTTCTGGACAAGTCTGCATCGAAACCGATTCATTCTTGGACAGCTGTTATTGCTTTAAACCCTTAAACATATTTCCAATGAAAATCCTTCAAAGCACCGTGGGCTAAGTTTTTTTAAATCCCCTAACCAAGTAAGAGTGTATTTAATATCTGCTGTTTGGCTCCAGTATGACTTTTATTCAGTGTTTTATTGCCTTAATATGATTTGGCTATTTTCAGTCCCACCTACACAACTGCATTTTAAATCTGGGAAACAGGTATACTAAAACTCAATAAGGATGCTAATTCTTGTGGGTTTGACCCCAGTCTGTACTAACACCGGTTTTATACCAATAAAGTATTTCTAGAGAGATTTGGAGATAAGGAATAGCTGTAACACACTAGATTTCAGATCTGCTGACTTGTACAGCTTGTGCTTTGGAAACTGATTACATCACAAGGAACACTGTGAATCATGTGGAAGAATAACTAAATAGGATTTTGTTTAGGCAGCATTGCTGCGTAGTGGTTAGAATGTCCAGCGTTTCTGTCCGGAGTTTGCATGTTCTCCTTATGCTTGCGTGGGTTTCCTTCAGGGGCGCTTAATCCTACAGGGGCGTTAGGCTAAATGGATGTTCTTGATTGCCCCTGGGTGTGAGTATGAGTGTGAATGGTTGTGTGTCTGTGCTGGCCCTGTGATGGTCTGGCGAGCTGTTCAGGGTGCACTCCGCCTTTGCTCAGTGTAAGCTGGGGTTTCCTGGACTTTCCTTACAACTTTATTCTCAAATGAAAAGCTGTGCAATACCTTTATTGATTCATCTTTACGTAAAGAAAGTCCGTTGGGCTTTTCACCCCCGAGCCTAGTGGCTCATCAGGCCAGAGCTTATCCCTGTTTTATGTAGCATGAAGCGATTAGGAGTTCAACTACTCCCGGATGGGATGCTAGTCCATCGCAGGTTATCTTTCCAGTATTTTTACTGGTACCCATTTATATTGCTGGGTGGACAGAGGCACATTTGTGGTTAAGACCTTGCCCGGGGGCCTTATCACAGTGGGTCGGGGGGAATGGGGATTTGAACCCAAGACCTCTCGATCATGAGCTCAGCATCCTTACCACTGCACCACTGGCCCCCATTCATCTTTAACAACCACTTTATTCTGGTAACGGATGAGGTTAATCCCTGAAGGTCTAGCCATCAGGCAGTCCATCACAGAGAAACACAGAGAAACACAGACCATTTTACAGACTTTTTCAGCCAATAGCCAATCCATCTACTGATACGAGGCCAGAGGAAACCCCATGTGAAACTCCACACAGTCCAAGTTTATGATCAAACCAGGGAGCCTGGGGCTGTAGGCTGGTGATGGCCCTAAATTACCCACTAAACAATCTCTCAATTTTTTCACAAGCAGTTGCTTGCTTTCTCTGCAAAATACACCCTGTACTGGCCTGCACCCAAACCGAAGGGCGACCCATTCCAAAAATACTTGCAAAAACATGGGGTAGATATCTGATTCAGAAAGCACAACATCACATGTAGGTCCCCTTTTCACCATGAACCTCATAATATGGTCATATTTAAGGAAGAAAACTGAGTTTTCTTCACAAGTGATTTTTTTTTTCCTCGCACATGGAATGCCTCAAGCTACAACCAGTATGTTAATGTAGACACAGCTATGTGTGTTTTTGTTGGCTGACATCATGAGGTGATCTGTCATTTTCAAACCAGGACCATACAGTCTGGACTATACCTCCAGACTTGTCTACTGCTCTAGGATTAACTTACTCTACTTCATAACTTTGATTATTACAATGAAACTGATCTCAGCTAAGCATAATAAAAAACACTGTGTGCCAACACCTAGACCTCTGCATGGAATTATTTTCTGAAAAGTAAATTGTGTTTTTATAAGGTGCCATAAGGGACACTGTAAATGTTTTCAGAAGTTGCTCTTCAAGATTGCTTTGTTTAATGCCGTGAGAGGAGCTGCCTTTCTTCACAGCTAGTTCCCTTTTCAATGCAAGAGGCGTTCCAAAAAATGAGACATCAGGAGTCAAGAATGCAAGAAAAAAGGACCCTACTCTCTGAGGAGGAACTCAACTCATTTGCACAGATGTTCTCCCTTCCCCTTCCAACGGTACAGTGAGCAGATTGTTATAGACTGGTGTACATGGGGGGTTTTGTTTGTTTTTTTGGCAAGGACCTGAAGTAAGACAGCAGGGTTTCAATGGATTAGAGTTGACCCCAGCCAAAAGAATGAGAGCATCATCACTTTGAAAACCTGAGAACCATGGTACCGGGATTTTAAAAGGACTAACGAAACACAATCGTTTGTTTTTTAGAATTCAGTCCGGTCTCATAAAAATTTGTAGATGTGAGGGTAATTTTGTTTGATTTTGCTGAAAAATTACAATTGCCAAAATGACATTTTTCTTTGACCTTATTGCTCATAACCTTGATAAAAAAAAAATCTGAGTGCTATATTCACACAATCATGCAAGCATTGAGTCTTTCCTTAAGAAGTGTTAAGAAAGCCTCACAGATGCAAATGTGTTCCTATTATACCTTTACATTACTTGATTAAATTGTTCCTGTCATTTCTCACAACATAATTTGTAAAAATATTTTAACTAACTCCAAAAACATATTGAATTCATACAAATTGAATAAGTTCAAGATCGAAATTAGAAGCTAGTCATGCAGCTAGGAAGTTTGCTATTCTTAAAGAATTCAAGTGTTGGTCATTCTTACAGCATAATTTGTGCAAAATGTAATATATTTAAGCGATACTGAGCTTATTTTAACATAAATGACCATAAAAAGCACTATACTAGACCAATGCAGAACAACCATTTTTTTTCCTGGAAGTGATGTGAACTCATTGGGTCGGCTTGTCCAGCGCAAGTAAACAAACAACGAGTGATATTTTAGGTGATAAAACTCCCCGCATTCTAAAGGCCCTTACCTTTTACTGGGTCCTTTTGGCAAGGCGCTGCTCCTGTCTGTTGACATTCTTCCACGTTTTATGAAGGAATTCCATAGGAACAGTGTCCAGTTTTAGATGTAAAAGCTTGGGCTTCGTGCCAAGTGGTTCTGCCTGGAGGTCACGCCAATAGCAGGTCGGGTTAAAGTGGCCTTCGCAGATTACTGAATTGCTTCCGAAAGGAAACCTTTTGAGAGTGTGTTCTGTGCCCATATTATGTTATATTTTTGTTTAGTCTTTTAGTTTGCTATTTAAGCCACCCTGATGTGTACGTACACCATCATTTTAACATGTCTGTCTGTCTGTTCTCTTATAGTAATCTTCATTACAACCACAAAAAAATTGGGCTGGGGCTTCTGGGCTTCATTAGCTTCTGTATTTCCGTCGTCTCTCAGACATTATCTGCAAACCTGGCTGTCTTAGTAAAGTGTATTTTGTTTAGCCTGAGCTAAGCATTCTACCGGAGCAGAGGTTCATGAGCCATTTGGTTTTATTTATTCACGGTTTGGGTTTTGCCCTGATTAGACACTCAGCACTATGCTAGTTGCAGATGTTTTGAATGTGTATTGTGCATTCAAGTTAACTTCTGGACACATGGGATGATAGTGCATTTAGTAAGTTATAGAAAGTAATTAAGTTATAAAGTTATAGTTAATTTGGCTCGTTTTAGTAATCATACATGACACTTCCGACTGATGCTTAGCTGTTCTAACACAATTTATGATTCAGTCATTGTAGGCTTCAGAATAAACACATTAAATCAAGACATGGAATACAGTGAGATTAGGCTTACAAACCCTGGACAGTGTAAGATTGGAAAAATGTCACCTGGCGCTTGCTGTCAGTGTAAACCAGTCTGGCCCTTCTCATCTGATGTCTGTCTTTAACAAGTATTTGTTGTTGTTGTTGTTGTTGTTGTTGTTTGTACCATTCTGAGTAAATAAATAGTGTTGGTTTATTCTTTATTAGGGTCGCGGGGATGCTGGAGCCAATTCCAGCCGACTCTGGTTAAAGTAGGAATGCTCCCTAAAGAGCTTGCCAGACCACTGCAGGGCCAACACATACACATACACACACACACACACACACACACACACACAAAACCATTCACACTTACATCTTTGGGTTATCCCCTTTAATCAGTTAGCCTAATTTGTGTATCTTTGGACTGTGGGAGGAAACCGGAGTACTCAGAGGAAATCCATGTAAGCACACGGAATAAGCACATGGAGAACATGCAAACTCCACACAGAAACGCCCTTGCTGGGCGCAGGGCATAAACCCAGGACCTTCTTACTGTAAGGTGGAAGTGCTAACCACTATGCCACTATGCTGCGCCCACATTGGGTGTTGTGTGGAAAGGTAGATCAGCATTTTCTAACATACAGTACACAACCCAGCTTATCTAGTACTGGCAGTCATGCCATGGTCAAAGTGGAAGAGATGACACTTTCTACAGTCTGATTTTTGGTAACATTATTAAAGTGGTGGGTCTGTATCTTTAGGATTTTCTGCATCATGCTGCTCCATGACTGATGGACTGGATAACTACTAAAATGAACAGAAGTAAAGGTATTCCTAATAAAATGGCCAGGGTGTATATTGTATATGATGATGGTTAATTCTGCATCAGATGCTAATTACAGTATGATTTTGAATTGTAAGAGAAATTACATGAGTTATACGTTCCATATTTCCATCACCCTGAGAGCCAGCAACCACAATTCAGAGCAAAAATAAATAAATAAATAAATAATTCCACATCTGACCGACAAAATCCAACCACTTCCACTTCTCTTAATAGCTCTCCCCCGCATCACCAAACCACAAACATGATGCAGCTGCACCAGCGAAGCAACAATCTGCCACATTGTGTACTTCTTGTGCTCTTGATTTGGGACCAACATTAGAAATTGCTGGAGGTCTTAATTGTTGTCGTCAGCTCATGTGGAAATGCTTAGCAGCTTTCTGCTCATCAGTTTCTGGATGGAGCTGCCAACTGGAGGGCACCTTGGATGCTCCTGACACATTGTCTCACACCAAATTGAGCACTTCCAGAGCTGGCATGAGAAATATATTAAGTGAGGCACAGATGCAGATAGTTATGTGGATTTTCTGCTGATCAGAAAATGATGATCTGTATTGTATTGCTTCATTAGATTGCATTCATTCATTTGCATAACTCCTTAATCCTGCAAGGGTCACAGGGAGGCTTGAGCCTATCTCAGCCGAATCGGGGCAAAGGCGGGGTACACCCTGAACAGCTTGCTAGTCCTTGCTAGGCCAACACACACACACAACCATTCACACTCACACCTAGGGGCAATTTGGAGTTTGCCTAATGTCCATGTCCTTAGACTTTAGGAGGAAACCAGAGTACTCAGAGGGAACCCAGGGAAGCACAAAAAGAACATGCAAACTCCACACAGAAATGCCCTTGCCACTCACATGGCTCGATCCCACACCCTTCTTGCAGTAAGATGGACGTGCATACTGCAGGTATGTGCTGATTTGCATTTTAGGCTAACTGTAGATTCAGACGCTTCAAGATATCAGATTATCCTAATCCCCTCCTGCTATTATTTCAAATGGCTGCGCAATGTGTTGGTCAGATGGGCCATAATTACTGCAGAGTTCTAAACAGTCACATAAACATGCATGCAGAGGAAAGCTGTTCGACTTGCTTTCTAGAAGTACAGTCAGCTTTTTGAAGCAATAAGCAGGACATCTGTTTTGGGTAGGCGAAAAGAACTGGTGTGTGTGTGTGTGTGTGTGTGTGTGTGTGTGTGTGTGTATGCAACAATGTAGCTTTGTGACGATGGAAGAAGAAGAGCATCAGAGCTTGAGAAAAAGCAGGAGCCATGTGACACGTCGCTCTGTTCTCTGGGATTTAGCCATAGGCATCCTCAGCTAGGCCACAATCCAGACCCACACTGGTTTGGCTTATGGAAAGCCAGTTCATTCTCCAGTTATGATTTCATTGGCTCACTTGCTTTTACAGTCACGGCTGGGTATTGTCAAGCTCTTTTGATTGAATATGGTGTCAATCATTTCGGAATGCACACAGACTGTTTATTACTGAACATACAGTAGGAATACCACCGGATACCTCGGGGACAAATTATTGGCACCCATGTCCAAACAATCTGTTTGTCTTATCATTCAGTTTAATTCCGTGGCGAGTGGAAGGATTTACGGGTTCGTCCTTAAATTGGTGGATTGATTACAGTAAAAGAGATTTTGTGGTACGATTGCTGAAGGTTTATGTTCGATGTCATATGTTACTGCTCACAGAAATCAGTGAAGGGCTTTGTTCCATTACTCTCTTATTGCAAAATCATAATATAAAGGCAAAGCTTTAGATACCATTCCATGGAAGGAAACTGGGTATCTGCTCCAGTGCCAAAGCCAAAATGGGAGGAACGATCTGTGGTTTTTGCAGGGCATCCAGTTGTGACGGGAATTTCGAACTCAACCGCTACGTTCCAGCGAGCGACTCTAATGACATGGTTAAGCTTCCGTGGGATATTGTTAAAAGGGGAAATTCCGAGCAGGAGAAAAGCAGTTTTCTGTTTCTTTTTGTTCAGAGGTAAGAGCCGGTCAAGTGTCTGCATTCACTTAATGGCGCATTTATTTATTGTTCAGACTGCTTACATGCATGGGTTGTTCCTTACAGTCTGAACAAGTGCCGGTTTCAGAACGGTGTTTTTTATAAACATTCATTTTCTGAACTGCTTAATCCTAATTAGGGTCGTGGGGAGGCTGGCGCCCATCTCAGCCAACCCTGGGCAAGGGCAGAGTACACCCTGGACAGCTCGCCAGGCCATCGCAGTGTTTTTGATAAAGACTTTTTTAAATCCAATCTAATGATATAATATTTTTTTAGTAGTAGTGCTTACACTTCTCTGTAAAGTAGCATCTCAGCCATATATTGTGCAGAATAGGCTCATCCTGTGGATATACAAGTCAAATGTTTCATCTCACATTTCAGTGATCCATAATAATTCACTCAATTACATGCACATGTAACTATTTATGCTTCAACACATTATTTCCACTTACAAACGCTACAGTGAAATGACTAACTGTTCTGATGATGCCATCTTGGGGCTGTTACATGAGGTACAAGTGTTTTTTGTTCAGTGTGTGTGTGTGTGTGTGTGTGTGTGTGTGTGTGTGTGTAAAGCCTGTCTTGCGATTGAACTGAATCTCCTAGATGAAACTGTATAACTGGAGGAGGTTGTAACTTTTCAGAATCATTTAGCCTACACATGTCCAGGCATGTCCCCGGAAAGTAAAACTAACTCCCGTCTGGTTTCTTGAGTAGACATGATAACATCTCAAGTATAGACAAGCTGTAGCAAGTCCTCACTCATTCACTAACAGCTGTTTTAGCGGTTGCATAAATCCGAAGATGATCATAATTTATAGGTAGTGTAAGTTTGTAATCACCAGTTTGATACTCACTAGTCATTGATATTGGCGGCATGGTGGCGTCGTGGTTAGTAAATCCGCCTCACAGCAAGAAAGTCCTGCGTTTAAATGGTGCCGGGCTCAGCGAGTTTGGAGTTTGCTTGTTCTCCCTATGATTTTGTGGGTTTCCTCCGGGTACACCGGTTTCCTCCCACAGTTAAAAGACCTGCAGATTAAGCTGATTGGGTGTTCTAAATTGACCCTAGGTGTGAATATGAGTGTGAATGCTTGCGTATATGTTGGCCCAGTGATGGTCTGGAGAGATGTTCAAGGTGTACCCCACCTTTGCCCAGTGTCGGCTAAGATAGGCACCAGCCTTCCAGTGACCCTAATAGGATGAAGCAGTTAGGCAAATGAATGGGTAAGTGAGTGAGTTATTCACACTGTTAATACATATTGGAGAGTTCCTGTTAATTTTATCTTGATGAGGAAATATGATACTTTTATTTAAATTGTTTTTATTTATTTATTTGTTTGTTTGTTTGTTTGTTTGTTTATTATTATTATTATTATTATTATTATTAACAAATAAATAAATAGCAGTGTAAAACGACACAAGAGTGTCAGATCACGAGTTTAGCACGTTTTCCCTCTGGGATGTTTGAGCTGGTTGTAAATACAACAGTTTTCCCTTGTTTATTTGTTTGGACACAAAGGCGTCACTAGCTAGCCTTCCCTCACTGACCTCTCATGCACAACGCTGTCTCTGCCCATGCCAGTCTACCTCCCAGAGCACCGAGTGTGAAGGTTTCAGTTGTCAACCAATCAGAGCAGAGTAGGCACAGCGACTGTAAAGAACATAAATGGAAGGAGGAAGCCAAACAGCATACACACTCAAAATCAGAGCTTCAGTGGGAGGTGGGGAAGCAGCTTCCCGAAGAACTGTGGAGTTTTTTGGATAAGGAATTGTCCTTTTTGCTCCAGTGGTGTCCGAAATGAAGAATAATGACTTAAAAATTGGTGTCATATGTGATCTTTGATAAAGAAATAAAACTGGTGTTAAAATGAAGGTAAGGCCATCGCTTTCTGAGGAAGCCAGATTCAGCAGGGGAAGCAAATTCACATCTGGGATAGACATTATTTCATATTCTTTTGAATTATTTTAATATAAGGCTAGTTACAGTTTTGAGGCTTGGTCTGATTTTTGGTTAGGCTAGTTGTATGCTTCAAACGATGAAAGTACTTAATATGGAAGAACCTCAAGTTGAAGGTATGCATAAAAAAATTCCTGTGTGTTAATCTCTCAGCAGTATATAATATTGCAAGATGCATGCAGTGCCTTTATTTAAAGTATATTTGAATATTCAGAATATTTGTTTGGGGAGCAATTAAACAAAAAGCAGATATTGGTTGGTTTCGGTTCCATAAGTATAATAAGTGAAGACACCTCTGGCTGTAATTACAGCTGCAAGTCTTCTGGGATATGTCTCTATCAGCTCTGCACATCTGGATCCTAACATTTTCCCATTCTTCTTGGCAAAATTGTTCAAGCTGTGTCAGACTGGATGGAGACGACTGGTGAACAGTAATTTTAATGCCGTGCCACAGGCTTTCGATTTGATTGTCTGAGCTCATTCTAACACATTCAGGTTCTTGGATACAAACCACTCCAGTATCGCTTTGCCAGTATGCTCAGGGCGGTGATCCATGTTTGAAGGTGAATCTCCACACCAGTTTCTTTTAGGATAGTCCTGTGTTTTTCCCCTTTATCCACGTAGCCCTCAATCCAGAAAGTTTCCCAGACTTTGCAGATGAAAAGCATCCCCTCAACACGATGCTGTTACCACCACCTTCATGCTTTGTGCCAAAGGGCAGAAAATGTAGTTTTTCGCACACCAGAAAACCTAGTTCCACATGTTTGCTGAAGCACGACTTTTGGCAAACTGCAAAAGGATAATGTTTTTTTCCCCTTTTTAATAAAGCTGATCTATGTAGCATGTCTTGGCTATGGTTTTGCCATGAAGAGCTTCTCATGTGAGATGTGGATCTCTCCAGCTCCTTCAAAGCTACTGCTGGTCTCATGCTAGATTCTTTGACTGAAGTCTTCCTAACTTGGGCTCTGACTTTAAGTGGATGGCCATTTTTGGGCAGAGTTGCCGCTGTGTGAAGTTCTTTCCCTTTTTAAACAATGATTGGGATTCTTCTTTTGCTTCTTCTTCTTCTCATCATCATCATTATTATTATTTGACCAAATGCTGATGGATACTTTTTCAAATTTAATCTTGAATTTGGTCTTAATTCTTTTATTGGTTTAGGTACAGTATGTTTTTAGACCTTACAGAGACAGATATATTTACACTGAGGTCATGTGCCACTTTCTGGGCAAACCCCTTTCACCTTAATATGTGACATTAAAACCTTTTGATCAGAAATTTAGCTTGTAACCCGAACACAATTTATTCTCCTTTAAAGCACCTGTGACCTGATTAATCCTGTTGTAAATGTATTAAAGGGTACCTGTGGTGAATTTGTATTACTAGCTCTTTAAAATGATAATTTATCATCAGAGGTTCCATCAGGCAATGTCATTCCTTGCTTCTTGTCAAGTATGCACGAGTGCTGCCACACTATTACTACTAGGCATGCGCAGCGACATGCTGCCTTCTTCATTGTCTGTTCCAGCCCTGGTTGTGACGCGAATTCATTGTTTTGTCCTATTGGCTGGGCTCCATGCAGCAGACGCCAGTCTTAGATAACACATTACTGGCCAATGCTGAGCTGTGTTGCCAGAAAAATGTTGTAGCCTGCGAAGACCACTTCAAGCCGACCTGCTATTGGTGTGGCCTCCAGGCAGAATACATGGCACGAAGCCGAAGCTTTTACGTCTAAAACCAGATGCTGTTCCGATGGAATTCCTTCATAAAAAGTCAAAAGATGAGAACGGACAGGAGCAGCGCCTCGCCAAAAGGAACAGGTAAGAGCCTCGCCAAAAGGAACAGGTAAGTATGTCGGGGATTTATCTCCTAAACTGTCGCTCGCTTGTTTACTTGCGCTGGACCAACAAGTTCACGTCACTTCCGGGAATGCTCCGCATTGGTTCAGCCCACGCTAGTAATCCACAACATAAAAATGCCAAGTTTAGTGCTTTTTGTGGTTATTTATGTTAAAATAAACTCTGTATCGCTCAAACGTATTACATTTTGTACAACTTACACTGTAAGGATGACCAATACCGGTACTCTTTGAGTCCATTAAAGTAATGCCAAACAATTCAATGGAATGCATATCGTGTAATGTGATGAATTTAGTTTAAAAGAACAGTGTGAAACATTGTGGAGGATCTGTTAGCAGAAATGAACCATCTTATCAATAAATAATGTATATTTATTTCGATATATAAAATTATAGTAAAAAGTTTACTTTTCGGAACCTAGAAAAAGCTGTTTATATCTACATGGGGAGCGGGTCCCTTCTCATGGAGGCTGCCATCTTGCACCGCCATGTATTTACCGAATCCCAGAACCACACAGGCTTTGAAGGGGAGGGGTCAGGAATGCAATTTTAGTTGGTAGCAATCTGGAACCTCACCAGAAGATGCCACTATATAGCAGTAAATCTTACACACTGTACCTTTAAGATGCATACTCAGTATCTGTGTAGGCATCATAGAGCTTCTATGGCAAAAGCAATATATATATATTTTTTTTTACTTTATATGAAACTATTACTAGCCAGTACAAATGAAATGAGATGGAACTGACATGAATACATTTTCCAGTGTTTGTAATAACCCTGGCTGCTGCATTTTGGACACACTGCAGTTCGTTGATAGATGCGGCAGATTATCCGACACGATTCATGTTATTGGAGTATAAAGTGATATCAGTCTGCTTTCCCTTCTGAAAGTTTATTTTAAGTAATTCTGGCTTCAGACGTACCAGTTAAATGGATTTGTAACTCTTCCCAGACACTCGGTCCTAGAATCTTTCAGCAGTTCTTTGTTGTTCATGGCACAATGATGCTACTTATCATACCAAGCCAACTTTTTTCAAATAACCCTACACTATTCATGTGATGCAGATCACTGATTACTTAACACAAAGCTACCACTGCCCAAATTACTTCCACCTATCTATTCATCATGTATACCACTTATCCATCAGGGTCGCAGGGGAAGCTAGAGACACTCACCACTGACTCCATGGCAAAGCTAACACAGAGACAACCCTTCACACTCACATTCGCACCTATGGGCAATTTATAGTAGCCAGTTGGTCTAATATTCCTGTCTTTGGGCTGTAGGAGGAAACTAGAGCACCAGGAGGAAACCCACACAAGCATATGGAGTACAAACCTGAAACTGCTAGATTCAAAGCCAGAATCTTCTTTCTTTGAGCCACCATGATGCCCCTTACATTTAATGCTTCTGCGTACTGTTTAAGCAGCACTGTGGAAAAGTGGTTAGCACGTCTGCCTCACAGCAGGTTTGAGTCCCAGGCTCGGGCGTTTCTGTGTGGCTCTCGCATATTCTCTCTGTGCTTGTGTGGGTTTCCTCCTGATACTCCAGTTTTCTTCTACAGTCCAAAGACATGCACATTAGGGTAACTGGCTATTCCAAAACACCCCTAGGTGAGTGTTGGCTCTGCAGTGGTCCGGCCAGGCGAGGCACCCAGCCTCCCTGCGACCCTTGGGGGATTAAGCAGTTCAGCAAATGAGTGAGTAAAAGTTCTTCTTATGCATTGTTGCTACAGTGGCCAGGTTATCACATCAATGGACTTGTTCTTCTCTGATGGCGCGGATATAAAATGGGGGACTCAGATAATGAAGGAGTGGTTCAGGGAGCATGAGGAATCATTTTCACATATGTATTGGCACCCCAGAGTTCTGACCTTAACCCTGTTGAACGTTTTCGGATTTTATGGAGTGGTTCAGTTTTTCCCTAATCAATTCAAGACGTCGGTGAGAAATGAACCCGACACTGGATGGAAATAAATGTTATGTTGTTTAAGTTTGTTGAAACAGTACATGGCGATTACATGCTGGCTAAAGGTTTGATGGTTTATTTATCTATAAAGAGCATTTTATATAGCACTGAGTAAGTGAAAGCAGTTTTAAACAGAACTTTGGTTTCCTGTTTCTTACTTCCTGGTATTTAACAGTTTCTGTTGTTTCACTGCTGCTTCAGTTTTGTTTTGAACCCCACTGACGGTTGGCTGCACCCGTCTCTCGGTCGTTTCATGTCTCGTTAAGGCCCACTTGCCAAAATATTTACTTCTCCTTTTTGTGTTGTGGCAGTTTTTCCCATATATTCATACCCTGCATCTCAAGCTCATGGTTCCCTGATGTTTAAGCTCCTAGTTTGTTAGCCTCGTTGGATAGTAATGATTTTGTCTACAATGCATTTCTGTTGTATGTGATTATTCTTAATCTTGCACAAGATGCATCTGACCACATAAGACACAGAATGGGACAAAATTAAAACTTATTTTCTCATTTATTCTTTATGAAACTTGCTGAGAAAAAAAAATGAAAAAGACAAATAAAAAAAATATACATAAAATACCAAAGCCAGCTTCACAGCAAATGTCAGACCATACAAAAAGCATTTTCTGCATGAAGTACAAATGATTCCTTCCCACAATCCTAATATTGATATAATAATATACTTTTACCTTATATTTGGGTCATGGATTACAAAATCATGACAATTGCTTATCAATTTAAAAACACAAATGAAGATTTCTCCCATAATGACAATACTATTAATAAAGCTCACAATACAAATCAACACGATAGCTCGGCTGTAGCTCTGCTGTAGAGAGGCAAAGTGCGGTGACTGAAATCCGGATTGAATTTACTTTATGGATGATAAACTTTTGGGCATCTGATTAATTTTATGGCAAAAATAAAAATATGGTGTAAAAATAAACATTGAAAGCACTTGACAGGACCTTGGAGCCTTTTCTCTAAAAAAATAAATAATAATAATTGCTATTTCCCCCAAAATGGATTATGGATTATTATGGATAAGTATTATATCTAATATTAGATATTAAAATATTTGCTGGTAACTTTGCACAGCACAATAGGAATGAAAGGCTGACTAACAACTACTTATAAAAATATGAAATCTGATAAAGGGCAGTGTGTTAGTGTTAGGCCAGATTAAGATTTGGTGACTTAAGTGTAAAAGGTATGTTACGTCACATTCTATTCCTAAGTTAAAGTCCGTTGGGCTTTCACACACGAGCCAAGGACAGAATTATGCACAACTGTGACACGTCAGTTTTAAGCAAATCTTGCACAACGCTGAATAAATAAACGCTAAATCAACAAAATGATATGAAATGCTACGATGATACATAACTCGACCTCTGAGTCTCCAAATATTAGACTGTAGGGAATTTATTGAAGGTAATGTTTAGAATGTGTTGAGCTGAACAAACCTTTGACACAGTTATCCTAACCCATAGAAAACTGCTTTCATTGGGATTTTGTGTTAAAATATCACTGTTGATTTAAAGCAAAACCAACATCTCAAAGTGATTTAAGTAAACATTAAAGCCTAAAGTCAAACAAAACCTTGGACTGAAGTCCTTAAGTAACCCCTAAATCACATTATATATAATATATTTGGATTCATTTTGTAGTATATAAGCTTTCCAATACATTAAGCATAATTTTTCAAGCAACATTTCATGGTGACTGAGGCTGCGATATTGCTTTGTATATAGTTTAAATATCGAGGCGTATTTGAAAATTGCTGTAAAATGCCAGAATGCCAATGATGTTGCTATAAAAATAATTATATTCCCAGTCCAAATGTAAAGGACTTTGATTCCATGAATGAAAAAGGCAGCCAAACAGCCGTGTTTTATAGAAACCTGAAACATAGTATGAGTATGTTATTTTCCCTTTTCCATGTTATATTATTTTATTTATGGTTAGTAAATCTGCATTAATTAATTTAATATACAGTATATATATATATATATAAATGACATAAATGAACCGTAAAATGGATTTTAAAAGGGTGCCACGGTTTCCATGTTGGTCTGCGGAGTTCATGGGAATTCTGTACTAGTTTGAGTGAATTATTCTTTCATTCATTCATTCATTTTCTGAACCGCTGAAACCTAATTAGGGTCGCAGAGAGGCTGGCGCCCATCTCAGCCAACTCAGGGCGAGGGAAAGGTACACCCCGGACAGCTCACCAGGCATCGCAGGGCAGAAACAAGCCGACAGCAATCCAGTGGCTTACTCTTTTCCAACGACAGCGATGGTTCTTTTACATGCCTCTTAGCACAGACAGTGAGAGACATGGCTGGCCTTTGATAACCCAGTTAGCTGCACTAGGGGATGACTGAATTAGATTTTGTTAAATTAAATATAAAAAAAAAAGAAAGAAAGAAAGGGGGAAAAAAAGGCACAACACTGACCACTAATCCTGTTCTCTCATCCATCACCAGATGTCTTCCTATTGGTAAATTCTTGAGACTTTGCTATTATGAAAGGTGTAATTTTCAATCAAATAACTGAGGTTTATTAAATTTGTAAAATGTAATCAGTTTGAAACCCGAGAAAGAGAAATTATTAAACACAACACATTTTTGTTTTATTTAAACAAAGTGTGAAAAAGATTAAAAAATAATAAATAAATAAATAAATAAATGGGATATCAAGGAATTTTTAAAACATCTTGAGATTTTGCTCCTGAGTCACAGGATGCAACTGCAATGAATAAACGTTTATAATATATCTATTTATATCTATATTTATAACAGTTTTGATGTGAAGTTTGCATGTTCTCCCCATGTTTGCATGGGTTTCTTCCGGGTACTCTGGTTTCCTCCCACGGTCCAAAGACATGCACATCAGGCTAACTGGCTGTTCCAAATTGCCCCTAGATGTGAGTGTGAATGGTTGTGTATGTGTTGGCCCTGCAGTGGTCTGGCGGGCTGATCAAGGTGTACCCCACCCTTACTCAGTGTCCGCTGATAGGCTCCAGCCTCCCTGCCACCCTAGTAGGATTAACCGGTTTGGCAAATGAGTGAGTGAGTGAGTGAGTGAGTATTCAAACGCTGAATTTGCAAAAGGCATTTCTACTCTTGGGCAGGTTGTAAGAAAAATAGGCATAATTCATCCTCAAGCAGCGAATTGTCTTTTTTTTTTTTCAAAGAAACTTATTAAAGCAAATGTAAAACAAATCCATTTGGGGGAAATGCATTTCCTTAAAGTGCTTTGGAAATAAAATCTGGATGCTAAACTGCAATTAAATTTGACTGAGGAGTGTTAAAAGGTGTCAAAACCTCAAATACAGTAACCTATAAAATGTTGAGTGAGTTCGAGACAGAATACACAAAAAAATTTGCAAGGGTGGTGGTGGTGGTGTTAAAAAAAAGGAAAAAAAATATAGGCTTTATATTATTACTCATCATTTTAATCAGGTGTTTGTAAACATGTAAGCCATTAAAACTGTCATATTTGAAGTGCATTATGGGAAAACACAGTTCGACCAATCTTGCTTTGGCTTCTTGCATTTGAGATGTGATATTCTTGTAAGTGCACTAATTATATATTTTAGATATATCATTAATATTTTACATATATTTTAGCATTTGAGTCAGAGAGGAACACGTGGCCTAAATGTCAGTGGCCATTTTGAAATGCCACAGGGTTCCACTCATGCGTAATTCAATCAAATGTCCATAATGGATAATAAATGGCATTTTACAGTTCTGGTATCCTTACTGTGCTGGAGGTAAGAACAAGACGTTTTACACACATTTGATTTAGCAGCTTTTTGCCAGTATTCTCATGGTGTATTTACAAAAAGGAGCTGAGCCTGTAAAGGTAATTCTTACCCCATGTCATGTGATTCAGTGCAAAAATTGAATTTCTTTTAAAAGAAACATCTGTAAGCGGACATACACAGCAGTTATGCGATAGTATAGTGTATTTTTCGACGTATCCCTACAAATGTCAAAGATAGTTTTAGGTTTGTTTGGGAAATTAATGTACCTGCTTTAGAGCCTGGAATGCCGGAGTGCTGGAGCTAAAAACAGGAAGAGAGGAAAGAGCTCTGAACCACCGTGACAAGTCCCAACAGTGGCTATCCAAGTCAATCTAGCAAACAGATGTGAAGGGGTTTTTTTTGTTGGATGGAACAGATCCCATGCTGGTCAGTTGGTGAACCAGTCAGCAGGATTGCTGACCTAAATCTTCCTTCCATTATTGCCTATCGAGTAAATTTCGAGGAGCTTAGCCTCATAACCAGTCTGGACATAACACACATAAGGCAGTGGCTTCTGTAGTACATAAACACACTGAATTGATTAACTTGGCATCACACCAGTGTCTCTGGTAGAGTGTCAGCATTGTCTGAAGACAGCAACTGCCAGATGTGCCACCTGTCCCTCTGCCAGTCTTGCCACTGTGGGCTCATGGGCGTCAGTGTGCCCGTTGGTGAGTTTTGGTTACCAGTCTTCCCAAGCTCCTGGGGATGCTGCTGAGACTGCGACATGGCAGAAGTGGACGAAACTACTGACGGTATTAATCTTGAGTGTCTGTAAGGTGGTGGAGGAGGACGAGCTTGATTCCTGTTGGTGGGTTTGGGGTAAAGGGTGGGACTCGATGTGCTATGGCTGCTGCTGAGTGGAAGGTCCTCGGAGCTGCTTGATTTCAGTTGGCCATTGGGTTTAAAGTTCTGGTTAAGGCATGCATGAGTCACTGGGGTGCCTTGTGGGAAATCCGCTTTGCTTCCAGCTGGTGGAGTCTGATCATCCATTCCATCCCTGGAGCTGCGGGAGCTTCCCTCTGATATGTTGCCACAAGAACCTGGAACAACAAACCAAAAGCAAGCTGCTTGAAACCAAAATAAGGTTTACGTCCAACATTTTCAAACAAAAAACTCTATTCTAGTCCTGAGGACCCGCTTCACAACCCCCAAATATGGGAAGAGGTTTTCACATGTACTACAGTATATTCATATCAATTCTTTATGTTTACTTTTGCCTTTCTGTCACTGTGATTAAACTCCTAAACTCACTCACACAGTCTCACTCATCTGCCAAACCGCTTAATCCCATTAGAGACGCGGTGAGGCTGGAGCCAACACTGGGCGTAGGTGAGGTACACCCTGAACTGCTCCCCAGACCATTGTAGGGCCAACACACACACACGCACACACAACCATTCACACTTACATCCACAAGTAGGGGCAATCTGGAACAGCCAATTAACCTAATGTGCATGTCTTTGAACTACGGGAGGAAACCGGAGTACCCGGAAGAAACCCAAGCAAATTCCACACAGAAAGGCTCGAGCTCGGAACTCGAACCCAGGACCTTCTTGCTGTGAGGCAGACGTGCTGAAACTCTTAAACTGTGTTTTTTTATTCATTCATCTTCTGTAACCACCATCCTGGGTTATCAGGGTTGTAATGGATCCTGAGTCCTGGACAGGGCAGAACTACCCCAGGTACAGGATGCCTGTCCATCACATTACATTTCATTCATTCATCTTAAAGTGTCTGATTCTGTAATTACTGTGAATTACTTAGTAGCCACAGTAAAAACGAACTAAAGATGTATGTTGTTTTGAGAGTAGGGAATGTCTGGAATGTTTCATGGTCAGGGTTGTCTTTTTAAAATTATACAAGGGACCTGTTTAAGCAGGGGAGGAATTTAGCAAAACTAAGCTACTGACCGACAGGACTAGTGAAATTATGAGTTCTGAGAAACTAGGCCTCCTTCATATTTACTGGTCAGGAACACTATATCTTCTGTGCCTATTGGATTTGTCAGTTCGCCAGCAGGATGACTTGATAGCTTATTTCACTCGCCCTACAGATTTTTGACTTGTGTAAATTCCCTGTTCAAGTAGGCACTTGCATACTTTATGACTGTCTCTTGTTTATTGTTGTATAGAGGAAGAGTAGTCCCAGCCGCACTAGTGAAATCTTTTTCTCAATTCCGATAAATAGTGTTATCGGAGGAAAATATTGCTCAAATTTTGACCAAGTACAGAATTCAGTTCTCTCTACTGTAATAAAAATAGTGGCTTTTACCTGATAAAATTCTGACTCGCACTCCTAATTACTAACTGGCTTTTACTTTTGGAGGGGGTATTTTCATACAATCTAGAAAGATGTTCTGTTGCTCCTAAACTCTATTTATAAGCTAAGTGGCTTTGTCCATCAAAAATGTCATCTCCGGAAAGTAAACATTACATGTGGAGGACAGAAGTGCTTTTTTCAGACATTTATTGCTTTTTCTAAAGCAGCATAGTACTGTATAGCTTGCTGAAAAATATAATTGGGATTGGATGTAAAATACTTTCTGTACAGGGATCCACACCTGCTTGATAAGCACATCCGTCGAAAAGTGTCTTCTCCGGTAAACCACAATAACTGTCCCTGATGCTCTTGTTACTGCAGTTAATAATATACACAACTAGAAGTATAGCTTGCTGAAAAATATAATTGGGATTGGATGTAAAATACTTTCTGTACAGGGATCCACACCTGCTTGATAAG
>JAQMYF010000009.1:16868548-16890111 GCA_030014195.1 Neosilurus mollespiculum | reverse complement strand
CTCACAGACGCCCATGATTGGCTGGTGATCGCTGTGAGTGACAGGGAAGTGAGCATATGCCATCCCTCCCTACCGTGGGAGCTCAGCCAATTAGCTACCATGGACTCCCGGTCACAGATGGCTGTGGCATCAATCCAGATTCGAACTTGCGATCTCCGGGTTGATAGTCATGCACCTTGTCGATGCACCACTCGGGGAGGCTGGTGCCTATCTCAGCCAACTCTGAGCGAAGACTGGTCAACACACATACAACCATTCACACTCACACTCACACCTAGGGGTGATTTGGAACTGACAATTAGCCTACTGTGCATGTTTTTGAACCGTGGGAGGAAACCGGAGTACCTGGAGGAAACTCCACACTGAAACGCCTGAGCCTGGGATTTGAACCCAGGACCTTCTTGCTGTGAAGTAGACATGCCAACCACTGCGCCACCATGCCACCCTGCTACTATATATACCATAATGGATTTAGCATGACAGAACCAGAGTCATTTTAGGTGTACTACCTCTATAGGATTGTTCTTGCAAAACAGGCTTCAGCGTTGTGTGCCATGCACCCCAAATGTTGGTATGCTCCTCTGAAATAAAGAACAAAGTATTAAACATTATATGTCGTGCCATGCAATAGTGTTGGGGATTAAAGTGTACGGTTCAATACATATTTATGTTACTAACAATTTTTCTTTGAAGAAAAATAATACCAAAAGAAATATCCTGGGACGTTTTCGCTGAGGTGTATCAGAGGTGTTTTGTCTCACCCTTTGTTGGGGACCAGATATTTGAAACATTGTCTCTGCTGCGTCCTGTCACTTGTCCCACCAGACTGTACTGTTCCGGGACGCAGAAAAGCCGCTCTGTGCTGAGGACTCGTCCAGAATGGACTTCGCTGTCTTTCACCAGGTCTCCGCCTCTCCTCTCAGACAGCACAGGGGAGTTATTGTCATAGGGAGAGACTTCGCCACTGGATGCTTTGTTGGAGTCGCTGGACGATCGGCACTCACTCAGGGAGAGTGATGCCTCGGAATTTAATAAACTGGAACTTCTAAAGAAAAACAAAGATGAAAAGATGGCGTATCAATATTATAGAGTGAAGAAGGTAACTAATATTGGAGTATAAAGTCATAATATATGGTTAAATCTTTGTTAATCCTTTTCATTAATGAAATTGAAGGGACCAGTTTTATTTTATTGCAGCTACTTTTGACATCTTAATAACAAAAATTGCTGTAATGCTCCTACTTGCCCACCAGAGGGCGATACATATCCATAAACATTCATTACATTTTCTGCCGTATATAGATGTGGTGGTCCCTCTAGAGAAAAAAAATATCCAAGGAGGACTTTTTACATTACAGTTTTTTACATTCTGTCTGTGTGTGCATGTTACCGAGTGACTAACTGTGAAGCCTTGCGACGTAAGAGGTAGTCCACCACGTCAGGATCTGTATCCAGCAAGCTCATCAGCACCTCGTTCTGCAAATCCGCAGACACCTGCACATAATTGCATCATTAAACCCTTTAATATCCTGGATTATTATATCAAAAGTAGTCAGATATTTTCAGGGTGAGAAATGTAAGTCTTAGTCCTGGGGGGGTTCAGGTTAATTCAAGACTTTACAAAGCATGAATGCAAACAACATACACGCCGTTTCAGTAGAATGTGTATATAAGCATGGGGAAAACGGTGTTCAATTCTTCACTCATTACACTCCACTATAAGTTCTTCTCAACTTCTCAAGAGCATGTAGCATGTAAGAGAGGATGGAGATTTAACCTGTAAAGCCTTCTGGCACCAGCTAAAACCCTCCCTCCAATTATAGGTGGCTCCTGCTGGGCCTTTTATATAAGTCTCTCCATTCAGGCTGAAATAAGGCTTGAAATTCATGCCAAACAAACCCACCATTTCGGAGGATCGCCGCAACTGTGGAACGTTTATACAGGAAGTCCATTATCGCTACTCCATGCTCTTTCCAAAAGACTGTGAGCATGACGTTGCCTGCCGACGGTGGGACACCTCTTGGTGTGGCATGCTGACCAAAGGTCATATATTGCCCAGATCGAAGCCCAGTCCTGTGGCCCCCTTACTCTCCTGACCTTGCATCTCACTTCCATCTTTTACTGAATTTGAAATAATTTTTGAAGGGCAAGCACTTCCCAGACGATGAAACCCTGATTTACGAGGTCAAGTTGTGGCTTCTGATGCGACCTGCAGACTTCTACATGCGAGGTCTCTACAGCTGCATAAAGTAAGCAGGGAAGTGTGCGACCCTTGATGGTACCCATGTAGAAAGGGACTAATAACTCTGCCAAGATTCGTTCCTTTCAGTCCATGTGGAATGAACCGGGGGGGGGGGGACTTTAATAAGCAGCCCTCATACATGTACAAGTCTGCAATGAATAAAAAAACTTTCAAACACATACGTCACTGTGATTTTCAGAGCATGTGTTCAGACACAGGGGTGGAGCTCTCACATGTATCACATGTATATATCCTGTCACATGCACATATATCTGTCCAACAAATAAAACATGATGATTGTAGTAAAGTCTGAACAGCGGTTGCTGCAGAATCATCATGAAGACATTCACCAAATTGCTTTGTCCTAATATGGACGCAGGGAGGCGGAGTACACCCTGAATAGCTCACCAGACCATCACAGGGCAACACACACACATGAACAGCTGAACTGAACAGCGGTTGCTGCAGAATCATCATGAAGACATTCGCCAAATTGCTTTGTCCTAATATGGATGCAGGGAGGCGGAGTACACCCTGAATAGCTCACCAGACCATCACAGGGCAACACACACAACCGTTCACATTCACATCCACACCAAGGGGCAATCTGAAATAACTAATTAGCCTAATGTGCATGTCTTTGGACTGTCGGAGGAAACCAGAGTACCCAGAGCAAACCCACATAAGCATGAGGAGGACATGCTGTGCTCCACACAGAAACACCCTCGCTGAGCCCTGGAATCGAACCCAGGACCTTGCTGTGAGGCAGACGTGCTAACCACTACAACACAGTGTTGCCTGTGCTTCATTCATAAATTTTTCCTTTTATTTCATAACAAAAATGTATAAAAACACATGTCCATATTTAATAATGTTCCCAAATGTCATTCTATTTAATTTGCCTAATACATACTGTACATACCAAAGTGAAATATAGTGGATATAATGTTGTCAGACAGCGGGGTCAGACTTAAGGCTGCCTATTGCCAGACCTGTACACTGCGTAAAGAACAAACATTTAGGTTCAAGGACCAAATCGAGGATAACTGAGACATGCCTTCATCTTGGATAAACTCCACCGTGTGTGACTGTCTGAGTAGTGTTTAAGTCCATAAATAATTCTGAAGTTCCAACTGCATGCATTTACTCACTTACTCTGAATATGGCGTTTTATTCGGTACTGTGTAAACATCAGGGAGGATCCTGACCCAACATTCTATTTAAGTAACATAAAATAAAATATTATTTGATCTATATAACTGCTAAATATGGCCACTGTCTTTCCAACCTCTACTTTTATTTCATAATCACACTTCAGTCACTCGCTGGATATAACGGAAATAAACAGTGTGTAAAAGTTGGTGCCCCCCATGGCGTATGAGAGAACACGTGATAATCGCACCTCTATTATAAACAAAATGTAGATATACTGCAACAAGCCAATCTCAGTCATAAGAGCGATAAAACAGATGTCACAAACAGAATGGAAGCATGTGAACTTTCGCATAGTATGCTCACTCACTCATTTGCCAAACTGCTTAATCCTACTGGGTTTGCGCGGAGGCTAGAGCCTATCTCAGCTGACTCTGGGTGATGGTGGGTTACACTCTGAACAGCTTGCCACACCATTGCTGGGCCAACACACACACACACAGACACACACACACACACACACACACACACACAACCATTCACACCAGTTAGCCTAATGTGCATCTGTGTGTCTTTGGACTGCAGGAGGATCCCCATGCAAACACAGAAAGAACATGCAAACGCCACACAGGAATGCCCTTGGTGACGGTTCTTCCGGCAGCCTGGCTGTTAGCTAGCTGCACTGTGCGCTCTGATCTTAAAGGAGTCCCCAGCATTACTGGAGTGATTGAGAGCCATGATGAAAATAAGAACTTGTCCTGAATACATGACCGATGGATAGGTCACACCTGGAGAAGAAAACAAGGCAATATAGCACGCCAAGCACTGGACTGGAATTCCCAAGGAAATCAAAGACCCAAAACAACTTGGAGAAGAACAACACAGGTAGAACTGAAGCGCATCAAGCTGACATGGGGACGAGCAAAGACAGTAGCTCAGGATTGTTTCAAATGGAATACATTGGTGAAGGCCCTATGCTCCACTTGGAGCCAAGAGACTTAAGTCAAGTCCTCGTGACCCTAGTAGGATTAAGCAATTCGGCAAATGATGATGATTTCCTCTTATTCCCACTACAATGTTTTAAACAGCTTAGAAAGTTGTAGCTTCAGTTTAAACCCACCCATTTTTAAGTGATTAAAAATACTCCAAATATGTGACCGACAGGTGCCTGGGTGTAACCTGTAAGACTGATGATTAACCAGTAATAATAATTAACCATTTAATAGTCTACTCTTCGGTTTGGTTTTGCCTGTGAAGATAGCATTTGTAGTTAAAATAGATAAACTAGCATGCAGACCAATCACTGCAAACATTGGAAATAACATTCAAACAATTTGGATTGTCTGAAAAAAGAAGAAAACCACTGGTGTAAGGCGGCACGGTGGCGTAGTGGTCAGCACGTCTGCCTCACAGCAAGAAGGCCTGGGTTCGAATCCCAGCTCGGGCGTTTCTGTGTGGAGTTTGCATGTTCTCCCCGCACTTGCGTGGGTTTCCTCCGGGTACTCCGGTTTCCTCCCTCAGTCCAAAAACATTCACGGTGGGCTAACTGGCTGTTCCAAATCGCCCCTAGGTGTGAGTGTGAATGGATGTGTGAGTGTTGGCCCTGCGATGGCCTGGCGAGGTGTCCAGGGTGTACCCCGCACTCGCCCAGAGTTGGCTGAGATGGGTGCCAGCCTCACTGCGACCCTAATTAGGATTAAGCGGATTAGAAAATGAATGAATGAATGAACCACTGGTGTACAGTTGATGAAAGAAACACTGTGAGCTGTAAAGAAATCAACAGGCCAAAAGTGAAGGTATTAAAACCCAGCAGTGAGAATCAAAAGGCTAAATCGATGAGCGATGAAAGCTACAGAACAAAGATTAACTTGTACAAAGGCGATAGAAAGGCTGGAGTGTGGAGAAAGACAGGATCCAAAACATACAAGCTCACCGTTCAAGCATGCTGGAGGTAGTGTAGTGTAATGGCTTGTGCTTGCAGAACTGCTTCTGGAAAAGGCTCACTAATCTTTAGTGATGATGTAACTCATGACGGTATCAGCAGAATAAATTCAGAAATCTAGAGAAACATTCTCTCTGCCAATGACACTACAATGAAATGCATGTACTGTAATTGGAAGGTACTTTATCATACGGCAAGATAATGCCTCTATACACACTGCCAACACAAAAAAGACTTCAAAATATGGAATGTTGTGGACTGGCCAAGTCAATCATCAGACCTTAAACAAATTGAGCATTCAAACTGCTGGAGAGGTGACTGAAGGGGGGAAACCCTGTTAAAACAAAAACAGCTAAAATAAGCTGTGCTACAACCCTGGAAAACCATCACAAAAAAAAAAAAAATGAATGCAATACTTTGGTGATGTCAGTGGATCACCATCCCCTCTGAGCAAGTATGAGGTAGTGGTAAAGAAAACCTCCCTGAGACTCCAAAAGCAACCCACGCCACATTTTGTAATCACGACAGAGACACTATATGCAGTCACCACTCATCAGACACAAAATATTCATGAAAGTGGAGGAACACGAGGATGCTGCAATCTCCCCCCTCCGCCACACATTTTTACTAACCTTTATCTTAACTTAACCTTTCAGTCCCAAACCCGCTTCTCTAATCATTGTGCCATGGCTGCCCCATTACATGAAGCTTGAACTGGCATATTATTACATTTTTCATTTTTTTGCTTACCATGAAAAGCTCCTCATAGCTGGCGATCATCCTTTGTACGACAGCGATTACGGCCGTGGACTCCTCAGCCCGGGCTGAGCTCTGCACGCTGAACTCTTTATCCGAGTTCTTCTGCTTGTGCAGCAGGTTCGGCCCAAAGATGGTGGCCAAGTTAAGTGACGTCATCTTGTTTCCTGTAACCTGTGAACAGACACATATATTCATTCGTTCATTAATTTGCCTAACCACTTATTCCTCCTGGAGCCTATTCAGCCTTTCACAATCACACTGTGCCAATTTAGAACAACCAATTAGCCTAATGTGCATGTCTTTGGACTGTTCGAGGAAACCGGAGTACCGAGAGGAAACTAATACAAGCACAGGAAGAACAGGCAAATTCCAAACAAACACTCTTGCGAGCCAGGACTCAAACCCAGGACCATCATGCCCCAAAGTGGATGTGGTAACCGCTCCGCCACCGTGCCGCTCCCACTTGTATTGTAAAAGTCTGTTGGGCGTTTATACCCGAGCCTAGTGGCTCATCAAAGCCAGAGCACTCCTCCTGGAAGGGACCCTAGTCCACTGCAGGCTACCTTCCCAGTATTTTTTACTGGTACCCTTTTATACTGCTGGGTGGACAGAGGCACACTTGTGGTTGAGACCTTGCCCAACACTCAGCGAGGATCTGAGCCCACGACCTCTCGGTCATGAGCCCAGCACCCTAACCACTACACCACCGGCCCACCACTTGCTTGTATCCATACCACCCTGAGAACCCCCGATCTCGTCTGATCTCGAAAGCCACATGTATTGTATTTTCTAGAAATTCTTCTGCATGAGTATAATCTTTAAAAGTACGTGTCACTTTCCAATCTGCTTTTGTCTTCGTCAATATTTCATTGATAAATAAAATTAAAAATCCAGCAAAACAGTCTGGAATTAAGGGAGAGAACTTGATTAGCATCACTGTACTATCAATTTGTGATCACATTATGAGCAGTTTCTCTAAAGCCACACAGGGATTAAGACTTCAACATGTCACTACAACTTGAGGTACACAGCAGGATGGAGATTCAATTTTTCTCACAGCAGGACTATGGAAAAAGAGGATTAGGTGTGTGTGCGTGTGTGTGTGTATTAGGGATGTCAAAGAAAATCTTACTCTTCTAGTAAATACGACTATTCTACCCATTTCTCCCAACTCAAAAATACCCCCTTTATTTTACTCTTAGGACCCTTATTAACTTGCACACTACTCTGCTTCCTTTCCCCAAATCTCTCAGTGCGTCCCAGTGCGTCTCAGTGGGAACACGAGTGTGATGAAAATGTTGATCAGTGTTCCCCTCCCGAGCGTGAAATGAGTTCGGTTTCCTGTGCAGATAGGCATGTGGGAAAGTACACTGAGAGCACAGGCAGGAGTAAGAGTGTTTAGGAATGGGTCATGCAGCCCTCTAAGAGTCTACATCATGAGGCCAAATTTTCATTACAGATTAACAATGATCCAAGGAAGAGCTGAAGCATCTGAAGGGTCTCTACTGTAGTATAATGAGGTAATCACCAAAAAGATAAAGACCAGATATTTCTCTTTTTCCCCCATTTCATTTTACGAACTGCTTTATCTTTTATATGGGTCACATGAGCCCATACCAGCCAACTCTGAGCAAAGGTGGACAACACCCTGAACAACTCACCAGACCACTGCAAGGCCAACACACACACACACACACACACACACACACACACATACACACACCTCAGGGAAATCAGGAGTAGCCAATCAACCTAATGTGCATGCTTTGAACTGTGGGAGGGGAGGAAACCACGCAAACACAGGGATAACGTGCAAACTCCACAGCCATGCCAGGCAGGGGACCCAAACCCAGAACCTTCTTGCTGTGAGGCGGAAGTACTCTGTGACTTTGACTGTGGTATGGTTGTTGATACCAGATGGACTTGCATACATGAAATGCTGCAAAATTCAACCCAAATGCACTCATACAGTATCAAGTCTATAGGCCCTATATACCAGCACGAGAACACATATCAAGGGATCAGCTAACTTCTTTGAGAATTTGGTTGATTGTCAACAAAGTGCTCTGCAATCATCTCTTACTCATTTACTGAACCACTCACTCCTACTAGGGTCGCGGGGAGGCTGAAGCCTATCACAACTGACACAAGCTTGCTGTGCCTGGGACTCGAACCCAGGAGCTTCTTACTGAGAGGGCAGACGTGCTAACTACTATGCCAGCGTGCTGCTCTAAGCAAAATATGTAACTTCTAATCAGTAAGTATTTACACTCTGAAATGAAATTACTGTATGCAATTCTTACCAGGTGCAATGAACTCAGTTCAGTATGTATGGCCCCATATGTCAGAAATAAATGGTTAATATGCACTGCCGCCTGTTGGGAATATTTACATGAAAGCAGCTCAGAGGCAGGCTGATAAATTCGGGCCAGGTGGTTCAATTAGACCTCATTTTTCTCAAATTCACACTGACAGTTAAACTGGCCTCCTCTGCAGCCTGTGAGTATCAGTTTCACACTGCCTACATAACTATGCACTGAGGCCATATTGCTAAATAGCCCTTAATTAGACATCGAAATTCATGCATTTTCCAGATGTTGCGAAAGCCAAACTCTACTGTGAAACCCACAGTACAGAGTAACGTTGGCTCAAGAGCTCCCACTAATTTGCAACTGCCCTCGAACCCTGACAGTACTGGAACCATTCAGGTATTCCCAGGCTATTATCCCAAATCTCTCAACACATTCATAGGCACATGATAGCATTTTTTTCATACCTTGGGATATCTGTGAAGACTTTATAATAAATATAAAGACCATTGTAATCATTATTTAAGGTCAATATCTCACCTCCTGTCCATCTTTGTCATATCCATTTTGAGCGTGCTGAGCCACGACATGAAGAAACTCCAGCAGCCGATGCAGGGTGTCGCTGTTACAAGGCGGTAGCAGGTACACAAGCAGCTGGGTGACTAACTGTTGATCTTCTGGGTCCAGCACTATCAAGAGTGAAATTTAGGGTCATAGAACAAAAAAAGCATATGTACAGTAATCCAGATGTGACTTACACAATGCACTGGTGGTTTATTCTCTATAAACCCTACACATCCCCAATGAGCAGGCCTGCGGCAACAGTGGCAAGGAAAAACTCCCTCAGACTACACGAGGAAGAAAACTTGAGAGGAAACAGACTCAAACGGGGAATCCATCCTCATTTGGGTGAAACCAAATAAAAATAAAAACCATGTAGCAGAAACTATAGTTTAACATGAAGTCTAGTTGGTTATCTTATAACTGTAATTGTGATTGTATTTCTAAATCATTTTACTAAAAGAGTTTCTATTACCAGCAGTGAAAAGTCATCTTCAGTGTTTTATTTAGGTCCATATGGATCATCCTCAGCAGGAGCAAGGGGCTTCTAACATGAGAACTCCAACCAGTAGTAGCACCACATCAGGACAGACCACAGGATTCAAAGATCAGAAGGATCAGGATCACTGTTATCTCAGAAGTAGCATGTGTACCTCAAAAAATGTATCCCATTAGAAAAAAAATAAGTTTTGGGTTTAGCCTTCAGCCAGGAATGTGCCACTTCTTTGACCTTGTTATCACTCGCACATCATTGTACTGTCAAAGTGTTATCCACGGACCAGAATACACATGACCCCCATCTGGGAAAAATGGCCCAGGTTAAAAATCTCTCTTTTAAGTCATCCAAATTCCATCTCCAACATTCTCCAAGATAGCGGAATTTGAAGTTTTCAGTAGCTGAGGGCTAAAGACACAAGGTGTCATTTTCTATTGGAAATGACCAACAGTTTCTCAAAACATATCTTTATCCCAAAGAAATGAACGCTGAACGCTGAACCTGGCCAGCAGATCGCTCCCAACATGGTCGCACTGCACTTCTATCGAGCTTGCACTGGGATCAAACTACTCACTCACTCATTGCGGAAAGGCTGGAGCTTATCTCAGCCGACCCTGGATGAAGGCGGAGTAACTTGAACACCTTGACAACCATTCACACTCACACTCACACCTAGGGTCAATTTGAAACAACCAGTTATGTGCAAGTCTTTGGACTGTTTTAGGAAACTGGAGTACCTGGAGGAAACACACAGGCACTAAAGGTACATGCAAACAGAAATGCCCTTGCGGACCCTGGGACCCAAACCCAGGACCTTCTTGCTTTGAAGTGAATGTGCTTATCACTATGCCATCAAACACCAAAGGTGGCTCACCAAACAACACTGGGTTCCTCTAAGGTCGGACAAATAAGTTTTCAGTTTCTCTGATTTTGTGGTTTCTTTGGATTTCTTCACTAAAGTCATTTTGGTGGTGTAATTTTGGTTATTGCTAAATGAAGCTTTGTATTCTATAGGTGAATGATAATTCTTTCGCTTGGAGCTGCTAACTCTGGCCATGTTTTTTCTCACAGGGTCACTTTTGTGGCATTTGGCAGACACACTTGTCCACAGTGACTTACATTTATATATATATATATATTTTTAAGGGCTTAGCTCAAGGGCCCAATAGTGGCCGCTGACATGGCGATGTTCTGGGCAATGTCAACATCTATAAAAACGTATTGTGGGATGTCCCATGTGACGGCAAGGCTATTTAGCAGTGTTCCACTGGGGGCCAGACACTCGTGTTCCTCTGTCTCTACGTCATGATGGCTTGCCAGTGTGTCACATAACCTACATACTGCGATATCATCACCTACTGAGGTCACAGTGAGGGGCCCTACCACCTTGGGACAACCCTCCTGCATCGCTTTATACACTGCCTCTCGTCTTTCCTGAGTGAAATGAATGGTATCATTCATTTATTTTCTATACCACTTGTCCATTGCGTCTTGCATGAGTGAGCTGGAGCCAATCCCATTGGGTGAAAGCTGGGGTAATACCGAAGAGGTCACCAGTTTATTGTGAAGTTAACATGAAGCAGCCAGCCATTTATACTACTACCCATACCTTAATAATAATAATAATATTAATCTGATTTAAAAAAGAGGTCTGCAGTATTGCAATTGAATATGCTCAATTCACTCCTAATATTAGCTGCAGAGGAAAAAGGTTTTAGTTGTATAAGTTTCTTACATGTGGTGCTAATGAATGCTGTGTAGAGTTCTTTGGTGAGCAGCGGGTCAGCCATGTCCCGGAGGAATTCTTTCAGAAGCGCAGCCACGTCATGGACACTGTGTTCCTCATCCAGCTGCACGTCCATACCACGGTCAAATTCCTCTCGCAGCTGTGACAAAGGAATGAAAATTCTGAATTGAAAATTCAAATATAAAACAATTAAAAAAAAAATTAAAAAAAACATTACAGGTAAATAATGTAAATTACTGTTGGATGGTGCATTGGTATTAAATATATTATAAAGGATACAATACTCTCATGTAATCCTCATTCTGATATCTCAGTACCACGGTTTCTACCTGGCTAATGCTGGTAAATAATAATTGGTCAAGCAGCTTTCCAAGAGTGCCCACCTTCCTTATAACCACATTGGGATGTTTCATGCTGTTCATCACTTAAAATTCCGTTTCCTATTTTGAAATAGTCACAACAGCAACTTCATCAGAAAATAGTGAAATAGTGAACAGTGCTTTCCAGAAATATCAAATTTTGCATTGAACATTAAAATATATATTTAAAAAGCTCATCTTTTGGAAATGAAATGTTAGAAGGGTTCGCAATATAACCAGAATCTTTTTAACAGAAATGTACATATCAATATGAACCTCTATATGTATCTCTTTCTGCTAGCAAAGCAAAACTAACCAGTAAATCAATATATATTACTTTATGTTAACTTCACCGTATTAGATCTGTTGTATAGAAGCAATATCACACACACACAATCATACAGTTATGTTGAATACTGCTATAACCTTCAGCAATATTCAGAATAACTACTAGGATTTTTGCTAATATAAATCGTAACAGCACATAATGATGTATTTAGCCCATTCATCCATTCAAACATCCATCTGTCCCTGCATTCATCTATCAATCCATAAATTATCCATACCACAGAGGCATCGGGGAAGCAGAAGCTAATCCCAGCTGACTTTGAGCAAGAGTCATGAAACACCCAGAACAAGCAGATAGTCCAACTCAGGGCTAGCAATTTGCCAATACGAACATTCTTATGTTGAATGTTGCAGAACATTTGTAAAATGAGTGATAGATAGATAAGTACTTCCTGGTGTACTTCTACTTCTAGTGTCTGGGGTTTGGTTTCTACTCTTGAACTTAAAAGGACAAAAATGTAGCTTGTCGTCCACCAAATCCAAATTAAAGGGCTGTTGTAAAAAAATAAATAAATACAATAAAATTCAATTCTTGTCAGAAAGGAGTAAACTTATCTGCTATTGATGGTGGCATTGACACACACATGACTTTACAGTGTGTCCTTTCTTGTCCTCACATTAACATGTCCTGTCACTGTTTGTGCTGCTGTCTTTTAAAACTAGTCTTATTTGACGAGGCCTCTGCGCCACAGTCGGTCTGCAGATTTCAACAGGATTTCTAGATAAACAGCTTTGTGTTACTATATACATGTGCTTAGTCACACTCGGAGCACAAAGATGCACAAAGTCCCTCAAGCACTGGAATGGTTCACTAGAGTTGACTAATCTAAGAAGATGTGTGTGGGTCAGGAGTCCTGGACAGTGAAGTGAATACCCTTAAGCATAACATGCTCTAGAGAGTCCTGCTGAAAGAAGCAGGACACAAAAACATCCAAAATAAAACATTCAGGCAAAACTGGAGGAAAAACAGTACTGGCTTTGGAAAGAATTGATAACTTGATTGCACAATTCTGAAAAAAATTGCTTTCATAAAAACTACATTGAAAAGCACAGACCACTTCTATATACTCCCTCACAGAGACATGGTTCAGTACAACAGCAGACAATAACAAGCAAAGAAAGGAGTATGAATTTCTTATTACCTTTCATGTGAGCTACACGGAAGGTGACGGTGACGCACTGATTTTCGTTACGCAGAAAACTGTGTGTGTTTTTCTGTCCGCAGTCCACGAGTGCTAGTAAGTTACTACCTTTTGTGTGAGCTATATATTGTTCATGTTATTATTACTAGACATTTGAGAGGTCTTACAGGAATTGTATTAAAGTAAAGTAATATTACGTTAATCATTGGTTAGAGAAGCGGCTTTGGAACAGAAGGGTCGCTGGTTCGATTCCCGAACCAGCAGGAAAAATGTGTGGTGGCGGGGGTAGTGAGCTGCACGTTCCCTTCCTCCACCTTCATAGCTGAAGTGCCCTTGAGCCACCAACTGCTCTCCGGGCACCCCTATGTGTGGCAACACAGGCAAGAATTTCCCTTGCAAGATTAATACCGTTTAGCAAAAAAAAAATAACAATAATAAAAAATTGTATTTACATAAACAGGAACTTTCCAAAAGGTCTAACGCCAAGATCTAATTAGATGAGTACATATGTCCGAGTACCCACAACACGCAAAAGGTCAGTGAACACGTGTTTGCTTCACCAGTCATTATAAAGTGAAAATAAATACACTGTTTACATTGTTCTTTCATATAAATACAAAAGAATTGTATTGAATGCAGAATTTCATGAAAATATTATCTTATTTTGAATTTGGTGGCAGCAGCAATACAGCTCAAAAAGGTTGGAAAAGTAAATGGTACTAAAAATAAACCGCTGGAGGAACATTTTGAAACTAATTTGGTTAATTAGCAACAGGTCTGTAACTTCATTAGGTGTAAAAAGAGCATCTGGGCAGAGGTTCAACAATCTGCAAAAAAACTGCATCTACATATCGTGAAACAATTTTGGAATGATGTTCCTTAACGTAAAAATAGCAAAGAGTTTGAGTGTCTCATCATCTACAGTAAATAATGTTATCAAAACGGCACGGCCAAACATCAATTTTGGATGCCTGTGATCTTTCGATATAAGTTTATTGAATTCAGTAAATAAGGAATGAGAAGGAACTGCTCTGATTTCTGCCTGTAAAATATCACATTAAACTCAGAAGCTGCACAGTCTGTAAGCTTAACTACATTACAGTAACTACATTAGCCCACCTCCCTATGGAAATCTAGTCCAGTTCGAATGGTACTTCGAGCAGGTAATATTGTACTCAAACCACTGTACATAAACTGTTGTAGTCTCAGTAAATTCATACACATTAGCGTCAAGGTTAAAAAATATTTACCTGTCAGAATATTGTAAAAATACGATTTTAATAACTGGATTCTCTTGATTTACTTTTAATCTTAGCTTTTGGGAAAATACATGTAGTATAAGGCGGCACAGTGGCGTACTGGTTAGCACTTCTTCCTCACATCAAAAAGGTCCGGAGTTGTAGCCCTATGCCCGACGAGGGCATTCCTTTGCCGACTTTGCATGTCCCCTCCTGCTTGCATGACTGATTTTACAGGACATTCGCCTTTTTTTGCCCAAACATCCGCAAACCAATTGCAAATTACTCGCAAACCCATCGCAAATTGTCGCGCAACTTTCACAAAATATTCGCTTGCATGTGGAGTCGCAAAACATCTTGATTTTGAATTTGAAAATTTGCAAAAAAAAAAAAATCAACAGCTCATTGGTCCGTCGCAAGGCCAACACACACAACCATTCACACTCACACTAACACCTTGGGGCAATTTGAAACAGCCAATCAACTCGGGAGGACGCACGCAAGCACATGGAGAGCATGCAAAATAAACACAGAAACACCTACGCTACAGCATATTCATCATCATTACAAAGAACTAAAAAAATGAATGCCTTTCATAACTGAGACCAATTGGCAGCATTGTATATGAAAGATTAAATCAGCTGCTTGGTTGTGAAATTAGAAAAAGACGGAAACAGGGGGAAGTCCGTCAGTGCATTTCTTTTTTTTTTATCATTTTATCATGTCTTATCAGCAAGAAAAGGCATGGCGTTTTCATGGGCGTCACTTGTCTCTCTCTCACCTACTACACTGTTTTTAGTTGAAACAGAACCTGATCTAGAAATTATTACATTTTCTACTCTAGTTTATCCAGATGATTATGAGGAATTAATAAAATGCCAATCATTTAATAAAAGAGAGCCTTCTCATAGAAAGTGGTCAAAGAATCAAATGTTTTGTGCATAAAAATTAAAAATGTAAAAAACACAAATAATAATAATAATAGTTTAGTACTGTAATAATACTAAACTTTTTTAAATAAAGAATAAAATGATTACCCGGATATTATGTTACGACATAGCAGAGCTGATTTGGAACCAGTTAGCCTACTGTGCATGTTTTTGGACTGTCGGAGGAAACCGGAGTACCCGGAGGAAACCCATGCAAGCACAGGGAGAACATGCAAACTCCACACGGAAAAGCCTGAGCCCGGGAATCGAACACAGACCTTCTTGCCATGAGACAGATGTGCTAACCACTGTGCCGCCCTCAGCTTTATTTATTTATTTAATGACCACAAATTTACCTTCACCCCCAGCTAGGTCACCACTCATCTCTTTCTTTATAAGCCACAAAAGGAAAAAAAAAAAAAAAAAAAGTATGGGCTGTTTGTCAAAAGAGAGATCTTGTCAATTATATTTCATGGACCCTGCAGTTCATTTTCTAAGCAGCAGATGGCACTCTAAGTTGCACACTGCTTCTTTAAGAACATCCACGGTAGTTCTGTATATTTAAAAACTTTTCAGCTTTTAATGTTGTCGCTTGTTGTGGTGTGGCACAAGAATTATGCTTCCTACCTGCCTCACTCTTTTCTTTGAGCTGCCCACTCTAAAGATCCCCACTGTCTGTAGACCTGAGGAGGAAAATAAAAGAATCATTAAATCATCTGTAGACAATTTGGAATCTTTTACATCATGAAGAGGTCTGAACATTTGTAGCATGCGTACCATACTTCTCGAGGTGCTGGCAGCAGCTGTCCAGCACACGTGGAACCTGCCTGTAGATGGGGTTCAGACTTAGTCTCTTGTCCTGCTGCTTCTCCTTCTTGTTGGCTGTCTCAGCTGGCAGCGAGAGCTGCAATGCCTCCAGCAGACGTGACTGGTTGTCGTCCAAATCCGTGATGGAGTCCACAGACATGCCGCCCTACGCACAACATTAAAATAATTATGTTTGTCAATTTTTTTTTCTGCTAATCCTGTGCACAGTTACATAAAATAATGACTATCATTTGGAATAAAGCTTGTGTACAAATCATAACCAGATCATTTGTCAAGTGTTTATACACTCACTGTCCACTTTATTAGGAACACGTGTATATTTCTCCATATGAGGACAAGTCTCCTAGTAGAATTCATGAAAAATAAGTCTATCAAAAGAACGTTTGGAAATAGGCTTCTTTGTGACAACTTCCTTTGTAAACATAAAAAACAGCCCATAAGTTCACTGAATAGGACACTGAGAAAAGAGAAGGATCCTTTTGTTGGACCGCCTTTAGCCTTCATGACAGCGCACAATCGCTATCGCATTGTTCCGACAAACTTAGGCAGCATCTCAACATTTATTTCCATTCAGTGCTGAGTTCATTTTTCAAAGAGATCTTGAATTAATGACGATAAAACTGCTCCAAAAAGTCTTCTCCAGCGCACCCCAAAGACTTTCAATAGGGTTAAGGTCAAGACTCCGGGGTGCCAGGGATGAAATAGTCCATCAATGTGATAACCTAGTCATTCAATGCATTCAGGTCGTCAGCTGACTTCATTTTATTGCCAGAGCCTCGACCTGATCAACTGAAGCAACCGTTTTTAATGTACTGTACTAATCCTGCAAGACTTTAGACTTCTGCATTTAATCCATCCAAAGTGAGCACACACACACACTCGGAGCTGTCGGCTGCCACACACTGCGGTGGCCGAAGAGCAATTGGGGGTTAGGTGCCTTGCTTAAGGGCACTTCAGCCGGGAAGGTGCAGCTCACTCCCCGACCACCACACATTTTCCCTGCTGGTTTGGAAACCAAACCAGTGACCTTTTGGTCCCAAACCCGTTTTTCTAACCATTAGGCCACGGCTGCCCCCAATGCCCACCAATGCCATGGTGATTACTCACCGTAATCAAAACGAAAGGTGCTTCAGCAAAATATTAGTGGGTGTGATTTTTTTCCCGGCCAGGTAGTGGATAATACGACTGTAAGTTTGGCAAATGGTTTATTTGTTAGTGTTTGCCCTGTAGGGTTACAGTGTACATCGTCTGTGTACCATATTTCATAGGTTGCCCCAATTTCATAGGTAATGCTTAGGATGGGAGAGAAAAAGTGGACTAAGCAATACCTCATGAAGATTTTCACAGCAGAAGCATGAATGCATTGCGAATGAAATGACTCCTTCTGATAAAAGATGGCAGCAGTGGTTGTTCCTGATGGCTGGAAATAAGCATTACCTACGAAATTGGGGCGACCTACGAAATATGGTACACACACGCTAGCCATTTTATCAGAAATTTGGAAATAAATAGAACAATTTGAAAAATCAATGATAGTGGGGAAAGTTTCCCTTTAAACGATGCTAATTAAAACCATCACTCTAACCCAAATGATACACTTTGTGTAACCTTGCGTTAATGTGAGTACCACTTAAAAACCTGAATTTGATCATGGAGGTACCAGTAATATTCCAGTGAGGTCCTAATCCTTGCACAAACTGTGCATGCCAAAATAAAAATATTTTACATATTCAATGACATCATAAATGTAAGAATGTCGTGCAGATCTGAGATGCAGCTTGTGCACACATGTGAGTAAAAGATATGTTTTGATGTCCTCTAACAGCCCAACTCTGACTCTGAAACTGTGCTGTTTCTAACATCTAATCATTAGTCATACCTTTATGAACTGCCATTCATCTGTATCTGATTATTCCGTTGTTTGTTTAGTATCTCTGCGAAGAAACATGTTTGGGTACAACTGAATATGCAAAGTGAAGGACAAACTGCATATTCCTTAAACTTACCCCACTCCCAAGATTACACAGGTACTAACAAACTTCCCAAGATTACACAGGTACTAACAGGTACTTTCCCAACTTTTAAATTGTCCTGCTTCTGAGTTTGCCGGGTCTCTTGAGGTTTTACAGGGGCCTTTGGAATGCATGTAAGTGAGCTATTTTGCTGCTAAAAGAGGGACGTGAATGATTTTAAGTGAGATTCCACTAGCGGTGGTAAAATTGCTGTGTGTTTCACAAATGCTTCGCTTTCAAGCTTTAGAACCTGGCTCTGGTTTCCTCTGGCTGTGGTTTAATTTATTCTCCAAGAGATGCTGTGGTTCGCTAATAAGGTTTTTTACACTGTCCCTGTTACTGTTTTCTCTCTTATCTTCCACGTTTTTGTCTACATGAAGATCTTCTCTATTCAACCTGCAATATAGCTGGTTTCACTTCACCCATAATCCCTGCTCCTCACTGGCTCGCTCTTTCCAACTCTGCCTGATTATCCCGATAAAACCAGTCCTGTCTTATCGCAAGGCATAGTCCTGTCTTGCCCGACACCAGAGGAGAATATCCCAGCTAAACCACTCAAAAACCACTCTGTTCAGCCATGGCAACACCAAATCTTGAGGCTACAAAAAACAGATGACACACTGAAGTCCATTTCAGTCAGCTATGTACAGGAATCTGAAGCTATGATGGTCATAGACAGGTGAACACGGCTCGATCTTCAACCGTACTGTTTCCATTGAACATAGCATTGTATTAGTATTGTATTCCACATTATGTCTAGACCGAAACCATGCCCATGCTGCGTGTGGTACGCACCAGAAATAGAACTCAAATGTAATATTATATTTGGCTTGCACCAACCGTGCCAGTGTCCTCACCATGTCTGGTGTAAAATAGGATTTACTCCCAGGCTCACATCCTTCTATTCTTGACCTCATCTCCAACACTGCTCAAACTCCGCTGGTGTCCACAGACTTTTCTCTAACTCTACAGTTTTCACCTGTGTATAGTTTACTTTGCCTTCCTTTCCTTTTACCAGCATAGAAATGTCCCAAAAGGTGTATATTTATGTTTTAGCGCATTTCATATATTTCTACCTGTGGGTCTGAAGTTGTTTTTTTTCGTCAGCACATGTTACAGTACATGTCCTGTTTAACGCTTCCTGAGTCTACACAAATTTAAATCACCATGCTGATGTTATGTTCCTTTGGCTAATCTCTTCTATTAAAGCATGTGTTGAGACAACACTCTGATGGATTTGATTTAAAAATGGATCATATATACAGAGCCCAGCCAAAAAAAAAAAAAAAAAAGTTGTGCACTTCATATTCTGCTGGCCTGCCTGTAGCCTTGATTACAGTGCGTAATCGCCATGACATTGTTGTTTCAGTTGGTCAGGTTGAGGCTCTTATATATACAGTGACTTGCAAAAGTATTTATACCCCTTCAACTTTTTAAACATTTTTTCATGTTACAACCACAGACATAAATGTATTTTATTGGGATTTTATGATACATTCTTTTTTTTTACAAATAAAAATCGGAAAAGTTAATACTTTGTAGAACCACCTTTCGCTGCAATTACACCTTCGAGTCTTTTGGGGTATGTCCCTACCAGCTTTACACATCTAGAGATTTTTGACCATTCTTCTTTGCAAAATAGCTCAAGCTCAGGTAGATTGGATGGAGTGCACCTGTGAACAGCAAAATTCAAGTCTAGACAAGTCTGGACTTTGACTGAACCATTCTAACACATGAATAAGCTTTGATCTAAACCATTCCATTGTAGCTCTGGTTGTATGTTTAGGGTTGTTGTCCTGCAGGACTCAAACCTTTTGCAGACTTGAACAGGTTTAATTCCAAGATTCCCCTGCATTTGGCTTTATCCATCTTCCCATCAACTCTGACCAGCTTTCCTATCCCTGCTAAAAAAAAGCATCCCACCACCATTATTCACGGTGGGGAAGATTTCCAACACACATAGCATTTTGGATTTAGGCCAAAAAATTACATTTTGGTCTGTTAGAATTTATAAGAGATGTATTCTTTTACTCACAATCTGGAAGTGTCACTGTGTCTGTATCTCAGACATCCTATAGCTGACCACAGGAAAATTCCCTCTTAACATTAACCAAGTCTCCCCCACTTCTATCAGTAAAGATAGCAGGTCACCTTTGTTTACTTAGTGATAAAATCTGTTAACCTATAATGAGGTCATAATGCACAGGATCTAAAAGGTTAAAGGTTAAGTTATTGATTTATAAAGGCAGGATGTATATCGTACTCCTTTGATACCATGTTAAACATATATCCTGTGATGTCAAAGTAAAGATCTACCACGGGGCCCCCTAGTGGCACAGGACATGTGCGTAGGTGTGGCCTGAAGATAGTAAGATGGACATGCAAGACAATAAAGACTGGAAGTGGAGTTACAGACGGGGTGCACGTCGTCTGATTGCTGGAGAGCTTGGATCACTCAGACTTAAACTACACAATTGGGAACTGACTGTATCTTTTACAGCAAACGTTTACAGCATTTGGCAGACGCTCTTATCCAGAGCGACTTACAATTATCATTTTTATACAACTGAGCAATTGAGGGTTAAGGGCCTTGCTCAAGAGCCCAACAGTGGTGATAGAGGGATTGAACCACTGACCTTCAGATCAGTAACCCATCATCTTCACCACTAACCACTGCCCTACTGTATCTGCTTGGTCTTTCAAAGAGCATAAGGGACAGGTGAGGCCTGGAGAAGATGGTTCCTTACAGGTCTTTAACCAGAGCACCTTCTTCCACATGTTTGTTGTGTCCCCCACATGGCTTCCACAAACACCAGATTTGTGGAGTGCATGACTAATAGTTGTCCTGTGGACTGATTCTTCCCCTTGAGTTGTGGATCTCTGCAGGTCCTACAGAGTTACCTTGGGCCTCTTGGCTGCTTCTCTCACCAATGTTCTTCCTGCCCAGGCTGTCAGTTTAACTGGATGGCCATGTCTTGGTAGGCTTGCAGTTGTGCCATACTCGTTCCTGTTTCAGCTGATGGATTGAATAGAGCTCTGTAAAATGTTCAAAGCTTGGGATATTTTTATAAACTAGGTAACCCAGCTTTTTTGTGAAGAATTCTCCACAACTTTATCCCTGACCTGTCTGGTGTGTTCTTTGTGCTTTATGATGCTGTTTGTTCAATAATGTTGTCTAACAAACCTCTGAGTCCTTCACAGAACAGCTGTATTTATACTGAGATTAGGTTACACACAGGTGGACTCTATTTACGAATTAGGTGACTTCTGAAGACAATTGGTTGCACCACTTAAAATCCCAATGAAGTACATTTACGTTTGTGGTTGTAGTGTAACAAAATGTGGAAAAGTTCAAGGGCTATGAATACTTTTGCAAGTATATATATTCATGCATTTTCTAAGCCGCTTAATCCTAATTAGGGTCATGGGGAGGCTGGCGCCTATCTCAGCCAACTCTGGGCGAGGGTGGGGTATTGACTGAAGTTGTATACAATGTTAT
>JAQMYF010000009.1:16818195-16865641 GCA_030014195.1 Neosilurus mollespiculum | reverse complement strand
TATATATACACACACAAATGATTCTCTTGTACTTAATTATTTATTTAACAATAGCGATAATGAGTAGTTTAAACCAAGTTGCAGCCTTTCAGTACACATAGTATGGCACATGGGCAAACCATGGGACATGGTGGCTTTCCCAATGTCCCAGCATTTTGATTCTTTTCCCCTCAAAACTGGAAACCCTGCCAAATATGCAAGATCAGCTAGCTTCGAACCATGTCCCCTTACAAGGAGAACTTTACACTTCACTAAATATATCCTAGTACAAACTGCATCAATGTGCCCCTCGTTTTCTTTGTGTGGGATTTTTATTTTTTTTTTTATTTCAGCTTGATTTTTCACCTGGGACTTGATATAGCGGGAGAAACTTTGCCTCTTGTGAATTCAGGAAGAAATGGACCACATAAGAGTAAAACAAACTGATGTATATCTGTATGTGGTGGTTGTCAACATTTTTCCACCCTATCATCTTATCAATGTTTTATAAAGTTTTTTTTGCTGGATTTAGAGATCCAGATCTTTATCCAGGGCTAAGTATTTAATCTGGTTTCAACCAAATGAGGGGGGGGGGTTTCCCCTTTGAGTCTGGTTCGTCTCAAGGTTTCTTCCTTGTGTCGGCTGAGGGAGTTTTTCCCTGCCACCGTTGCCACAGGCTTGCTGATTAGGGATGTGTTGGGCTAGTAGAGAACTGTTTAAATTCTTTATCAAATTTGTTTTTACTATTTAAACTGCCTTCGACAAAGCACTACACAAATAAAAGTGAATTGAATTGAATAGATCCATGCAAAATTAAGATCCTGGTTACCTTTATCTTTGTTCTTTTCCTTGGCTAAAGAGTCCAACTTTCTCCGTAGTGACTTCTTCCTCTTCTGGCAGTCTGCAAACAGATGTGCTAAAGTTTAGCATGTGTTAATTTTTAATCTGGGCTTTTCGAGCAAGCACAGCACCTTATAGAGTCACATGTGGGTCGCCAATGCTTTCCCCCATGGCGGCTTTTTATCCTGTTCTATATGTTCTATATCACTGGCCGCATGTTTAAGAGGACAATTTAAGGGTGGCATCTGGGAACAACTGACCTCCCTTCAATTTCAAAACAAGCTAAGCTTCCCTGTGGTTCAGGAATGTAGTCAGAGTTTCTTTTTCAGAGATTCCCTTTCAATTACACTTGCTAAGATGGTTTGAAGTGGACCATGAGATCGCTAAGGAAAATTGGTTTCGTCTCCATCTCACACGTGATACTTAAATCTTAAATCTTAACTTATCTTGTTAAAAACTCATGCTTTATAGTAAAAGTCGTCCCATTCTAAAAACAAAATAACTTGGACGAGTCTATACTGTACATTAAAAGAACATAAAAGAAGAAAAAACCTTTTGATAGAAGACATGTAAAGGCATTGCATTTGAAGTTATATTAATTAAAATGATAAATTACTACTTATACTTTATGCTCTTAAAAATACGTAAAAATATAATTGAGGACAAGGAACAAAACAAAAGCGCAGAATAAAGTGAGAAATTTTACAAAATTAAAAGATTCACTGCTTTCAGAGTCTGTAACTGTTACTACAATCAACATTCTTGCAATAACTACATATAAGGACAGTACTGATCAGAATTACAATTATATTATTGCGGTTTTCCCTGCACACAAAGCGAAACTCCATACTTTGGCGATTACGGTAATGCATCAACCTTTTCCATGACTTCTACAATCATACAGTATGTATGTGTACCAGACAGTATCCCATGGTTTCAGCCTGCATGTTGCTCACATAAAAGTGCTAATTCTAATTAGAAGTCTTTTGCTTCATAAACATAGTGTCTCTCATCATCTGATGCATTTTGAGATTGAATCCTATTTTTTTTTCCAAAATGAAAGAATGAGAATAAGCAGAAGAAGCTCCAGATATTTATGCTTACCTGTCATCACAGAGCTTTAAAAGCTAATGAGAGAATCCTTATATCAGAAGCATAGAGCACTTTGGGCAATCAAAGGCTTAACATTTAAAAGCGTCATCAAGGTAATGGATGTTAAATTTAAGAAAAAAAAACAAAAAAACAAAAAAAAAAAAAACGTATGCTTTTTTTACGTATTTGCGAGAGTGGGCTTTTAGTCACATCTGATCAGAGGGAGTGGAATCACTGCCTTATTCTATCCACTGTAGGAAATATAGCATTTATATATATTTATATTATGTTTTTACAACAAAATACATTACAGTAGCTATCTGTACAGAGCTATCTGGTTAACTAACAGTCAAAGTTTGGTAAAGAAAGAAAGAAAGGAAGAAAGAAAGAAAGAAAGAACAAAAGAAAGAATGAAAGAAAGAAAGAAAGAAAGAAAGAAAGAAAGAAAGAAAGAAAGGGGAAAAAATGTGTTTCCCCCTAATTTTAGCCTAATCATGCTTACACTATTGGATTTTTTTAAACATTCTTCTTTCTTTTACGCTGATGAAGGGAAAGGGGCAGGGCCTCCACCAGTCATTTAATGCTTGAGAGTTCAAAACACCACCAAATACACAACTATCTTTCCAGATCCATATGCCAACACACCCATCTGCAATTTTTATTAGAGTGAAAAGGAAGACCGCTCTAGGTGTATAAAGTTGCAAATCTTTCTTGAACACTTTGTTGTCAAAATGTGGCACTCCTACGCAAAATAAGTGAAGTCAAGAAGCTCTACGCATGACATAGGTGTTTGAAAGATCTAATAAATCATTTAAAAACAAATCACATTACACTCATCCCAGATGAGTCACCGACCAGATAACCACGCACTCCTTGCAAAAGATAGAGATATCTGGGTATCAAGAAGGGACCAGAAGCACAGTTTCATGTGTGAGACAGGCTGATTGGGGGGTTGGGGATGCAGAGAAAGAGGAAATGGCTGGAATTCTTCTAAGATGGAGTTTGCATGGCGTGAGTGGAAAACCAAGAAAGCTCCGATCCCCTCCTTTCAGCCCACCACCGCATGAAATCATTCAATGTTTTTTTTTCCTCTGTTTGGTCTTTGAGGCTTTGTTTTCAACAAGTGTGTGCTAGACTCATGCTAATCATCAAAACCGACACACCTAACACCCACAAGAACTCCCAATGCTCCATGTGCTGAAGTATATCACTGACACGTGGTCACCCTGACTTCTGAGCTCTGAAGTTAATAAGAAACACAGACCAGCATCTTAAATCATTGCAGTGGAAGGCGAGATAGAACCTGTGCTGAGGAATTTGGAGCGACAGATTCATATACGATCCCATTTTACTGTGATTCTGAGAGACAGATTTTAATGCAGGCTGGAACCCCATCAACAACACCGTGTCTTCAATCTATATGAAGCTATGATTTTTAAACTGAATCCAAGTAGCTCTGCTGGTCCTGCTGGACCACTGCTTCGCATGAACAGCAGCAACTGTTAGCTAGACATGCTAATATACAAATAGCTGAGACATTCAGCCATGTCCAATCAGGGCTTTCCAGTTATCATTCCATTTTTCAAAAACATGATGGTAGGTTGAGGTGGCACGCTGGTGTAAGAACAAGCAAGAAGGACCCGGGTTTGAGTCTCGAGCTCAGTGAGGGCGTTTCAGTGTGAAGTTTACATGTTCTCCACAGGCTTGTGTGGGTTTCCTCCAGGTACTCTGGTTTCCTCCCTCAAACAAAAGACATATACATTAGGCTAATTGCCTGTTCCAAATTGCCCCTAGGTGTTAGTGTGAATGGTTGTGTGTGTGGTGGCCTGCAATGGATTGGCGAGCTGGTCAGGGTGTACTCTACTTTCGCCCCGAGTCAGCTGCAATAGGCTTCAGCCTCCCTGTGACCCGAGCAGGATTAAGCGGTTCTGCAAAGAAATAAATGAATGAATGCTGGTAGGTTACCCGAACGTGCTTAATTGCTACTTAACCGCATCAACAAATGCTTCATTTCTTAACATCTAGAATGTATTCCCACCTTATGACCAGTGTTCCCAGGGAAGGTCCACCATCAAGACAAAGGATAACCCCCCCCCCCCCCTTTTAAGCTCTCAAGTTGCCACTGTCTATGACAAAGATATGCAGAATCAGACATACAGCAAGGCTAGCTGCATATTTTCATAGACGTTATCACAAGCGAGGGAACTAAAAAATAAAGTTAGAGGTTTAAAAAAAAAAAAAAAAAACTCTTGTGGAAAAATACCATCCAAAAAAAGAACAGGTTGGACAAAACAAGCAGTATGATATGACACACTGGACCACTGATAAATCTGAATACCAACTGAGTTTACATTAAAAATGAATAAAACACTGGTGAGGTGGTGCAGATTGATAAATATGGTGCCTCCCCACCTACCTTACTTGGTACAAATTAAACAAACTTGAAGAATGTTGGCACCAAATAACTAAACCATGGTTTGTCCAATGCGCTAGGTTGATAGGAACACCGTTTTATGACGATCCACAATAGAATGAGAATGAGAATTGGGTTCAAGCCCCAATATCACCAAACTGCCACCGTTGGGCCCTTAAGCAGGGCACTTAACCCCCAACTCCTCAGTTATAAAAGAGAAAAATAATAATAATAATAATCCAGTAGGTCGCTCTGGATGAGAGCGTCTAATCTCTTATATCGCCCTAATGAACTTATTTTATTTTCTAATCAAACTTTCATATAGACTGTAGTAGTAACGTTCTTCAAGTGCTTGTATGAGTTTCCTCCCGGTACTCCTGTTTCCTCCCACAGTCCAAAAACATGCACATTACGCGAATTGGCGGCCCCAAATTTCCCCTAGGTGTGAGTGTGGATGGTTGTGTATGTGTGTGTTGCTCTGTGATAGTCGAGAGCTGTTCAGGGTGTACCCTGCTTTCACCCAGTGTTGGCTGAGATAGACTCCAGCCTCCCAACATCCCCAAAAAGCTTAAGTGGTTTGGCAAATGAGTGAGCAGGTAGTACGCCTGGAAATGAGGATTGCGAGCCTATCCCTGGAACACTGGATGCACGGCTAACACCATTAATAAAGATAATAAAGATAATATTATCGAATGAAACCCAAAGAGAACAATGGAGAACCTGCTGAAAAGCCCCTCCACCACACAGCAGTATGCTATCTTTTCTGTAATAAATAATGCACTTGTAGGTGCCTTCAGAGTATTAAAAACAATCTCTATTATAAAACCGACAGGAAATGTCCATCAAAACACACCCTGACAAATTCCGGACTATACAGGAAACACCCACACATGCAAACAATTTAGAGTTCTTTAAAATCCTTAACTGAACTGAAGCAAACGAAAATGGTACAAATATCACAGCAGATTCTAATATTCACTTGTGCCCACCAAGCCTGTTGGTTGTCCAAGGAACAACAATAACAGCACAACAACAACAAAAACCCTAAAACCCTAAAATCCCACAGTGAGATGCTTTTCAGTTGTTGTTGGGACAACCCCAGCACGTTTTACTGCTTTACTAAACCTGAATATGCAGTAAAGATGGACTACAAGAATATAAAAGTGTTTTCAGGATACAGTTCTACAGTGTAGATACAATGCTATAAAACCACATATATTAGGAAATCGTTCACCTTTACCTTGGAAGAGTGCTTAACACATCAAACCAAGTTTTGGTCGACCACGGCATGCACTTACCAGCACAAAGTAGCTATACAAATTTCCCTAGGTCTCGCAGAAATCATGTATTGCACAAACATGGTGCTCTATATTACAGCACCCTCCCAACAAGGTTGGACGCCCTTCCATATATGGTAATGGACTCTGGCTTGCATCACCTTATATGGAAACATTCATTTGGTTAATTAAAAACCCAAGGTTTTAAGGCACCCAAGCATTAGGAAATCACTCGAGGTAACCTTTTGCATTCAATTTATCAATTAATTTGACAAAATTAGTTGAATTTCCCAACCAATTGCCTTTAAAGGAAATTAGAGAAAAAGTGGCCCAGATACGCAGTGCATGAAAAGCATCTGATGGCCCTCTCTACTACAGAATGGTTTGTTGAAACAATTACTTAAACTCAAGATATGCAAAACCATAGTAGTTGCAGGAAGTAGGTCACTGACAGAAGTTAACGTCAGCGACAAACAAAAAAGGCATAAAATTCGGAGGAAAATTAACACGAGAACACTGTGTGACTTAAATGAAATAGAAGATGCTTCAGGAAAACAGGGTGCTGAGTTTGATGAAAAGGAATGCGCAAATCTGATGTCGGTTGCAGGCTTTGGTCTGACACAGTTGCTGGATGGAAAAGTGGTACGATCGCAAAGTGACACTCGAGCAGCTGTCAGACACAAGCTACAAAAAAAAAGCTGCCACAAATAGTGCCAAGAGCTGACTCTAGGAACGCACACACACACACACACACAGGCTTGATGGTCCCAGACAGAGGATTTGTGTGTATTATATTAGAGCTCAGAAAACAATAGATAAAGATATATCTATACACGAGAAGCATTTTCCCTGCATTGTTAAGGCATGCATGGATGTAAAAAATTAAGGAGATTTGTTAAGATGTACTCACGGTACAGGGTTACACAACATGCAGGAAATCCCCCAGGAATACTAAATGTGTTTATGGATGGGGTTGGTGGTATAAGGAACATGTGTTACGCCAGACGGTAAGCTGAAAGACATGAAAGAAAGACATGTTCCATACACTGTTAAACCAAGGCCAACCTAAAGCACTCTGAAGCTCTGAATAATGAACTTGGAGAGTGCGACTGACGGAAGGAATCATCTCTAGAATTAAGACGGATGAGACAGTTTGATGGTGCAGTGACTAGGTTAGTCATCATGGTCTTCGATCACAAACAATATCCTTGCCTCTTTTCTCACAGCTCTCTGCTAGGAAATTACACAACAGGCTTGCATCATGTCCGAAGAACAAACTTAGACTACATGTTAATCCCACTAACATGCACATGCCAAGGGGCCAAGTTCTGGCACTGCATTGTCTCCTACGTTACTACAATTTTCATGTGCATGAAGGTTTACTGCAGTAAAACACCTGCACACCTGTGTTTTATGTATGTAGCATGAAGGCATGGGTTCAAGAAACTGCTGCTACTGAGGTTATCAAATGACAGAATATAATCTTTCCTGGCTGAATTCTCCAAAACATAAAATTCATCCGGCCCTCCGAACAAAACCAGTCACATGGACCACTTTTTCAACAAAGAGATTATGTGCATAATTGAAATAATCTTTTTTTTTTTTTTTTTTTTTACAAAATTTGACAGAGATATGGACATTGAAGTTTGAACTAGAAGATCTATGGAAACATAAAAAAAGAGAAAATGCAATTAAAGTTTCAAAAAGAACTCCTTAGCAGTATATATTTCTGTAAAAGCTATCATTATGCTGTCAATGTGCAAAAGCTACCGATGATAGCTATTATTAAAACAAACGATCATCCCTTTGAAATAATTTGTTTACACAAAGTTTTGTGAATATGCAGGACCAGTCAAAGGTTTACACACAATTTCCCGTGTGTCCAAACGTTTGACTGGTAATTATGTTTATAAGAACATGCAGAACCTGCATGCCAAACCTTAGAACTGTACTCCAAATAGTTTCCTAGATATCAAATTTCAAAAATTTCCAAATATAGCCCAAATTAAGCAATTTTTATTTTTTATTTCTGCATATCAACCCCAAAATCAGGGTTAATTGTGAATGAGGCTGTAATATATATATATATATATATATATATATATTTTTTTTTTTTTTTCTTTCTTTTTTTAAGAACTTAATATTTTCCTAAGTTTTCAATATTTTTCATGAAAAATTTACAGCCTTTGGCAGATACTCTTTTCCAGAGCGACTTACAATTATCATTTTTATACAACTGAGCAATTGAGGGTTAAGGACCTTGCTCAAGGACCCAAGAGTGGTGATAGTGGGGACTGAACCACTGACCTTCAAATCAATAACCCATTAAACCACTAAGCCACCACTGCCCTGAAACTATCTGTGCAAGCAGATGATTCTTAGTTCTTAAAATATGGAAAGGATAAAGACTTCTATTAGAAACATATAGAAATTTCAGAGATGTGTCTGGTTTCCTTCATCATTTAATGTTTTTGTATTAAACATCCAATCTGTTATGTAAAATTAGCATCTAAGATCATATATAACATGAAAAAACACATTACCATGAGGTATTAATCACCAAATTAAACTGAATAATAGCAGACCTTTATTATTTGCTCAGTATTTAAATAAATGTTAAGAATGTCTTTGAGTTATTTATTGACCATTTTAAACAAATAACATTATATAGCGGTTTTTGAAGTGTGATATTGTCGGACAAGAGTCAAAATCAATCAGTAATACACAGACACAGCCCACACAAAGCATTTTACTTTCTTCTTCTCCTTCTTCTTTTTTTTTTAATAATACTGCCTTCCATTTTTGGTTGTTGGAGAATCTATTATATGCAGTACCTCTGGCAATGGGACCCAACATGTGTCCTGCCTGATATACTGTGCTATCTTAATATTCATTTAAATACTTAGTAAATTGGAATTGGATATTGCCCAAGTTCCTGATTTCCCAAATTTCGAGTCAACTGACCGTCCCATTGCAGCTTCATAACAACCCTTGACTGCATGACATTTTTCAGAGTCATGGGAGCAGTCGATTGCAGCATAACTTTAGAAGAAAAAAGAACAAGCCTGGTGAGGAAACAGTTGTTTATAACAGCTGCTATAACATACAGTCCCCGTCAAACGTCTGGACACACCCACCCATTCTAACTGAAATAAAAGGTGTGTCCGAACTTTCGACTGGTATTCCACTTAGTGCATTCTTAGCATAGTCTGTTTCATATAAGCGAAAGTGAAACGCAATTTAATTCTTCATCACCGATTTGAAAGGAGCTTGTTTGGATCAGATTCATCTTCTAAACCAGACTCTTGACTACCAGACTATGGACACGTTCTTTCTTCTTCATCTTTTCATGATTGTGAGACATATTCAGATAAATTTGATGAATCTGCAGTGTTTAAATTAAGCAATTTCACAACATGCCTCCATGTGAAATGTTAATGCTTCTGTTAATAGAGGCAGCAAGTCGAGGGAAAAGCTTGTTTACACTGAGGACATTTTTATTAGTTTATGGACTTTTTATTGGTAAACTGTTGTACTTTCAAATAAACCGATAGCAGAAATTCCAAGCTAAGTATTGGTACATAGTGGAGGAGTCCCAGAGCATTGTGTAATGTTGACTGAGGATTTTGTTTCATTTTGACCCATTAACACTTTAATCCACCATAACTCAAAATACATTCCTGCAACTTCCAACTGCTTTGGTGCTAAGGGACAAATATTGTATCACAGGAGCCCCATTACATAAACATGCAAAAAATGAGGAAGAAAAAGCAAAAAGAACCTGCAATGCACTTTACACAGGGATGGCTGGAACCTATAACTTTGGGTGAAGGCGGGGTATACCCTGACCAGCACGCAATACACACACAACCATTCTCACTTACACTTAGGGGCAATTTGGAACCACCCGTTAGCCTAATGTGAGGCCGGCGGTGTAGTAGTTAGGGCTCATGATCGAGAGGTCCCCCCACCATGCTAGACCCCTGGGCAAGGTCTAAACCACAAGTGTGCTTCTGTCCACCCAGCAGTATAAACGGGTTACAGTAAAAAATACCGGCGTCCCATCCGGTTGATCTCCTAGTTGCTTCACGCGATGGAAACAGGAGAGAAGCTCTAGCCGGATGAGCCTGTAAGCTTCAGTGTAAAAGCCCAACAGACTTTACCTTACCTAGTTAGCCTAATGTGAATGTCTCTGGACTGTGGGATAAAACCGGAGTACCAAGAGTAAGCTGAAACCAGAACCTTCTTGTTGTGAGGCAGACATGCTAACCACTATGCTATGAGAGCTATGAAGGAATCTCAGGTGCTATGGTATTAGCTATTAGCTATTAAGCATGGCAGGGGAATGAGGAGACCCTTCTTTTTTTTTCATTTTCAGAACGATTGGACTGGTCGTACCTTTAGGGATGGTGATCTGGCAGCCCAGGTCATAGTCCTGGTGGAGACGGTTGTAGGCAACCTCCTGTAATCTGGCTCTCTCCAACTCAGACAAGCTCTGAATGGACACTGGTTTGAGATGTACACTCCTCCCGGACAGGCTATTCCACGTGAAATCACCCTGTGTTAGAAAAGTGAAGAATGCACATTAATATTATATGGTACTAATAATAATATAATAAGAGGTATTTATATTTATATGCTATTTCAAAGCCATACAGGGTGATGGATGGATGGAAGGGTATCCAATGTTATCACTGAAGCAGTCTGTTGCATTTTAAACTGACAGGAAGCATATTGGTGTTTCTTAACAGGAAACTAATCCACATCACGCAGAACTGCCATTACAATACTTACTCTTCATTTCTGGGACTCTTCAAGTAAACCCCATGAACATGGCCTAGTCATTGTTCTTACATTAATTACTAGTTTAGTGTTGTGAGTTGTGATGTAGTTACACTTTTGAATGAAGCCTCGTTATTTATTGTCATGTAATCCGAAGACTTTTGACTGGGATAGTCTGACAGATAGGGGTGATCACACTAGAGGTGCGAGAGAAAACCGACTAATGCGAATTGATTATGACATTTTGCGACTCGGCATTCAAGCGAATATTTTGCGGCTTAAACACGTACATGACTCAAAAGTCGCAAGAAGATCGCGTGACAATTTCTACGACTGATTTACGACTAATTTGCATTTGGTTTGTGGATGTTTGGCACAAAAAATCGAATCTCCTGTCGAAAATCAGTTATTTTTTGTTTTTTTTTAAACCATTCACTTTTCATTTGCGCATTATTAGCGTGAAAAAAATGCAACAAAAACTTTCCGCGTGAAAGTCTACTACTTGCTTTTCCTTGCAAACGAAAAACTAATAACTTGCAACTTGAAAGCAGAAAGACAACTTTGTGACCTTCTCACGACAAGAGCGGACTGTTTGAGAAGAGGCTGAGAATATTCTGGATCAAAGTCTTGTTTCGCGGCGTTCATGGAAATTTCAAACATGTCTGAAATTTTTGGTGACGAGTTCATGAACCAACTGAAATTACAATTTGCATCAGTTGCATTTCTATCCCACCTCTGGTGTGATCACCCCCTTACTTTAACAGGACAGCCTGTTTATTGCCAAAGTTACATCAGAGGGGTTCAAGTCCAAAAACCTGAAGGTGTTCAAACGGTCCAGTCCAAATCCAGAATTGAATCAGATTAAGAATCTGTAGCTGCTGCACTAAATGAATGGTCTTTATACAAGCTGACAAAGACTTTACTTATTTTCCAAGAAAAATAAGTAAAAATATCAGGATCCAGATGTGCAGTGCTGATAGTGATATATCTTGGAAGACATGCAGCTGGAAAAAACTACTTTAAATTATCCATAGGTGTGAATGTTAGGGTGAATGTTGTTTGGGCGTACCAAACATCTCGCCCGAAGTCAGTTGAAATTGACTCCAGCTTTCAATGCGACCTGCAATGGATGTATGTGGTACACATTATAAAAGGATGCACAGATGTGCAGCTGTAATTGCTGCCAAAGTTGGTTCTACTAAATATTAACCCAGAGGGGTCAATACCTATGCAACAAACAAATATCTGCTGTCTTAAGAAAAATAATTAAATGACACATTTAAAAAAAAAAAAAATCACATTAACGTCAAAGCCAATAAAAAAGCTCAGGTTGTACCACTACAAAACATTCATTCATTCATTTTCTCTCTCTCTCTCCCTCTCCCTCTCCCTCCCTCCCTAAGTGTGTTGTGCTTGTCTGTCAATAAAGTTGAACTGATTCAATCCTTTGCCATTAAACTGCTCAATCCAACTCGGGTCATGGGGAAGCTGCAGCCTATTTCAAGCGACTCTGGGTGAAAGCGGAGTACACCCTGAACTCACCAGTCCAACACACACACACACACACACGCTCACACCTAAGGCCAATCTGGAACAGCAAATTAACCTAATATGCATGTCTTTAAACTACAGGAGGAAACCGGAGTACCCAGAGGAAACCCATGCAAACACAGGGAGAACATGCAAACAGAAATGGCCTCGCTAAGCCTGGGATTCGAACCCAGGACCTTCTTGCTGTAAGACAGATATGCTAACCACTATGCTATCTTGCTGCCACAAACATGTAACTTTCAGGAACATATTCGTAACCTTCAGGGAACATTCCCTGAGGCGGTATTGTAAACTTCCCACAACCTACAGCAAATATTCTCAGAACGGTTCCTGAACGTTAAATTGTTTACTCATGTAAGGCTGTGCAGACTGTGTATGAGTGCTTGGGTTGTGAAGAGCTCTCCCCACTTCATGCCCTCATATATAGATATATATCTTGACTCATTTTTAGCAACTGTGCACGTTCCTATTACGCATACAGCAACCGTGCATATAAAATATGAGTGCAAAAATATTCCTTAACCTGTGTTGTTGTTTTTTTTTTCCCCTTGGCTTGCCTGAAATCTTGGACTGGTACATCCTGGCATATTACTACTTGATGCTGAGTTGACGGTGCATAAAACCACAACAGAGGCAACATTCAAAAACAGCCTCTGGGGTTACGATGACGCAAAGGCAGCATCCGGAGCCAAGCCGAGAGCAATGCTGAGCAGAACAACACAGTACGAGAAAGAGAAGTAAAACCGTGTGCATACGTGAGATAACAAAACAACCTTGGGGGCTTATTAGCGTTTGCTTTCTTTTTTTGTGCTTGATTTTAAACACATTTTCAAACACTATACATAATAAGCTGCATTTTTTTTTTTTTTTTGGTGCCAATCATTATCAACGTAAACAATATTGGTGAATATGGACTTTGTAAATGTTTGGATGACAAGCTGTGGGGCTGTTTTTTGTTTTTTTTTTTTCTACTGGAGAGACAGTGGTCATTAAACAACCCTTTTCTTCCTCGCTAATCACATCACATCACATCACATCATGTATGATCACAAGGCAGGATTGTCCTAAGCTGAGGCACTCCAGTGGTCTGAAACATAGTGTCTACAAACTGCTTTAAAAACAAGAGAAGGATTAAAATCAGTCAGAGGAACTGAGGAGCGCCTGCCAGAACCTCATGTCAGAAGCATCTGCACTTTCTCCTATATTTGCCAAGTGCCACGCAGCCCTCAGGCTTAACTGTGACTAAAGGTCCCTTCGGTCCCCGTACATAAAAGGCGAAAAAACTGCTTTTAATTATATGGTGACATAATTCAGTTGAGCTCGCTCTATCCTTCGACATCAGTTTCTACTGCAACAGAAGTTCTCTCTCTCTCTCTCTCTCTCTCTCTCTCTCTCTCTCTCTCTCTTATTTTTAATGCATCACAAATTTGAACCCTATGACTTCTTTGGCAATGCATCAGAAAGTGTAAAAGTGTAACTAATGTGCAATGCTGTGGCTAGTTAACACGGTAATGAGCCTAATCTTAGCATTAGGTTGATTTTCATCCTAATGTTTTGCAAATTCTTGCAAACTAGCCAAAAAATGTTTGGGTGTTCCATCATTCAGTGTTACAGACAGCTCATCGGACAAACAGTCAGAAAAAAACTGGAACACTTGCTGGACTAGGCGAAGGCGATGTACACCCTGAACAGCGCGCCAGACCATCGCAGGGCCAACACACCACAACCATTCACACTCACATTTACACCTAGGGGCAATTTGGAACAACCAATTAGCCTAATGTGTATGTTTTTTCATTGTGGAAGGAAAACGGAGTACGCGGAGGAAACCCACGCAAGCACAGTTAGAACATGCAAACGTCCGACTGAAGGGCCCGAGGGACCCGAACACAGGAACACAGGATCTTCTTGCTGTGAGGTGGACGTGCTAACCACTATGCCACCATGCTGCCCCATCTTGACATTATATGACTTTCATCTTAACGTTTTGCAAATTCCTGCAAATTAGTCAAAAATTCGAAAACGATTTTGGGTTGTTTTTTTTCCCCATCATTCAGTGTTACAGACAGCTCACATGATCAAAAGAGCAAAAAGGACAAACAGTCAGAAAGAAACTGGAACGCTTGCTAAATTGCACTGGAACTGCATAAATACTTCATCAAATCGAAAATGATCAAATAAATCGGTAAAATATTTATAAGTGCTTTTACATAAGAGCAGGACAGTGGCTTAGTGATTAGCACTTCCACCTCATAGCAAGAAGGTTGAGCGTTTCTGTGTGCGATTGTTCTCCCCGTGTTGGCAAGGGTTTTATTCCTCCCACAGTCCAAACACATGCACATTAGGCTAACTGACACTGTTAACACACTCAGTGTCTTCTATCTGTCATTAGAGAGTGTTTATTCCTCTATTGCAATTATAACTACTGGTTAGCATGTCTGTCTCTCAGCAGCAACGTCCCAGATCCAAGTCCTGGCCTCTGTGGTTATGTGGTACAGCAAGTGAGTGAGTGAGTGAATATACAATGAAAACCTTGTTTTAGTTTGCTTTTCCTTATGTTCCCATGTAGTATTTACTTCACATTCATCTGTCATGAGTTAACAAATGGAACAAATAAATCCTAAAGTTTTTTTCTAGTGTGCTTTTGTGCTTATGTTCCTGTGTATTATATATCAAAATAATTTGAACCTCTGGTGCAGCAGATGATGCTGAATTTCATATTGAATATTGAATTGCACCTTGGCATCAATGCATAATTGTTCATTACTGCTTTCTTGTTTATAGACAGTCCTCTGATATTGTTTACTTTGTGTACATCGTGTTTCCCTGTTTCCTGGATTCACCTCATCTGCACTGTTTATAGATCGTGACTTCGTTCTGTCCCTGTTTAGGAAATTGTCTGCTGATTTTGATTCCTCTGCTTACTGAACTTTTATCTGCACATGCATCCTCTGGTTTCATTGTCTGATATTCATGAGCATATACAGGCATCCTTAATGAAATCTTTCAGAACCCCAGTCCTTTCATATTATTGGCACTAACTAAAAAAAATATTAAATATGAACAAGTAAAAACAATACAGAAACCAAGCTAAAATAAATTTATACATTTAGACCAGCTGGTGAATGCATGTTTTTGCAGTATTTATTGTTTATACTGTGCAATACTTAATCATTGCCAGCAACAAGTATCTGATAAGTGACTGATCCTGTATGTCTCAAGCTTTAATTTGTTGTGTGTGCCCTAGTGTGTAGCAGACCAACCATTTCCTGTGCACACATGGCCTTTTGTTTTTCTACTAAGACATCGTTCTTATGTTTTCTTACTTAGATTTATACTTATTTCACATCTAATTCATCTAAAATAGTATGTACATCTATTCACTTTAATACCTTTCACTTCTATGTCTGAGAAAGTCTATTTCACTTGCATGAACTTTGCCTTTAATGGAGTTTTGTGGTCTTCACCAAATGCCAGGACGCTGTTTTGTGATTAGCATTCATCAACATGTGCACACAAGTATGAAAAAAATCAGCCTTGATAAAACTTTCGGAAATCAAGCAGAAACGTTTTGGCTAGCGCAAACATTTACACACAAATTTTAACTAAAAGAGTGATCAATGAAGCACACTCTTTGATTTTAATGAAATTGGATGATATATTAGAGTATCGCTTAATCTTTCAATTATTCAGCTTCTCTAACATATTTAAATATCATATTAAACAAGAACATGCTTACTGAGTCATAAATCGATTTACCAACTACTCGTCCTCTTTTCTTTCCCTTTTTTCACCCACTAAATAGCTTAAAGAATGTCGTATTCCTCCTAAGCTTCTTTCCATCATTCCTACCCTTCTCTTTTGCCCCCTCACATAAGATTAATGAGCTTTAAGTTCATTCACCCGAGGGCCTGGGAGGCCTTGGCTGCATGGGTCTAATATCTAGAGGCTATAGTGTATACGTGTTCAGCTTCTAAGTGAAAACTAATATAAGAATAAAGGATTAATGAATCTGTAACAGGAGATCAACACAAAGTCAACAATATCTGTCAATAAAAAAATGAATGAATGATGGTATCTGTACATAGTTTAAAGGTTTTCAGGTTTGTAGATGTAGCAATACATCTCTATGTTGGCAAGACTAAAAGTCGCTAAGCCCAAAATCCTGTTAGGTAAGATGAAATAAAGTGCTGTTGTCGTTAATACATTCGACTTGATTTTCAAATTACTCACTCTCACCCATTTGCCGAGCTGCTTAATCCTATTAGAGCCAGCTACAGCTGGAGCCTATCTCAGCCAAGACAGGATGAAAGCAAGGTACACCCTGAACAGCTCATCAGACCATCACAGCGCCAACACACCACAACCAGTCACACTTATACTCACACCTACCGGCAATTTGGAACAACTAATTAGCCTAATGTGTATTTTTTTGCACTGCCGGAGGAAACCGGAGTACCCAGAGGAAACCAACACAAGCACATTTAAAGCATGCAAACTCCACACAGAAACATCCGAGCCCAGGGCCCGAGAGACTCGAATCCTCTATCTTCATGCTGTGAGGCGGACATGCAAACCACTATGCCCCTATGCCACTCCATTTATAAAATGTGACAGTGAAAAACAAGTAAAGGAGGAAGCATGGAAATGAAAATAATAATACAGTATAGGATAAGTTTTATTCCTGTTACTGTACCTTAAATGTTTGTGTAATGATTTATCAATAAACTACATCATACTTTCAACGTGTTTACAGTTACATTAACATCCATGAAATGCTAGTTCCTGTTATTACTTACGGTAGAGCAGTTCTCACTCTTTAATACATTCTTTAACTTATTTGTTAAATATATACAGTATAGATTTTATATATAGTACTATATCTAGTATATAAGTGGTATTCAATAGCGCTGAGCTGCACCTGTGAATATCTTATCTCTTTCCTCTGCCGTGTCTGGCTACTGTGCCCAGTCTAATGCAGAGGATTATGGGTTATTAGGATAACAAAGGATATGTATGTGCATGTGCTTCCTTTTTGATGTAGCGATTAATAAAGCCGGTGCCGTATGCAAACATCTAATTCAGACAGCACAAGATGACTTTCTGTTCCATAGCTTGTGCCATATCACAACTCTAACATTGGGTAAGCTACCTAACCCAGATTAGCAACAGCAGACTCCATGAAAGTTCTTGAAATTCGGGACATTTTTCTTAAGGCCTGTGAATTGGCAGTTGACTCCAAGACCGACAAGAAGACTAGTGATTGGTCAAGCACCTGTCAAACAGCAGTAGTGCTGAAAAACATGGTAAAAATCATGCTTTACCAAAGTCTGTTGTTAAAAGTCCCAGACCATCATTTCATTCAGTAAGTCTTGTAAACTTTAAACTACTGTAAACTAAAGCTGGTATTAGAAGGAGGCGGTTCTGATGGCTGTTCATCATGGTTCTTGACACCATGGTGGTGTTCACCGTTGACACCACTGACCACCATAAACCACAAGCTTTTCAAATTTATGAAATTTCACGCAGTTCTCAAAACATTGTGTCAACGTCTGGGTGCCTTGTTGTCACCTTTCGCAACCAAACTGCATTAAATACAACCTCATTACAACCTATTCACACCGTGTTTTTTGAACCGCCTTCAAACCCACCTCCCCAGGAGGCCGTTTGCCCCACCGCCATCATATTTTGACTTGTAAGCTATGCTTAACTGTTTTCTCTTTCGATTACAGAAATGATAACGCTCGAGTGATAGTTTTGTTACCTATCTACCATTTTACGCGACTGTATTGAAATATGTGACAATTTAGTTTTTATTCTACACCGCATCAAAGCAGTGCAACTGTTGTTTGACTGGATGTCTGACCAATCACAAGCCCCATCCGCTCGTCAAAGGGACTGACATTAGTTTTCAGTAAACACGAGTCTTCTTTCAGGTGTTTCCACCCCCCCCCCCCCTCCACCCCATCATTTTTTGATTGCCCTGCCCTGATTACTCCATGCTTTCCGCCAAGCAGGTTATCAAACTGTGGGTGAAGATGCTCAGATAAGTGGTGACTCCCTTCTTAATCTAAGAACAGCTTGTTAAATCACACATTTTTTTATGGATGCAGCCCAAATTTTGCATGTTGGTAGGCACTTTAGATAACCAAATGAATGCGCACCAAGCACTGAAGAAGAATGTCCCTGATGGTATCTAAGCAGGGTTGTTTGTGATTGCCACAAAGATGTGTAACTTCTACTGCACCAAGCTTGAAACCTTACATGAAAGGCCAGAAATAGAAAACACAACAGTGAGAGTTTTGCCCGAAGAACTTTGTATAACTAAGCGGAGATGATAGACGCCGTTCAGAACACGAAAGAATGTCTTCTCCTTATCTCCTAACAGATTCCACATGATACATGATTCTGATCTTACAGGACCATCCATCATATTCCACTTTCTCCTTTATCACCACTTGAACATGAACCCTCCTCAGCTCTTCGCTCCACGCCATGTGAATGAGGATGATATGGGTCTGTTTAATCTTTTACAGCCAACAAGGACAAATCATGCAAGCCAAGACCAAAAGAGATGTGCGTTTCCATGGTTATGGATACACAGCCAAGTGTGTATGACGGGATCTCCACCAAGGTGTCCATGGCAACCATTTAGAGCTACAAAAACACTTAATTGTCCATCAGCAGTAAAGGACAGGTCACACAATGAGATCAGTGAGCTAAATTTGTACCAAGAGGCTGAAACATCCTACTTCTTCTTTTTTTGTTATTTAAACGTACATTATATGTAAATATTACATTTGTTAGTGCTGCTTGGTTACATGGACATTTCCGAATGGCGTGTTTTTAAAAAAAGAGGAAATGCAGCTTATATCTGAATGAGATACCAGCTGGGGCAGTGGTGGCCTGGTGGTAGGGTGCTGGATTACTGATCCCAAGGTCAATGGCATCAGCTTGAACTGATTCAAGCCCCACTATCAGCGGGTTGTCACTGCTGTCCCCCCAGTGCAGCTAACTGGGTTATCAAATGACGGCCATGTCTCTCTCTGTCTATGGTGGGAGGCATGTAAAAGAACCATTGCTGATTTTCGTCAAGAGTAGGCTACATAGCCGTCAGCGTGTTTCTGCTCTGCGATGGCCTGGCGAGCTGTCCAGGGTGTACTCTGTCCACACACCGTCACTCAGACTAGCAAGGAATAAAAAAAACCCCACAATTTTACCCAAGTAGCCAGATAAACTATCGCCATGCAAAACAACAACAAGCATTACCAGGAACATGGAACATGAACTTGTTAAACGGAAAACTAAACTAACAAGACAGGTGAAACATAATGAATGTAGAAATCAGCCAGTGAAAGGCGGTGGAAAGAAAACTCAGTGTTTCCAACCCTTTCCTGCTTTCCCTCCAGACCGTATTCGGGAAACACAGGAGAGATTTATTTATTTATTTATTCATTTCCTCCAGGGCTGAAGTCATTTCAGCCATTAGTGGAGCTGCATTTACTTGCATAACACCATCCTTGGACGCCTATCCACAGAGTTATGTATCGAGAGCTCAGCCTTTACTAAGTGCTTAAATATGTAAATCAAATATAGCATTCTATCCACGGACCTAAATATCTAATATTTGTTATATTTAGCATTTTCTCAATGAGTGCTATTTGATTAAAAAAAAAATATCAGCTTTTTTTCTACGTACAGTGGCATAAAGCCAAACTATACCTAAACGAGAGGTGCTTTAAGGAACCAATCTGAAACATTGATGTGAAACTTGTACATTTTTTACATTCCCCTTTTATCTAACTTGGGCCTACGCAGCACATGTCCAACACCCTGGCTGAAACACGAGTGCAACAACAGCTTGAGCTATGACGCAAAGGACATTTTTTTCCTCCTCATAACTGAATTACAGCCCTGGCATATCCACCACACACACACACACACACACACACACACACACACACACAGTCATTTCTCACAGCCAGTCCTCAGATCTCAACCTGAGGAACACAGCATGTCTCTGACACAACAAATCCCGGAATGGACGCATACTCTAGTCCAAAAGACCATCCGTCATCATGACCTCTGTCAGCTGTGAACGAGGAATGATCAATGAACGCACACACGTTGCAGATGAAGTACTGTACTTGATATACGTGATGTCATAATTTTTTAGGGTTTTTTGTTTTAGGCTTTTAAAATCATACTAGCAAAAATACTGATGTGTTTAAAGACCTGAAGAAACTCAAAGCTTTTACAAGAAAAAAGAGGGAGGAACTCTTCTAAAGGCATGGTGTAATCTAATATACTATATTTAATCAAAAAATTTATAAATAATTTAAGCATTTTCCAATTAATGCATTTTTTTTTTAATGAAATTCAATTCAAATAATTAAACCTGGGCAGTGTGACGGCATAGTGGTTAGCTCGTCCTCCTTACAGCAAGAAGCCCCTGGGTTCTCTAGTTTCCTCCCGCAGTCTAAAGACGTGCACATTAGGCTACGTGGCTATTTCAGATTGGCCATATGTGTGAAGTAGGAGCCTTGTTCAGCATATATTTAAAAATGAGCACAGCATCAGACTCCTACTCGTGGGCAGGTGCTGGAGGAGGTGGTAGAAGATATCAGTATCAGTATAGTCGTATCACATACGAACCCAGTTAAGTGTGTAGAACCTCTTTAATGATAAAAAAGCACGATCATCAAAATCTCCTTACAAAAATGTAGTGAGCAAACGTGCTACAGTGCACACATCAGTAGAGAACTCATGTTCTTCATGACACTGTAACATCTGCTTCATGCACAAGCATTTCGGCTCTCAGAAATCTCTGTGGAGGATACTGAACTCGCACATCTGTGCCTGTGAGGTAACTCGTAAGGAACTTGAAGCTGGGAAAGGGGCCTCCAGGATACGACTAGAGTAACCCTGACCAATCTGGGCACGCTACAGAAGTTTAACAACATGCTTAATGCTCATGCTTAATCTCCCTGCACCCCTGGATTCATACAAAGGTGGAAATATATGAAGTGCGTCCAGCTGGAACATCACATCATAATTAACAGCAGGCAATTATAGGGCTGACAGCACTCCCAGACCAGATTAATGTTCCCTCCACCTGGTGCTGCTGACCCATAATTCCCTATCTGTTTGTGATTGCTGGGAGGATGTGAAGGAGAAAAGTAATCTGGGTATGTTATATTACGAAGAACATGTTTTGATCTGAGAAAGAGACAAATAACGACGCTACGGCAGGGAATAATTCAGAAATTAGGATCGTACTTTACATTACTGATAGGTTTAAACCTAGGGATCAGAAATCCATTCCCAGCATGCTACTGTTCTGCACAGTTTCAAGCTCTTCTAAGCTCTTTGATCATTAGCTCTTGAGCTGGATCGGATTTGAGAACCCTGGTTTAAACCCAATAAAAGTGGACATTATCTTCAAATTTAATTGACCTGGATGAGGTTACATAACCAGACGGGAAATTACTAAGTCTAATTATGGCAAGTCGGGAGCATGGTGGTGTAGTAGTTGGCACTCTTGCCTCATATCAAGAAGGTCCTGGGTTTGTGTCCTGTGGCTGGCGAGGGCTTTCCGCGTGGAGTTTATATGTTCTCCAAGTGCTTGCATGGGTTTCATCTGGGTGCTTCTCCCACAGTCCAAAGGCATGAACGTTAGGATAATTGACTATTGCCCCTAGGTGTAAATGGTTCTTTGTCTGTGTTGGCCATGCGATGTGCTGGCGGACTGTTCAAAGTCAGCTGGGACTGGCTCCAGATTTCCCATGATTCTAAATAGGATAAGCAGTACGAATAATGAATGAATACTTATGGCAATAAAGTATTCACGCTTCGTGTAATAATAATAATAAATATTGAAACGCAGTAGTACTCAACACAATGCGTAGCTTGGTATGCGCCCATCGTAAACCGTTTTTACTGTGTGAATGAACTGTGACCCTGATCTTTAGTGTGTGCAAAAGATTTTTCTAAGATGACCTCATGTGACCTTGATCTTTGACCTATAAACTTAATATCAGTACCATTTCATGGGCTTTTCGTTATTAGTTGGGGAGGTTCAGGGTTTCAGAACAGACAAATGCACTGACAAGGCGAAAACGTAATGTAGCTCATAATGTTAGGTTCAAGCACTGACTTTAATCATTCTGTTTACTAGGTAGTTTTTTTTAAATAATACTTACTTTGCTGAATAAATAACTAAATAATGAATAAATAAAAATTGGCCTCTTTGAACTAAGAGAATAGTGGTGGGAAAATCCCACATCCCCTTTAGTTATTTAGATATTGACTTGAACTTGAACAGACACCTTGAGACCTGAATCAGATATCAGGGCGAGGGAAATCAAAACAATCCTGAGAATTACTGCTCTGTCACAGTTTTACACATGTGCAAGCTTTTGATTTTGTGTTCAACTAAAAAAAAAATCAAAAGAATAACTTAAGAAACAGTTAAATCACACATTTTTTATGTTCATCAAGCAAACGATTACTTCATTCTGTTTCACAGAGAGCTTCTATATCTTTTTATGTTTATGACTGGCTTTTTAAATTATTTCTAGAATGTAAATTGTAATGGACAGAGCCCCTTTGATGGGGCCTGGTCACAGTGGGAAGGTTCTTGGTTCTCATGTGTGGAATTTGCATGTTCTTTATGTTTGCATGGGTTTCCTCTGGGTTCTCCAGTTTCCCACAGTCCAAATAAATGCACATTAGGTCAGCTGGCTACACAAAACTGCCGATAGGTGTGAATGTGAGTGTGAATGGTTGTGTGTGTGTGTGTGTGTGTGTGTGTGTGTGTGTGTACTCACGCATCTCTCATGTACAGTCTGCTAAGATTGGCTCTAGCAGCTGCCACAACCCTGACAGATAAGTAGAATGAATAATGAATTGATGACTGAATATGTATATAAAGAATTAAAATAGAAATGGTAATTTTTAAATATAAAAATAAATATGGGTTAATTGCTAGTTTTGAAAAAATCGATAAGAAAAAATGACAGAACTGAGACAGTACTTTTGATTTTGATATACTGTATTAATCCCACAAGGGAAATTATTACCTCTGCATTTAACCCATCTGAAGTGAGCGTACACACACTCGGAGCAGTGGGCTGCCCGGAGAGCAGTTGTGGGTTAGGTGCCTTGCTCAAGGGCACTTCAGCCATGAAGGTGGAGGAAGGGAAGGTGCAGCTCACCCCCGTCCCCCCCACCCCCCCTGCCCACAATTTTCCTGCTATCGAGCTATTGTCCTTTCGGTCCCAAAGCCGCATCTAACCATTAGGCTACAGCTGCCCCCAGTATGTAGTATTATTCACAAAAATGCCAAAAGCCATTAGATTTAAGTCAGTGGGCTCTCATGATTCTGGAGCTTGTGGCCAAAAAACGTGTACAAACATGTGTGATAACATCTGCTTTAGGTCGTGGAGTTCTTTATGGTAAAAAACAAATGTTGCACAAATGTTAGCAAGTGTTATTCTCGATATCCAGGACATACCAACGTGATCCAATCAAAAATGCCTCTTAAACAGCAGTGTTAATGGGAATAAAGTACAAGCCTACAGTCTGGAAACTATTACCAAAGTTTAAACAGAACTAAGTTAAATGACATTGTTTCATTCGAAATGTGAACAAAAAAACTCCCTTCATAGCAGAATTTATAGCCTCTCTGAAACCCAACAGTAAACCCTTTTCTTTTCCTGTCTAATAAAAACGCACACATTATTCTACATCCTCTCCATCTGTATCTCCCCTCGTCCTTCTCCAGCCCGCCCCTCTCTACGTTTCTTGTTTTCTCTCCCTCTTTCCCTCGTACATCTGTTCTTGCTACACTGATGGAGTGTTACGTTGCACGCCTGGTGGTCAGTCTTTCGCTTTGGAAATCAGCACTGCAGTCATGTTAGGAAGTTTGTTAATGATTAAAACATAAAGCATAAAAAAGGTTCAGGGGTTAGTCAGCAGGAAAGAATGTCCGGTTGTTACCCTCAACGCAGATACACATCAACTTTAGCATCATACTTTCATTCAAAAACCTTCTGGAATCGGATTACTACAATACAAGGAAGAAAAAAAGGAAATTAATTGACTATTTTCACATATTTTTTAATTGTTTTAGACAAGACCACTGGTGGGCAGAGGTGAATTAACGGTTAAGGTTCTTGATCGGTGATCTCAAGGCCAGTGGTTGCTGCCACTTGAGCAAGGCCCTTAAACCCCAATCGCTCAGATGTATATAGATAAATCGATCTGGATAAGGGAATCTGCCAAATGGCATAATGGTAAATGTGATTTCAGCAGCACACAGTGAAACATTGAGACTGTAACTCACCAAATTAGCCTTCAACACAAATATAAACAAAACATGCCAAACCTCAACATACATCAAGTCTTGACAAATTCTGAATCATACGTCATGAGCCAGAGGAAGCGGTGGCTGGGTGGTAGGGTGCTGGATCACTGATCCAGATGTCGGGAGTTCAAGCCCCATTATCACCGGGTTGTCCCCGTGTTTCTGTCCTGCGATGGCCTGGCGATCTGTCCAGGGTGTACTCTGCCCTCGCCTGAAGTCGGCTGAGATGGGCGCCAGCCTCCCCGCGATCCTAATTTGGATTAAGTGCTTTAGAAAATGAATGATGAACAAAAGGATGACACACTATCATCTTGTGCAATCTACAGGCGATGAGTCTTGTGTCACATTTATTTAACGGATAGTATTTCCCCGATGTGGGAGGAAAAACACGAGTTGTGAAAATCCGAGCCACTGCCCCAAGCTGCAGGCGGCTCACCCAAACCAAACTGCTTAACAACTGGAGTGGTTTATATAAATCCTAATCCTGTTCACCACTGCTACAGCACTCCCGTACAAACGACTCTTCTTTTTTTTTCAGTGATGCGGGTTTGTGGATGACCAAATACTGCTGAAACTCCATTTTGGGCAGAGGTAACAAATGTAAGTCTGGACCTAGCCTTAGCTTCAGAAACTCCACCCATAACAAAAGTGCATCATATCTTCTGTGCACTTTTCTGAGCATCGCAAGATGAAATGTTATCAGTTTTGTTTAAAGTACACTTCACCCTCGATTTCCCGGATTATTAGGGAGGATAGGCTGTCCAGGAACCTCAAAAGTCCAGTAATCTCTAAAGTCCGGGGTCCCTACACTTTCCCGGATGTTTACCATAGTCGGTCTGGCAATCACCATAATTCAGCAGCAGTCCCGGACTTTTATAACACTTATCAGACACTCAATACACAATATTGTGTTTCCACAAACTTAAGGAGCGAATCAGCACATTCTTTTATCACATTCATTATAAATGCGGATTCTGGCTCGTCGTCACTGTCCTCACTTTCACTTTCACTCAGCTCTCCTGTCAATGATGCCACTATCTGTTCATCGGACATTATTTCGTGTCCCTCTGCTGCTTCATTTTCGTCCATCCACTCGGACGGGAACAGGCCGGACAGGAGGGAAGTCAAAATCATGACTGACCCAGACTTCCATCATCGATTCCCAGACTTGTCCGAGCATTTTTCCAGCAATACCAAATAAAATGTGCTGATGTCTAGATATACAAAAGCTAGAATAATGAATGGTAACAACAGCAATCTTTGAATGTTTAATCATCATTGTTCATGGCTATAAATATCGTAAAACACATTATTATTCATTTAAGAGATTTTATTCTTTCTGATTGGTGGAAAGCCATCAAATAAGTACTGGTATTGCATCACTGAAATGAGATAACAGAATTATTGCATCATTGCCATGGGATAAGTTGAATGATTATTGCACAACTGGCAATATAAATGTTTACTTTGAAAATATGAATTCGAATAAATAACAAAATAATTACAAAATGCAGATTCCATATGATATAGAGAATTATTCAATCTTACCCCTCGACTGAATAATTCTCATCTCCCCAGAAAGATGGTGTTACAGGCCATGCTTTTCTTATGTTCCCATGTAGTATGAAGTAAAACTTTGAAGGAGTTTAAAAAGATGCCATTACACATCGCTTCTGCTCTGCTTACAGCGCACATGAAGCTCACCTGCTTCTGTCCTGGTTGATATATGTTAAAAATAAGTATAGGAATATTGATTTAGTTGGCGTTTTATGTTCCTATGTAGTATATGCTAAAATAATTATTATCACAATCAACAGTTAGAAGTGTTAACTCTCCCCAGATAGCGACCCAATCAGATCGCACCACTCCTGCATGGTCTGCTGTATACTAAAACTGAATATGTTTTGATTACATTACCTTTTTTTTTTTTTATTATTATTTTCTTTAATTTCTTAGTTTGAGATGTTTTTTCACACATGATGAAGAACAGATGCTACAGTAATGCGACCTGGGAACGATTTAACCACCGTCAAAAAGGTTAAGATGCTCAATATGATTATGAAAGGATATCGTGGCGATTGCATCATGAGCTAGATTTATGCACAAAAAAAAAATCATACAGAAAAAATCATACATCTGCATACAGGATGCACAGAATATTACCCAGAGATATACCCAATACAGACATCCGGAAAAGAGCTGATTACAAAAATCTGAGCCGATCTCAACCAATATTAGAATAAACAGCAAAGAAGATTGATTTCACCGACTGTTTTTGCACTTAGAAATAGTTCAGTTGGAAAGAAAATCCAAACTATCAAACTGCAAATGTAGTACAATGAATGACCGAAACACACGCACAGCCCATGAAAAAAAGCAAAGAGCACGCAAACCGGGAAAAACCAAACGCCAGACAATGACCAAAAAACATATAATAGCACACTGGAATTCTGCTTTTCTCTGTCTCGCATACTTTCTCACACACGCGCAGGCACGCATTAATCTATCAAGTTTCAAAGAAAACCTGCTTCTCCCCCCTTTCCCCTTTCAACGTGAAGAGAGATTACAGATTGATTGTAGACGGCTCGAGCTTTTTCAGATCCTCCACAGCCGAATAAAAGGCCTGATTCTTTTCATCCTTACCTTTAATCATGACCGGTGCACTCCCAAGCAGGAAATACAGTCCAATAACAACTCTTTTCCTTTCGGAGTGGACTTTCATTTCATTATTAAACACCATGACACATTGATAAAGAACTCGGTGCTCGTGGATTACTTTACTCAATAAAAGGCTTAGAAGTGAAAGCTGTAGTCAGAGATATAAAAGCCTGGGGTCACTTTGTTTTAGCGTGTGTTCATGTTCTTCATTAAAGTAGCCACTCCTCCAAAATTTAATAAATCAGCATGCTTGGTATTTTTGGCAAGGCTCACATTTATGCTTGTTACAGTGTCTTGGTCTTTCATAGTTAAGCCTACGGCTCATATAGCCAGACTCATGTCACGGTAGACCACGGTCGACAATTCAAGCTTTCCGGAACACTATAGCCTAAGTGTTCCAGGCTCTACGGTAGGAAGGTTTGGTCACGTTCCGATTAACGTGGGTCAAGTGCAACCGTGAAGGCATCCATGCGGCATGCATCTCTTACTGGATGTTACTGTAGATTTCCATGGAAGTAAAAATTTACATGAAACAGAAACTGCCATATATGCATGATACACACGATGGCTACAATGTATGCAGCACAGATGCTGACGTTTCTCAGACAAGGGCATATTTCCTCCACCTATATATTTACGTGATGCTGCCTCCAAAATGGTGATGGAATCTGAATGGTGATGGAATGACTCGGTAACCCCAGCCACGGTGCTCAGCTATCAACTAGCTATGCGGGCCTGTGCTTTCATCATGAAGTATGACAGGATGGACACTACTGTTGATTTGTTTTTTGTTTTTTTTTAAACATCATTTACCTTTTTATTGTTATTATATCGGATCTAGTTCCTTTTGCGTCTGGCTGCAATTCCACAAAAATGTGAAATGATTGTTAGATTTCCCAACCATCTCCCTTAGGACACATGAATCATACCACAACAACCATATGTTCCTCTGTGCAGGGGTGTGAACTACGCTGAAACCCCTTCAGCTGTCTAATGTGCTACTTTCGCTACTGTTGTAAATGTTACACTGCTAGCTCTGCTGAAACTACTAGCACTACTGTGATCATGATATGAGCAAAGATTTACAGGAACCTAAAGGGCTTTAACAAACAGTAGAAAGATAACAAACGTAGCTAATGTTACTAAAGAACAAGTTCATGGCTATAAAGGTACAGCAATTTGCTTCCTGTTTGGCACATCATCATCATCATCATCATCGTCCATATTGCTCTTGGTGAGTTCATCACAAACCGTCATGAGTGTCCCTGAGTGCCAAATATTTAAAAAAACCACGAGTGGAACCCTTCCTTATTCTGCACTGATCTGCTGAAAAGGACACGATGCTTTCATGTTGAGATCAAACTTTTTACCCATGTGTTCCGACGAGCAGTTGTTTCTTGAACGAGGAGTCGTCTAATCTCGTCACATGCACAACATATTTGTGATCTGTCACCACAAAATGCGTATTAATGTACCAAACTGACTTTGCGAGCAAAGCGAATTTTAAAACTGAGTGTGCTCTGTATTTAAATACAGTATTAAAAAAAAAAAAAAAAAAAAAAAAAAAAAAAAAAGGCCAGCTAATATTATGTTGGACTGCCTTAAGTTATGACAAACTTAAGCAACATCGCAACATTTATTTCCATCTAGGATCAGGGATCATTTGTCACGACATCTTGAAATGATGATGGGAAAATCAAACCACTCCATGAAGTCTTCTCCGGAACATTCCAGTAGTTCAATTCATTTTGATTTTGATATACTGTATTAATCCCACAAGGGAAATTATTACCTCTGCATTTAACCCCTGAAGTGGTTGTAGTGAAGAGGTAGTGGTGTGTGCAGGTACAGTGTGTACAATCAGCGTGCAAAATATTGCGTGCAATTTGCCCAGTATATCAGCAATAGGGTTAAGGTCAGGACTGTGGTGCCTGTTCATGTGTGGAAATGATTCCTCGTGCTCCCTGAACCACTCTTTCACTATACAAGCCCCAATTTTTAGAGCTGTGTTGGGGGTTGTAGAAAAATATTTAAATTCCTTTTTAAATTACTTTCACTATGTAAAGCTGCTTCGCGACAGTGTCAGTTGTAAAAGGCGCTATACAAATAAAATTGAACTGAATTGAATTGAAGTTTTATCCGGTCGGGGGGGGCGTCCACTGATGTTATAATATAACCTGGTTATTCAGTACATTCACATCATTAGCTGACTCATTTTATTGCCACCAAATGGGGGAGGAAAAAAGTTTTATATCGATTCTACTTTAATTCTTTCACTGACAGTAGACACACTTATATGGCAAAAAATAAGCACCCTGCTATGAACACACGTCTCAAGAAATTTCATTCCGATGGACATCTCAACACAGTTGTCTGTCAGTAAATGTTTCAGATCTGTCCACTTTTATAAGTCAAGAATAAGGGTCGGTGTATGAGAAAAGTGTCCGGGTTATGTTGATTATGTGTGACTTTATGGCGTACAGATGTGAATTCTGACAGATGTTGCGCTGATGGATATCAATGAGTGGCTCTTCAGGATTTCCCGAGGTGCAGTGAAAGCCATGCTCTTGGCCTTCTTTGCAGATATCATCAGACCAAAATGCTTCAAAGTCCTGTCAAATATCTCTACAGTACAATCCCCTGCAGATTAGATTGTTAGCCTAGCCGCCTATCAGATCCACTCAGTGTAGGACTCAGTCACTGTTGACAAGTTGACCATGTGCCAAGTATTCGGTATACTGATATTTCACTCCTGCATCAGGAAACACTTGGGATGCTTCGTTCTCAGCACAATGTAGTATAAAGTCTAGATAGAAGCTTAAAAGAATGGGGTCAGAAAAAAAAAAAAGTAAAAGAACTTGATATCCCTCCACCTACAACTGACAAATGTTTGGAATTTTCATCTGTAGTCTGCTGTTGTCTCAGTATAAAGGCACTTAAGGATTGAATCTCCTAGCCTTATGTTCAGGAGATCGCGATCAGTCCAATCATCATCAGCTTTCATGTCGACGAAGCAGAAATTGAACTCGGTGCAAGTACTTTCAATAAATTTGCACAAGTGAAATACTGCTTTAACTGTAGATCTCTTGGCTCATAAGCCAAACTGGACTTTGAATACGATTTCCAAAGTAAATTGCTGATAAGATGAGCATATAAACTGAAAGCCTGATGCTAATGGTCATGATTGTTGTTAATGTTGTAGATTAAAAGTTCTGATTACTATATTTTGCTATAGGCTTGAATACTGTTAAACTGCTCACTTGAGAACATAACACTCAGTGGTAAGGTTCTGGATTACTGATCTGAAGGTCAGGGGTTCAAGCCCCACTACCAACAAGGTGCCACTGTTGGACCCTTAAGCAAGGCCCTTAACCCTCAATTGCTCAGTTGTATTAAAAAAATATATAAATGTAAGTCACTCTGGATAAGGATGTCTGCCAAATGCTGTAAATGTAGATATTAGCTCACTGGTTAGCAAACTCAGCTACAGTTTGTAACAGGTATGCCTTGATGACAGCTGACGTAAATAGTTATAAAATTGTTTACTTCAATGACCACAATATAAATCATAGGATAGCTTTATTGTTACCTGTTCACTTTAAAATTCTAGAATTAACACAAAGGCTGTGACACTATTTGTTTTTTATTTTATTATCGTACTAAGTCTAAAATCAATCCATCCATCCATAAATACATTTGCCGAACTGCTTAATTATACTAGGGTTGTAGAAAGGCTGAAGCCTATCTAAGCCAACACTAGGCAAAAGCTAATACACCCTGAATCGGTCAATTATTTAAAATACTTTTAAAAAATGCATGGGAAGAGGGTGGCGTCATGGTTAGCACGTTCGCCTCACAGCAATAAGGCCTGGGTTCGATTCCTGGGCTCGGGCGTTTCTGTGTGGAGTTCACACATGTTGTCCCTATGCTTGTATGGGTTTCCTCCGGGTACTCTGGTTTCATCCCATGGTACAAAAACATGCACGGTAGGTTTAGGCTAGTTGGTTGTTCCAAATCTCCCCTAGTTGTGAGGATGAGTGTGAGGACGACTTTCATCCCGAGTCGGCTGGGGTGGGCACCAATTAGGATTAAGAATAGATATAAAAATAAAAATAGGCTAGCTGATAACTGAACTGCCCTTTATCCATATGGCTCCGCCCAGTGCAAGACTGAAAAAAGGAAGAGAAACATGAAACAATTATTATGAAGAGGTCAACAGAGTGCCAGCAAACTAAGATGATATATCGGGACGTCGTGTCCTTCATCTTGTGGTTAGAAACCCTGTTCATTACTTCGTACAAGGTTTTAATTCCCCATACTGCCACATGCATTCAATAAAGGGCCTCAGGACCTATAAGATATAATCAGGGTTGATTAAAATGGTTGACATACTTCACAAACACTGTAAAATAGTTAAGAATGGATGCGGTATTATTATAGCACAGTATGCATGATAGTATCCAAAGGTATGTAGTGTGTGAATCAGACCTCTATCTGATGATAAACCATGCACATGGTTAAAATCTAAGCTGCACTCCCAAATGGGGCACTAAGCCACCCATATGTTTGCATAAATCTTTGTGTGAGAACCAGTGAGCTCAGTTATGCTCCAGGCAAAACAATAAAGTGGAGAGTGTTGGCGAGTTAAAGATAAGGATACAGCTTGGTACTGTGTTGCAGATCAACAGAATGTTCCAATGCTTTTCTCTACACTATGAAATCCCCATGACTGATCTGGAATGTGTAACCCGTTTCTGACACTGTACATTTTTTGTGCGGGCAAAAGGGCAACTTTTCTTTGGAGGGGCTGGTCCATTTCCATGTTTTGTTTTTCTGATCCTTTTCTTCACTATTCAACCAAATCAAATTCTCTCACATGCAGCTGTCTATCACGGCCGCCCTACTTTGCTTGCTTCTCCATTTCCTAACTGACTGCGTGGCTGTACGATCTGTATATACTGAGCGTTCAGAAGTTCATAACCTGCACTCACAGGATCGTCAATAGGATGGATTTCATAGCTTCACTCATGGATCTAAAACGTCTCCCATCTTTATCTATTCTTTAATCTGAGCGGCTGCTAAACAGCATTGTGGCGTAGTGGTTAGCATGTCTGCCTCACAGCAAGAAGATCCTGGGTTTGAGTTGCAAGCTCGGTGAGGGCGTTTTTGTGTGGAGTTTGCATTCTCTTCCTTTGTGGTTGCATGGGTTTCCTCCTGGTCACAAAAGTCGGCTCAGATAGGCTCCAGCCTGCCCGTGACCACTGTAGGATTAAGCAGTTCAGCAATTTCATGGATGAATGACAAGAGTAAATAGCCAATGTTGAGAGCTAATCTCATAACCCATAAGATTAGTCTGTGTTTAATGGATAATCAAAACCTCACCAACATAATTCAAACTGATTACAGTGCCTTAATTAAACCATGGTTCACACCCACGGTCGAGCGTGTAGCACACAGTTCTAAGCCATAGTTTAAGCTTAAGCTTGAGTTACAGTCTCCGTGGGTCTGCCGGATTTCCCTGGTTTCCTCCCACCTCCAAAGGGAATAATACTGGTCGGGGAATTGGATGCCTTAAATTGCTTCTAGATGCTCAGGGTAACAGTGACCGGGAGTCCATGGAAGCAAATTGGCTGAGCTCTCACAGGAGAGAGGGATGGCATACGCTCACTTCCCTATCACTCACAGCGATCACCAGCCAATCATGGGCATCTGTGAGCTCATTCGTACGAGGGGGCGGATAGCGCTTTCCCTCCGAGTGTGTTAGGCCGCCCCCAAATACGCATGCGCAGCAGTTCGAAAAAGAGGCGGGCGGTAGCATCGCATGTCACGGAGGGGGCGTGTGCTTGGTCCATTCCGCTTATTGTGTGCCTCCGATGATTTGGTCTTACAATTTATCAGCATGACCGAACAGAGAGACGGGAGCTAGGCTATACCCTGGAAGAGCAGAAAATAGCACATTGCCTTACAGCATACGGCATTGCTATGGATCCAGCTATGTATTTGTACAGCGTACCGGAGAAGAGGTAGAGAACCAGCACACGCCTAGGCTTTTAAGTCTAGGCTGAAAACTTACTTGGTTAGCCAAGTATTCTGTTATTAGCCTTTTTTTTTAGGTAAAGCAGGTTTAGGGGTTCTCAGGCGTAGAGATTCCTGGTAAACTGTGATGTTTGGATGCTGTCATTCCCTCACTCTCACATGCTCACGCAGGTCTGGTGACAGTGGAGGCTGACTGCCTCATGTTACAGGGTGCCCTCATGTCTGTCTTCCTTCTGGTTCTATCTTTTTACTTCTGATCATACCTAACAACCTCTCTCTCTCTCTCTCTCTCTCTCTCTCTTTTGTTGAGGTACACATGCTACTTCTGAGATACCAATGATCCTGATCTTTCTGCTTTCTAAACCCTGTGATCTATCCTGATGTGCTACTACTGGTTGGAGGTCTCATCTCAGAAGCCCCTCACTGATGCTGATGATGGTCCTAATGAACTAAATATACACTTAAAAAATTTGCAGTGGTGAAATCGTCAAAATTATGAACATCATACCATGGGGATTTTGTTCAATCTGTAAAAACACTGCGGTAAACTTGTTTAACTTCCAACGCAACAACAGTTTCAACAAATAAAATGAAAAATTGAGTACAATCTGAGCTAGCCGCTAGCTCAAGCTTGTTGCCTTTCAACATACACAATGTCTATGTCTATCTTTAAATTGACTGGTAAGTCCATTTTCCACTAGTGTAGGTAATGTTATTGCTGATCAGGGTAACATCATGAAGCAAAAGTATGCAAATGCTTTAAAGATAGGAGACATGTTAATGAGGCATATCACCATTCGTCTCTTTGGAACGTCTGCACACCGTCACCAAGCCCCATCCCGTCTTTCATCCCTTGTTGACCTTGGCAGGGGAAAGATTTAAGTGCTACGCTCCGGTGCAATTCGCCTATATTTTCTTGGACAAAGCCCATCCATTTCAAACATGCCTCTTCCTGAAAGTCAGATGCAGTCCCCATAAGTAAACTTTGCCTTTTGAATTTCCATCAAAGGAGTGAGAAGAAGAAATTCACATTTCTCCAAAGAATTGTTTGGTCAGTTTCTTTAGTTCAAGAGCAGTGAGATAGGATGTCATGAAACCTTTTCACACCAGCGTGAAGGCAGATAGGTGTTTAATTCGCTGAAGTGTGTTCTCACAGCATTAAGTATCATGACTGGTTTAGTTGGGCAACCAGTCAATTTCTGCTCTTGGAAGATATTTCAATAACCAAAACTCACAGTCGAGGACTACATTCCTGCGGTAATCCCACAGTACCCGTGGGACCAGACTCGAGCTTTTGCAGTGCCGGACTAAATATAAGAGTTGTACAGTGCACACATAGTATCTAATGAGCATGATTAAGTGAAAAAAAACAAAAAAACAACAACAACAAATCAAAATGCATGCTGCAGAGGTAGATTCCAAGCTTTATGGAGGCAGGGTGGAAAAATCAGTGTTGCACAGACGCTAATTACTCACTCTCACACAGCCGAACTGCTTAATCCCATCAGGGTCATGGGGAGGCTAGAGCAAAGGTGGGGAACACCCCAAACAGCTCACCAGACCATTGCAGGACCAACACACAACTATTCACATTCAAACTTATGCCTAGGGGCAATCCAGAAAAGCCAACCAGCCTAATGTGCATGTCTTTGGACTGGGGGAAGAAATTAGAATACATGGGGGGAAACCAGCACAAACATAAATGCCCTTGCCAAGCCAAGGACTGAAACCCTTCAAAAATGTTCTTGCTGTGAGGCGGACATGCTAACCACTATGCCACCGTGCCCCCCAGGCACTAATAAAACCTTTCAAACCTTTTAATGGCCTGCAGCAAAAACAGCCAGAGATTTTCAGTTTTATCAACAAATCTCCACTAATCTAATTAGACCACGATAGAAAGGTCTTCTGCTTCATGTTGTGTGCTGCATAAAACCTCACATAACTCATGAACTTAATACGTTTAGAAGTCCTTTAATGTGACTCAGTTACTACAGTTGACTACAGCCTATAACATTGGTGGTAACAATTACAAACGGTAAAAGACCTAAGGTTAAGGTTTAAACTGTACTAGTGTGTCAGGGAAACTATATTCCTTATCCTATAGTGAAATAGCACATGTGGAGAGGTCAGAGTAAGGGAACACAGGTCAGTAGGGTTTGCTGAAGCAGATGTTGTGAGACATAAGCATGCTTCATGGTCTAGTGAACCCTCTGCAACAGGAGACAACTGTTCACATGAGACACTCAAGAGATTGTAGAAGAATGAAGAAGAAAACTATGATAGTAGACTACTTGTTGCCCTGGACTTGACCAACTTGACCGACGTTGGTGTCTTGAGATACTGTGGAAACAAGTACCACAATGTTGGACAGACATTGTCCACTGGTCTTACAAAGTGCTAAAGTGTCAAATGACCTTTTATAATACACTTCACCCTCGATTTCCCGTACCCCTATTTCCCGGATTTCGGATTCCGCGTACAAAATCCAGCCAAGGACATTATTTGGTATTGCTGGAAAAATGCTCAGACATGTCCGGGAGTCAATGATGGAAGTCCAGATCGGTCATGATTTTCCAACTTCCCTCCCAGTCCGGCCCGTTCCCGTCTGAGTAGATGGACGAAAATGAAGCAGCAAAGGGGCACGAAATAATGTCCGATGAACAGATAGTGGCATCAGTGACGGGACAACTAAGTGAAAGTGAAAGCGAGGACAGTCACGACGATACGGGACCGCTGCTGCATAATTGTGATTGCCGGACCGATTATGGTAAATGTCCAGGAAAGTGTAGGGACCCCGGACATTAGCGATTGCTGGACAGCCTATCCCCTAATAATCTGGGAAATCGAGGGTTCAGTGTAGTTCTATCTGACAATAAATTATTCTTTGATGGCTTTGCACTGCAAAATTATGCAGGTCCTAAAAAGCAGGAATGACGACCATAACTGATGTTGGAATGAGCATTCTGGGCCAATGTGTCTTTTTCCTTGAAAGGCCTTAAAAATTATACATGTCATAGCTTCAGACCACTACATACATTATCACCAAGTGCAGAAGCCTTTAAGATCTTTGGTTTTGGCTGTGTTCTGCTTTACATGAAGAACTTTAGATATTGCATACAGTGCCTTCTAGGAGCTTCCACTCTCTGTGAACTTTCCCATGTGTTGTGGCATTAGAACCTCGAACTAAAATTAACTTAAATGGGATTATATGTCATACATTCGTCAAACCACTTTATCCTACTAGGGTTGCAGGAAGTCTATCTCAGCCAACTGTGAACAGGTCACCAGACCATTGCAGAGGCAACACATACACAACCATTCACACTTACACTCACACCAAGGGGAAATTAGGAACAGCCAACTAGCCTCATGTGCATGACTTTGGACTGTGGGAGGAAACAGGAGTACCCAGAGGGAACCCATGCAAGCACAAGGAGAGCACGCAAACTTGACAGAGAAACATCCCCGACGAGCCCAAGACCTAAGGACATTCTTGCTCTCAGGCGGATATGCTAACCACTACTCCACCGCGCAGCCTTGACATTAAGGATAACTACCCCACCTACTCCCAAAGTCAGCTGAGACCCTAGAATGAATGAATGAATGAATGATATCCTTAATGTCACAATTCATTTTTCTTGTACAACCAAAACCATGAAAACTGATTTTAGAGCAGACACTTGAGCAGTCCTCTGCCAGTCAAACACAGATGTCTTGTTGCGGTGAAAGGTTTGATGCAAAGCCCAGTGTCCTTTCAACAACAGGGTTATAACAATGCTCCTCACTGCCACTACAATATGCTGGCCATGAATGCAGCCCCTGGGACACACACCGACTACATATGGCCAATAAGCAGAAAGTGCACCATTCCCTTATTCTAAAACATACACACACATGGTCAGGTTCTTTAATAATTCATCCATATGCAGGCCTGCTGGCGGAACAATCCTGGCATACATCCAGCCCCTAAGTGGTAAGGCTGTTTTGTGTCATTTAATGCTGACCCACTTAACATGACAATGACAGTTACACTCGACGAAGGTCCTTAAATGAAAAAAAAAAGGTGTGTGAGACAAGGAAGAAGGAAAATGATCCGCAGAACTGTGTCTGATCTTCATGGTCAGCGCTGGGATGTAATTTCATGTTCACCAAACTGCGTACTCCTACTAGGGTCACGGGGATGCTGGAGCCTATCTCAGCCAACACTGGGCTAAGGCAGGGTACGCCCTGAACAGCTTACCAGTCCATCGCAGGGCAACACACACGCAACCACTGCCACTCACACCCACACTTAGAGGCAATTTGGAACAGCTAATTAGCCTAATGTGCACATCTTTGGACTGTAGGAGGAAGCCAGAGTACCCCAGAGGAAACCCACACAAGCACGGGGAGAACATGCAAACTCTACACAAAATTGTCTGATCCTGGGACTTGAACCCGGGACCTTGTTGCTGCGAGGTGGACATGCTAACCACTGCCCACCTGTCCTTCAAAGAAAGATTTCCAGATATGGTTACGTTTATAATAACTCACTCAGACTTAACTGTAGTTAATGTGCAGATGCGAGTAAAAAAGCCTGATGTGTCTTAAAACATGAGGCATATGACCGTATGGTATTTGACCCAGATGGAGTTGGTATTTGACCCCCTGACACTCGGACACCGAGCTTTTCATGATTAAAAATCCACAGAAAGGCGTAATAAAACACGTCTTAAAGGTTGAGCGTTGTAAATACACAGATGGTTTAATCTCTGCGCTGGTATTTGAATAACGAAGTCTGTCTTGCTTGTTAAAATATTTACAGAAAAGTCTATAAAAGTGCACAGCGTGTAAGTTTTACAGATGTGCTAAGAGCTCGCCGAGGTTAAACAGCTCTAAACGATGCTACAACTCATCAGCAGACACTCTGCTTTGAATGTGGAACATCATGCCAATTAGGACGTGACCAATACACATCATATGCTTTTCGACTTGCCAGAAGAAGAGTAGATGATACCTTTGGAGGTGTTGGATATTTTGGACCACGACCAAGCACAGTGTTCACTTATATCAAATGAATGTTGTGTGTTTCTAGTGCAGTTATCTCTTGCAAGAACATGCCACCACTGAGATAACACTGCCTCACAGAAGGAGGAATAAACTCTGCATGACATCGTAATACAGTTATATTGTATAGAGCTCTAATTTTGGCATTGGTGGCTCACAGGTTAAGGCTCTGGGTTACTGATCCAATGGTTGGGCGTTCAAGCCCCAGTCCCACCAAACTGCCACTGCTGGGCCCTTGAGCAAGGCCCTTAATGCTCAGTTGTGTAAAAAAAAAATGTCAGTCACTCTGGATAGGGGTGTCTGCCATAAACGTAATTTAAATAACTATTTAAACAACACTTTATTTAAAGCCAAATTTTGCAAAGCCAGTTCTTAAACTGGCAGATCGAGGTCTGTACCGAAAGATTTCTCGAGAAGTTAAGATAATCTCATAATCTGAGCCCTGACTGTTTCTGCCTTGTGATTGTGATCACAATTACAGTAAAAGGTGCCACTCATTGCAGTGTTTGGACTTTCCAAATGGTTGACGTGATACGATTAGAGCTAATGTTTCTAAGTGCTTTCATACTTTATTACACGGAACTCTGAGCTATTATACATAATGCAATTACATGTAAGTGCGAGGGTTTAAAGCTACAAGCATTGTGTTAGTCTTATTCAGAATCACGTACTTCTCAGCGCCTAACAAGGCAACATTCTTTCTGGCTTGGGTCGGTGTGTTTGCAGAATGAGTGGCAGCGAAAAGTAAACACCCCCCAGGCACGGGAAGGGTGAGTCTTAAAAGTTGTAAAGGCACGTGCTGCAATGCATAGAAGATATCTGCAAACAAAAGAGATCCCAATTGAGCAAGAGAAGGAATTTGCGACTTGTCGTTGCTGGCAGACCTTTTCGACTCGGGTGGTGCATTGCTGAGGAGCATGTTTGAGCAGGAATGTCCCACTTGTGTAGATTCTACATCAATCTTGATACTTTATTCACTGGAATAATTCCAAACTATCTTCAGTTTTGGATGCCCACATGGATAATCTTACGGAAAATCTAAAGATGGTATGGCGTTCCATCATTTATGTTGTCGGCAAATGTTATTCCTGATATACAGCCTCTACTCACTCACTCTCACTCATTTGCCAAACCACTAAATCCTATTAGGGTCATGGGGAGGCTGGAGCCTCTCTCAGCCTACAATGGGTGGAGGCGGGGTGCACCCTGAACAACTCACTAGACCATCACAGAGCCAACACAAACAACCATTCACACTCACATTCACATCTAGAGGTGATCTGAAACAGCCAATTAGCCAGTTGTGCATGTCTGTGACTGCGGGAGGAAGGTGGAGAACCCGGAGGGAACCCAAACAGGCACGGAGAGAACATGCGCACAGAACCTAACCACTGTGCCACCGTGCCACCCTCAGCAATATATTGTAAGAGAAAAATGTATGTCATACACTTGCATGTATGATGAGCCAACGATTGTGCAAACTTGGGCAAAAAGCAATGACTGGTGCAGTTCCATCTGGTGACTAATGAAGCTCCAGTGTAGCGCTTCCACAACAGTTCCATCTTGGCATTCGTCCTCCCTTCTAAGGCTTTGTGTGTAAATCCTACCCAATTGTGAAACGCCAGCAGATGAAGTAGAGGTTAATCCTTTGAGATATTAAAGCTGAGGGCGATGGTCTGCCTCTAACGTCATTGCAAGGAAAAACCCTGAGTACAAGATGAATTCAAAGTTTATGCTTTGGCAACCTAAGAGCAAGCACACACACTTTTTCACCGTCTCTGCCTCATTCTGTATCCTTCCGAGCAGTAACCTGGAATGTAAGGTATGTGCACAGTGTGATGCCAAAAAAACTGACATAATTAAGTATTTGGTTTATATAAGCACAATCTTGTGTGAATATAATCCACCCATTTGAGACATCTCCTGATGTCATAACCCAAACTATCAAACACCTGAAGGCACAATTGGAATGCAGCTTCAGACACTGACATAGGAATGATTCATTCATCATTCATCATTCATTGTCAGAAACAGGTTTATTCAGGGCTGTGTCAGATCCTGAGCCTGTCCCAGGAACAGTGGGCTCCAGGCAAGAACAGACCCTGGATTTGAATTCCATTACAGGACCCCAAGGTCACACACTCATTCACACCTCGAGGGCAATCTGGAGTAAATCCACCAGTAGCAACTTTTACGAGGTGGGAGGAAACCTACAAACTACACTGTCCATACTGCCAAACCCCACTTTCCACACTACCAAACCCCAGCCTCCACACTACCAAACCCCACCCTCCACACTAACAAACCCCACCTTCCACACTACCAAACCCCTCCCTCCACACTACCAAACCCCACTTTCCACACTACCAAACCTCACCCTCCACACTACCAAACTTCACCCTCCACACTACCAAACCCCATCCTCCACACTACAAAAACCCCACCCTTCACACTACCAAACTCCACCCTCCACACTACCAAACCTCACCCTCCACACTACCAAACTCCATCCTCCACACTACAAAACTCCACCTTCCACACTGCCCAGCTCCACCTTCCACACTACCAAACTCCCCCTTCCACACTACCAAACTCCACCTCCCACACTGCCCAGCTCCACCTTCCCCACTACCAAACTCCACCTTCCACACTGCCCAGCTCCACCTTCCACACTACCAAACTCCACCTTCCACACTACCAAACTCCACCTTCCACACTACCAAACTCCACCTTCCACACTGCCCAGCTCCACCTTCCACACTACCAAACTCCACCTTCCACACTGCCCAGCTCCACCTTCCACACTACAAAACCCCACCCTTCACACTCCCAAACTTTACCCTCCACACTACCAAACTCCACCCTCTATACTACCAAACCCCACTTTCCACACTAACGAACTCCACCCTCTACACTACCACACCCCACCTTCCACACTAACAAACTCCACCTTCCACACTACCAAACCCCACCCTCCACACTCCCGAACTCCACCCTCCACACTACCAAACTCCACCCTCCACACTACCAAACTCCACCCTCCATACTCCATACTGCTGACTGACTGTTCCAAATTGCCCCTAGGTGTCAGTGTGAGTGTAAGTTGTGGGTGTGTTGTGGGTGTGTTGGCCCTGTGATGTTCTGGAGAGCTGTTTAGGGTATACTCTGCCTTTGCCCAGTGTCGGCTGAGATCAGGTCCAGCCTCCCTGAGACCTTAGTAGGATTAAGCGGTTGATGAGTGAGTGAGTGTTTTGACCCCTACCACCTTGTAAGTGCCTCCCACTGCACGTTACAGGGTGTTGCAATAAAGACAACAACGTGCATTTTGAGATAATCAGCACCTTTCTTAGGAGTGAATTAGTGGGAGATTTACTCAGTTATCTGTGTTATTTCAGAACTTATGCTTATAAGTCTATTCTCGCCCGTCTATACACACATATGTACATCTACACCACAGTACACTTTTTGGAATCAGAAAGGGTGGGGATTAACAGAACCCGAGGGTGCACGTAATCTTTAATGAATCCTGAGTGGATCAAGTGATTTTAAATTGATGCCTGGCAACAAATACAGTTAAAGAGGGAAAAAAGAAAATACCATATCACCATATCAACGATTAGACACTTTAGTCATACAACTTCCTGTGTGAGTGGTTACTATAGAAACAATGCTACTGGAACAAACATGTTCATATAAATCATGCAGCTTGATCTACTGTCGTGGCTGCTGCTAATATTAAAACAATCCGACTTTCGGACCAAGCAGAATCCAGCATTCTGGAGAGCGAAATGTGGTGGCCAGTTGCGCAATTGATTATTTATAACATGCCTAAAAGGCAGAACATGACCTTATAGAGAGTGACGAGAAGCAAGTTATGAAATTGTTTTGAGTACAGAAAAGAGATTCAGGACGCTGCATTCGTTCAGCATGAGACACCAGCTTTCAAAATGTTCCAAAATGAGACGAAGAGGGGTGAAAGCATACACAATGTTCCTTTACCTCCTCCCACAAGGAGCAAAGTTCTTCTGAGGCTTATTTGCACTGTATTCCATTTTTTTCACTCCCTAACCCGCCTTTTACTGGTTTTTCCCCCCCAACCCAATAAAGAGAGTTTAAAGGGCAAATGAAAGGATTTTCACTGAACGTTGAAAATTAATGAAAAAGCTTGAGTCCTGGACCACATCAAGTCAGAATCGCACCGAATACCAACTTTTCATTTGAAGAAAAAAAAAAAAAACACAGAAAACTACTGTATATACAGAGAAATATCAAAAGGAAATAGACACTATAATTTTCTTAAGATTTATACATAGATATACATTGCAGAAGTGTAGCGGTTAGCACGCCCACCTCGCAGCAAGAAGGTGCCTGGGTTCCATTCCAGTGCTCGAGCATTTCTGTGTGGAGTTTGCAAGTTCTCCCCATGCTTGTGTGAGTTTCCTCTGGGTACTCCGGTTTCCTCCCACAGTCCAAATACATGCACATAAGGCTAACTAGCTGTTCCAAACTAACCGTAGGTGTGGACGTGAGTGTGAATGGTTGTGTGTGTGTGTTGCCCTGCGATCGTCTGGCAAGCTGTTCAGGGTGTACCCCACCTTCGCCCCGGTGTCGGCTGAGATGGGTTTCAAGCCTCCCCGCGACCCTGGTACGATTAAGCAGTGCGACAAATGATAATGTTGATGATGATGATATATATAATAGCCAAGTTGCTGGAGATTCCCCACAGCAGTATTATGACTCACATGGAGGTTTTTTACATCAGTTGCCTTACAATGAGGATTATTTACAACAGTCCAAAGACACCTGTCAGAGACCCCAGGACGATCTGAGCGAGATCTGAGCTGCTGATTCTTTGTCTTTGCTTTGGGTATTGTATAATCATGGTCTTGGCCATGTAAGGAAGGGGCGGGGCTTTCAAACTTGGTGAAAATGGTGGTCAACGACGCAGGGGACACACATAAGCAAGGAAAATAAAAAAGAAACACACCAGCAGAAATATTAGCGGGTAGCGCATCACATCGTGCGGTTGTCAAATGGGGAATTTGCAAAGGTTTTATGAGCATATAAAGAGGGAGCAGAGTAACGCTAGAGTCACCTAGAGTCAGGATGAGCTACTTCTTTTAACTCATATTGCGTATAACGTGGTTGCATTGAGAAGAATATCCAAGCCTTCACCTTGTAAGTACTGTAATGCTGTATTATAAAAGGAACATCTTATAACCATTCATAAACTGTGCACACAAGTCAGTTTTTGCTAAATAACAATAAACAACAATAATGATAGTACTTTGCTTCTGTAGAAGCGTGTACATGTGCTATTAAGAGACATACTACAAAACGTTTTTCTATCAGAGACCTCATTCAAAATCTATCAATCTTTAACTTTCCAAGAAATCCTTGAGATACCCCGTTTCTTGTAAGAGTATAACATTGAAAACATTTTAAAATTCATGATATTTCTGATCCACTAATGACACCTTTCAGTAAAACTTTCAGCCAATTGCTCGTGGCTTTCAGCTTGATTCCAAACACCCATAATAATGCCAAATTATCAAAACAATCCAAAACAATGTTGTCAAGGAGTTTGTTGACTCCAGCTTTCCGAGCACATACCACTACGTTCTGCATCTTTTCAATTGCAGTCCTGACAACACTGTTGCGTAACAACAACTTGATATTATATTACGCTAGATCCAAGAGAGAGAAAGAGTGAGACAGAGAGAGAGAGAGAGACCTCAAGATGCACTGCAATAAGAATTATACCCTTTCTTTCATAATGAATTGGAGCACCTTTGACTTATTATCTCACGTTGGAGGCCATACTATCATGTTTTATCTCCTTTGTGGCTGCTCCTGGACAGTCATAGTGGCGTCAAAGGTCAGAATGGGTGGCAGGGATAATACTTCATAGTGCAGAAAGAAAAATCTTTGGGAAACACTTTCTCATGTTCATCTACCAAACACATAACACACATACTTTCTGTACACAAGCTCGTATCTTCAAATTAGAGCTGGAGGACACGATGACATACGTGATATATTTCGATATATTCTGACATTTTCTTAATAGCAATATTTAGCATGATATATAATCAGTCCATGGATCAGGATCACGAGGAAAGCTGGAGCCAATCTCAGTTGACCTTGGGTGAAAGGCGGGGTACAACCTGAACAGGTCGCCAGTCTATCACATGCCTAAACAACATTCTAAATGGTTGACACAAACAACCATTCACCGTCACTTTCACACCATGGACAATTTAGATTCACCAGTTGCCCTAATAAAACACACCATAACACATAAAACATATATGCTGAAAGTGAGACCTTTTACTATTTCATGAAAAATATTAGCTCATTTAGAATTTAATGGCAGCAACACGTCTTGAAAAGGTTGAGACGGGGCAGGAAAAGACTGGAAAAGTAAGTGGTACTAAAAAGAAACAGCTGGAGGAACCTTTTGCAGCCAGTTTGGTAACAGTAATGTGATAAGAGTTAAAAAAAAAATAAAAAAAATCTGGGCAGAGGTTCAACCAGGACAGCTTGCTAGACCATCGCAGGGCAGAAACACGCTGATGGCAAACCAATGGTCTACTGTTTACGAACGACAGCAATGTTTCTTTTACATGCCTCTCACCACAGACAGTGAGAGACATGGCTGGCCTTTGATGCACTGAGGGGATAGCAGTGACAACCTGGTGATAATGGGGCTTGAACCCCCGACCTTCGGATCAGTAAGCCAGCACCCTACCACCGGGCCACCACTGCCCCATTTAAAAAAATAATATGGATTAAAAATGCATGGTATGAATCTACATGACATATGAAACACAAGGTACATTCATTTATCAAGGCATTTGTTTAATGTGGTTTACCAAATACCTCCACAACTATTTAAAATGGCCGCAGAGAGAATGGAATGTTTATAGTACAACAAAGCATGAAAAAGTCATCCTTTAAAATGCGTCATCATTCATGGTCCTTATTTAGTGCATGTATGCTGGAGATGTGGCTTCTATAGCTTCTTATTTGTTAGTTAAAAGGCACAATAAGCCTTTGACGAGAGGAAAGAGGAAAGAAAAGAAGGCTAATGTAAATAATCACCAGGTCACTAGAAAGGATCAAGGTTCAGACAGAAGGCATGTTTTATTTTTAGATTTAGGATTTTTGAGTACACAGCTGTCAAAACTTTTCGGGCTGAAAGCCAGAACTTCCAGAAAGCACCAAATCTATAGTAAGCACTGTAATACTACAACTATGATAAATATTCTCAAGTTAACAGTGACTTCTTTAAACTCTATTTGCTTGCTGTTTTTTTAGGATAAGATATGCCGGTGTGACTTGGGGACATACAGAGCTTTTTAAAGTGGATTTTTTTTTTCCCAGTCTCTAACCACCATAGCAAGAAATTAGGCTGAGAAAACAGGCTAATCACAAAAGTACATGCTTCCGGCAAATCATTTCCTTTTAATTTTTTATGGTACCTCTCGGAGTCAATTGCCAGTCCACAAATTTTAAGTAAAACCTTCAAATTTAACAAAAATAAAATATAAAAAACAAATAATAATAATAATAATAATAATAATTAATTCTGATTTGCAAATCCTAAATAGGGTTGCTGGGAGGCTGGCGCCCATCTCAGCCGACTCAGCCGAGCAGGGGCAGAATACACCCAGGACAGCTCGCCAGTCCATCGAAGGGCAATACTACTACTACTACTACTACTACTACTACTAATAATAATAATAATAATATTAATAATAATAATAGCCATATCACTAAGTTGATGCTGATTGGCTGTCATGCATTGCTGAATTGCATGACGACAGACAGCAATAAATAAAAAAAAGACTTATTAATAATACGAAACCTTCCATACTACTGCTAGGAGTCATGCAGAATAAATAATGGATCACCTATAACAACTAGCAATACAGACATCTAGTGGGAGCTCCGCTTTCAGGAAGTGTCTAAATCTATACTTTAGTTTATATTTACATATTTTAACTGTGACACATACTGTTTAGGTGAGCTGTGTGCTTTAAAATGAGCTAACGGAGAGTATGTATTGTAGAGCTAACAAGAGTGCATTCTTTTTCAGAGGTTAGCCGACAGGCTATACAAAGACAAGAATACCGGCTCTGTAAAGATGTGCTTGCACACCAACAATAAAAATATCAAAAATGTATTATATGCGCCAAGGAACACAAGAATAATAAAAAAAAAAACATACAAAGTATACACCAATATAAAATAATTGAAACATGTACTATGGCATGTCCACTTTAAGTCATTTCACCGTTGCTTTTATTCATAACAAGTTGCAGTGGAGATATTGGAAGGCTTAGGGCCTAGCATAAAGCTCATTAGCCTAGTGCCTTGATTCCCTTTCATTGTAACCCCTTTATTTTTTTTTATATTTAAACCTATTTGAGTTTTACTGAAATGAAATAAAAAGGAAAAAAGTCCTATTTGGTTATATTTATTAGTAAATTTTGGGGAAAGTGTTAAGATCAATCCCAGGCTAACCAACAGCCTATGTGAGGTGGTGCGGCCATGTGCACACCATCATTTACTCTCTGATTTAATATCTCTGAATATGAGACACTAAACAGCCCTAAACACGAGCCTCAGTAGATGCAATTACACACTTGATTTACTTTACACTGTGGAGCTTAAGCCTGAACTAAAGAATCTTTACATGTACAGGATAAGGACTCAGTCTGGTCCACTGATCTAGATAACCACTGGATGCTGCATGTGACTACCGGCCTGATGAGTCAGGCTCAGGTGTAAAAGCCCAACAGACAGATGAAACGAATGTATAAATATGACTTAGCGTCACTTATGCATGTGCACATCTATATATGCCTTTATGAAAATAATTTCATATAAAAAATTAATAACTGAATTACTTGGCCTTGGGACAGTATATATTAATTACATAAATTTTATAATTATAATAATGAGTATTATTGCCTATTTATTAGCAGTAACAGGCTATATAAAAGGTATTTTGGTTTTTCTCACACATTAGGAACATTACAGGACATTTCCGGCATAAATGGCATTAAATATATCATAAATCCTACTTACTTATGAAATGTTTTTCCATTTCCAGTTCCTTTTCTGTATGTACAGTTAATTGCTACACAAGACGGCATAATAAAATGTTGTGAAACAATAAAATTATGGTAGTTTAGACCAGCGGGGGACCACAGCAGACAATGTTTTGGGGCTCGCAAGATGGCCGCTTAAGCATATCTTCATAACTTCAGCTTCAGCAGCCCCGTGCAACATCCAGTGTTTATTTTTAGATCAGTGGTATTGTGGAGTTTGCATGTTCTCCCTGTGCTTGCGTGGGTTTCCTCCGGGTACTCCGGTTTCCTCCCACAGTCCAAAAAC
>JAQMYF010000009.1:16799316-16817664 GCA_030014195.1 Neosilurus mollespiculum | reverse complement strand
AGTCGGCTGAGATGGGCGCCAGCCTCCCCGTGACCCTAATTAGGAATAAGCGGTTCAGAAAATGAATGAATGAATGGTATTGTCATGGGGAAGTAACTGAAGACATCAGGCATCACATGTAATTACTTTCAGTTTAACTTTCTTTCTTTCTTTCTTTCTTTATTTAAATTTTGACATTTTAGCAACTTTAAATTTTGACCAAATACTGAGATTTTTAGCAAATCTCGTGGAGCAAGTTCACTTCAATACTAACTGAGCCCATCTCAACCTACCTACCACCAATAAGTCTAGTCTTTCATCTTACTAATGTGCGTTCAGGAAGACCCTCGTACAGAGGGTTTTTGTATCTAACAACCTGGAAGTTTTAGTAAATTATAATAACATTCTTTTGACTTTCTGTGTACAAATGTAGACCTTTGGCATTAAAGAAAACATTCCATAATGATAAACCTGTTTTTTAATACTAAGCTAATTTCTTTATTTACAAACAACACTGATCCAAGAAGCAACATGGCAGCCACTCGGGTTACCCCTCGGCAGCGGCAGAAACTGACGGAAATAGCCAAGGAAGTAGCATAAACCACAGAGGGATTTCTGAACGTTTTTCTGATTTCTGATATAAAAGTAATATCAGCTCCAACATGGTGCTTCCACCACCCAAGACAACCTCTGTGCACACCAAAAATACCCTTTAAATATACACTACATCAAATGTAAGGGAATCTATTGAAGAAACACTATTTTTGACATGTGACCTTTTGGGACCTTGACCCTATGTCAGTCAGATCCAAGATCAGTTGCCTTTTACAATGATAATTCCATCAGAACCTTGCAAATATTCAACCACTCGTTCTTGAGATGTCATGCTAACACAGTCGTAGCTAACCATTAATGAACCTTGAGTTCCTGAGTAAGAATGGATCAGTAACTTTCTTGTGTGCCAAACAGGAAGGAACCTCTTAAATAATAAACTATCTCAGACAGTAAACCCTGATGTGATCCTGAATCTGTTTGGATCAAACCCAAAGTATAAACAGTTCATACGCAGGTTACAAAGATAATTCCATATCAACCCTGCATACATGTAACCCCTCACTCACTCACTCGCTCACTCGCTGAACAGCTTATTCCTATCAGGGTCACAGGGAGGCTGGAGCCTATCTCAGCCAACACTGTGCGAAGGATGGGGTACCCCCTGAACAGCTCACCAGACCATCACAGGGCCAACACACACACACAGTCATTCACTATCACATCCACACCTACGACCATTTGGAACAGCCAGTTAGCCTAATGGGCATTGGACTGTAGGAGGAAACCAGAGTACCTGGAGGAAATTCACACAAGCACAGGAGTACATGCAATCTCCACACAAGTGTGTCCCAGGACTTGAACCCAGGACCTTCTTGCTGTGAGGCAGATGTGCTAACCACTACACCACCATGCCATCCATTTAACCCTTCATTCTTGAAATATCTTGAAACAAGGCGTCGGCAACTTTTGATTCGTCGATTTGAGCAAGGAAATGGGTGGGCGTTTCTTTCCTGTCTCAGAGTTGCCACCTTGCGCAAGTTATAATGAGAATCTCAGACGGATGCATGGACAGCCAGAAAACATAATGCCTCCGGTATTAAAAATATGCTAGGTCACTTTATGGTAAGTAGTCTGTTATGCGAATATATAAGGTCATAAACAGACCGTCAATGTTTTGCCATCACCCACTGCTGAAAGCAGGTGCACGAGGCGCTACTGTATGTCATAGAGAGACGCATTAGAGAACATAGGTCATGTGATTCCTCCTCATTCGAGAGCTACAGTGGCATAATGGCAGATTCCAAGGTTGGACAAAATCATGCGTAGAAATTAACACACACCAATAATAATTCATTCCAATAATTCATGCTCCTCCATTGTTACTAGTAACTCGCATCACTAATCCATATATGGGCAACACCTGCCCATAGGCGAAGTGGCACCAATTTCTCGATTGGAAAATCTACCATAAAGGGTTAAAACAAAGAATGCAAGGAACCGAGGAACAAAATGAAGTAAAAAAAAAAAAAAAAAAGATCACGAAAGAAAACAACATAGATGACTGTTACAGATGGATGGATGGATGGATGGATGAATGGAGTGTGAACTGTTCCGCTTGTCCCATGTTTGTCCACTCAAACACATTTCTCAGTAATCATGTATAGCACGAGTAACATGGAACAACATGGATCAAGTCTGTGTTTAAAATACATATGAATAATGTTAGAATTTAAGAACAAATGGTATCATGGTTTTGGGTTGGAAATCTAGGAAGGTGGATGGAACACGGGTGTAGTGGTTTGCACGTCCACCTCAGAGTAAGAAGGTACTGGTTTCGAGGCCCTGTGTGGTTTTTGCATGTTCTCCCCATGCTTGTGTGGGTTTGCTCCGGGTACTCCAGTTTTCTCCCATAGTCCAAAGACATGCATATTAGGTCCACTGGCTATTCCAAATTGCCCTAGGTGTAAATGCGTGTTTTAGCCCTGTGATGGACTGGCGAGCTGTTCAGGGTGTACCCCGCCTTCGCCCAGAGTTGGCTGAGATAGGCTTCAGCCTCCCTGTAACCCAAATACGAGTTAAACCAGTTCAGTGAATGAATGAAGAAGGTTATGAAACACCATCACTGTTTGCTTGCTGCACACATGACATTTGTGTACTCACACTGGAGACTCCTTTTTGTGTAAATGCTGTATAATTGAAAACCAAACCATATCAACGGTTATCGCCAAAAAAGATCAAGACAAGCAATAAGAACACCAAATTATTATTAGTCCTGAGTAGTCCTAAATCACACATTTGGTGATTTATCTTCCGGCTGGGAAACAAAGAACGTAAATGAATCCGAGCCATAAGATGCCAACAGGGTTGGTACGGTAGCACAGTGATTAGAACTCACACCTCATAGCACGAAGGTCCCGGGTTCAATCCCTGTTATTGGTGAGGGGTGTTTCTGTGTGGAGTTGGTATGTCCCCCCATGCTTGGGTTTCCTCAGGGTGTTCCAGTTTCCTTCCACAGTCCAAAGACAAGCACATTAAGCCAACTGGCTACTCTAAATCAACCGTAGGTGTGAATGTGAGAGTGAGAGACCCAATGTGAGAGGCCCAGTGTACCCAGAGAAGCGAAATGGGGAGATTAACAGTAGTTCATATAATATCCCTCATGCTGTGTGGAATAATATTTGTGAAATACGGCTACATCATCTTTACACAACAGTGTAAAGTGATGCTGCCTGAGATACTGAAAACTAAAGCAACAAAGCAAAAAGCTCAGGGTTTCATCATGGTTTAAGTGTTGAATTCACTCATAGGGTGTTGATAAGGGTTCATCTGAACTTGGTATGTGTAAACGAACCACTCCAGGGAAGGAAGAAAGGAAGGAAAGAAAAAAAGAAAGAAAGAAAGAAAGAAAGAAGAAAGGAAAGAAAAAAAGAAAGAAAGAAAGAAAGAAGGAAAGAAACAAAAGCTCTGTGCTGATTCATTTCTTTCGGTTCCTCATTTATATCAGTAGAAGAGCGCCAGCACTATTGCACCATGGTTATTTTCTCTAAATTGCATAACTATGACTTCATAAAATCTATATACAAATATACCACTTGTCCACCTCCTCTTGTAAGAAGCATAAGAAACAAATAATTTGCATGGGTTTCCTCTGGGTACTCCAGTTTCCTCCCACAGTCCAAAGACATGCACATTATACTCTGTGTCCAGTGCAGGATTTTTTTGAGTGCTGTTCATCCATCTCAAACCTACAGATTCCTCGGCTAACCTCACAAAACAGCTCCCACACTTATTGTGACGGCCATGCGAACGTCTGGCAAGCTGTTCAGGGTACAACCCGCCTTTACCTGGAGTCAGGGAGGATGGGCTTTAGCCTCCCCGTGACCCTAATAAAGGATAAAGCAGCACAGAAAATGAAATGAGATGAGTTGTTGTGGTCTGCGTTATCACATGTATTTACGTTTCTCGGGTTACGGCCTGTAGGGTATATGGCTTCACAGTACTTACAGTGTAGTTTCTATTCCTAACTATAAACAGACCTTAAATTGTACTTCAGTGCACGTGCATGCATAATCTTTTTTGCCAGATTATGAGAAAGCATGGCTGTACCATGAGGCGCTATGGTAACACCTGTTTTAATTGTACAGGTGGCAGCACTGAAACTGAAAATAAACCACACCCATGAATTTCAGTGCATGCAAATGTGAATTGCAGTTGTGACATGTCTCAAGAACGAAGAACCAAGAAGTTCAGTGCTGATGCTAAGTTCGACAAGTTTAATCATGTGTACGGCTTCGCTAACGGAACAAAAAAATGGCTCCCAATCAGGACACACCCGGAAATTACTTTTTTATAGGCTAGTTTTATACTTAAATTTTATAGTTTCACAAACTACTGTTGTGGGCTGATTTAATTAAATAAACCACTCGGTATCTACATGTGTTATTGCAATCATTAATGCATGAATGATTTACAATAAAAACAGGAAGTGAATTGTGCGTTACTTTTTTTGTGTCCGCTCATTGAGACATTAAAGTAGGCATGCCTTGGGGATTCCCAACAGATTTTCAACAACTGTTGCTGTTTAGTTTCGCAAACATGAAAACAGTATCTCGGTATGAACATTACTTACATAATAAAGTTGTCTGACAGAACGATAATTAATCAAACTCAGCCACCTAACATATTATTACAAAGTTGGTGCCTGTGAAACACAAATATTTGCCGTTTTTTGTGGTGTAAAGCATAAAACCATAACAATATCACTGATATATATTTATTACAATATAACATTAATATTCAGGCAATACAAGCAGTGTTTAAGAAAGTATCACAAATGTTGGACAACATTTCCAATTCTGATCATGTTCTGTTTTTGAGAGTTTCGGTGTCCGTAAAATAAAACAAAAAAAAAAAAAAAACCCACCCTCTAAATCTATCACTTTGGACATGAGATTTAGGATTTTGCACATGCTACAGAATACTTCTAGTAGACTGAACAAATCTGTTCAATCTGTTCCACATTCATACGTCCCAAAATTTGTGCTTCCCAAAAACCTTTGTGCAGCAGTTGGACTCCATGAAACTTACGAAGCCTTAGCAAAGCCGTACACATTTAAATCATAGAATTAAAGTTAAACCATGATAACTCAAAAGCATAGCGCAGTCAATATAAAAAAGTTAACAAATGAAAACAAAATTTACAAAAAAGCAAAAGGGGGGTTTAGTGAGTTCATTATAAAGCATATTTAAAAACACCTCCACATGTTCATAACAAACATCCAGAGATTATTTTGCAGTAGGTAATGTAATACTTTCTAAGCTACCCTCAAAATATTTCACAGAATTTTATTTCTTTATTCATTTCGATTTTTTGATGTACATGCAACTTTACCATATGTATGAGTGGCATTATGGCAATTATATATATATATATATATATATATATATATATATATTGTTGTTGTTGTTTTTTCCCCCTGCAATTTTAAAATCATGAGAAGCACAGAAGGACTCTGTGTACCCATGCAAGCAGGTGCATAGAACTGACTTGTGCAATGGTGTCTCCTTAAGCCCTTCTCAGAGTTTAAGATAGACAACATGGAAACTTCAAGAAAAGAAAACAAAAAACAAGATTTCCATTGTTTATATTTATATATTATAACCATGTCAGAAGCAGGTCAGGTGAGCAGAGGTAAGTGCTGTGTAGCAAACAGCATCTTTTCATAGCATACTCATACAGACTTTAGTACAGTATATACTACAAGAAAGCACCACCATGCTACGTAAACCATGCTACATAAAGGTGCATTTTTTACACTCATTCAGAGTATTAGTATATAAAACTTTAAACAGAAAAACAAACAGATATAAAACTTCACCTGCTCCAAGCAGCCGTGACAAACTGTGAGAGTCCGTTGTTTTGAGTCAAGCATTATCCACCCGGGATAATGTCTTTTGTTCCTCTGATAGTCCACCAATCGGACTTTACCATTCCCGTGTAGTATATATATATATATACATGAATTCCTTTTTAGTTTCAGTGAAGATGTACACTACTTACTGACATGAACGCAAACGTAAATATTTATAAAAGTAAAGTATGAAGTAATTTAAGCATCATTCAATACTCGAACACTAACCGAAATTCTGGTTCTCTCCTTACATATATTTACTTCCCCTAAAGATAGAATCAGCTTGTCTAGGAAGCCAATCCTCTTAACATCATACACCTAGTAATGTGGATCAACAACGCAGGCATGTCAATAGTGGCCAGCAGATAGTGTTTATGAACCACAACAAATGCTGCTGTGCCAGATTCATTCCTAGCAGTGCTACACCTACAAACATGCCACTGCCTTATCAGAGTCAGTGATCAATTTCAGTAGAAACTGTAGCATGAATCTGATGATACAAAAATAGCACTCGGAGAGATATGTCCGGACACATTTCTAACACAATCGCCCTTGATCGAAATAATGTCGGATACACTGATACAAGCACAATCATTTAAATCACCACCGTTTTCCTTGGCGTCAAAACAGTCTACAGCTCATAAATACACGCACATCACAGACAACACAATACACAACACGGCTGCCATCCTTGGTATCCAAAATACTGCACTGTAAGCAAGAATTGGGAAATTATTTCAAACAAGCCTCGCATCTAATACAAGGTCAACCTATGTCACATCTGAACGGGTCTGGCCCACATGTAGGGCACCACCCCATATTCCCAGTATTTCTACCGGTACCCAGGACAGACACAGTTGTCGTGCCTAGGGATCTTAACACTGGGCACCACTGATCACCACTCCATGAGGCACCACCCCATATTACCCGGGAGAGACACACTTGTAGGCACCGAGGGTCTTACCACAGTGAGGATTCAAACCTATGACCTCTCGATCATGAGCCCAGCACCCTAACCACTATACCACCGACCCCCACTGGTGTGGAGTTTGTATGTTCTCCGAGTGCTTGCGTGGGTTTCCTCGGGGTGCTCCGGTTTCTTCCGACAAGTGCAAAAACATGCTCATGATCTGCTACCTTCCCAGATGCCCCTAGGTGTATGTGTTAACGGTGGTGTGTGTGTTCGTCCTGCGACGAGCTGGCGAGCCGTTCAGGGCGTACCCCGCTTTCGCCTAGGGTCGGCTGAGATAGGCTCCGGTCCCATCATGACCCAAATGAATAACTTACCTGTGTGTGTGTGTGTGTGTGTGTGTGTGTGCTGTTGTTGTTGAATGCTAACTTTAATGTGATTGTTATCTTGTACTCTCAATGGCAATAAAGCTGAACCTAATTCGAATTTTAATGTGTACTAAATTAATTATAGTCACTGTTATTCATTACAAACCTGATTTTTGTCTATACCCGAATATTTCGGATTGTTATACCCTTTTTCTAGATGTATATTTGCATCTTTCTTTAGCTGTTGTGCTAAAACCTGTTTCCTCACAGGAAACGCTCTGAATTCTTAAATAGCGCGCGCGCGACCTCAACCTCTACCTTTCATGTCCACTTATTTATCGCTATACAAACAGATACATTGTTTATTTGTATATATTTACGTTTTAAAAGTATCCGGCGAGGTGTTACACCTAATAATTAGGTCAATGAGGACCAGAAGACAGGAGAAAGGCAGAGAAGAGGTGTTTATTTAAGACCAGGCGCGTTCAGTTTGCGCTTTGATGATTTCCACTTTATTCCACCGCGAGCGCGCGCGCGAGGCAACAGCCAGCAATAAAGAAATACTCACGAGATGCGAGATGCGCCTGTCGACGAAAACCGAGTCCCCCATGTCCAAAAATCCACATAGAAGACGAGGTGTGAGAGGGGAAGAAAGGAAAGAAATGGACAGATCAAGCGCCAGGGGAGATGGGAGAAGGTGCGGGCGGATTTGGCATGAATGCAGACCGAAAGGAGCTGAGAAGAAACCCTCAGGTGTCGGGGGGAACCTGGAGACGCGCACATCAAGGAGCCGACAGTGAGCACGCGCGAGGCTGTAGCCGCTCATCCATGGTACTGTTCGGGTTCATTAACGAGGAGAAGGAGGAGAAGAGGAGAAGAGGAAGCGGTGTCCTTCCCGGGTTGCTACTTGTCTCGAGTCTTGCTCTTCACTCCGGCGATGCTCAAGTTCCTCCGAGCAGAGGAAGCACTATAGGCGGAGCTCATCGCACAGAGGAGTGAAGAAAAACCACACACACACACACACACACACATGCTCATCCAACCTGCTGATTCATGCACTCAGAAATGGAGTGAAGAGCATTGAACATATCTGTAGTCACTGGTACACCTCCAAAAGAGACCACAAGAGAACAGAAGTGCACAACTTGACTGCACAAATGGTACAGGTGGGGTTGGGGTCGCTACAGGGCGGCATGGTGGCTACTGTCTGTCATTCTATCTATCTATCTATCTATCTATCTATCTGTCTGTCTGTCTGTCTATCTATCTGTCTGACTGTCTGTCTATCTATCTGTCTGTCTATCTATCTATCTATCTGTCTGTATGTCTGTCTGTCTGTCTGTCTATCTATCTATCTGTCTGTCTTTTTATCTATTTATCTGTCTTTTTATCTATCTATCTATCTAACTATCTGTCTGTCTGTCTGTCTATCTATCTGTCTGTCTGTCTGTCTGTCTATCTATCTATCTGTCTGTATGTCTGTCTGTCTATCTATCTGTCTGTCTTTTTATCTATCTATTTATCTGTCTTTTTATCTATCTATCTATCTGTCTGTCTGTCTGTCTGTCTGTCTATCTATCTGTTTTTTTATCTATCTATCTATCTAACTATCTGTCTGTCTATCTATCTATCTATCTGTCTGTCTTTTTATTTATCTATCTATCTAACTATCTGTCTGTCTGTCTATCTATCTATCTATCTGTCTGTCTGTCTGTCTATCTATCTATCTGTCTGTATGTCTGTCTGTCTGTCTGTCTATCTATTTATCTGTCTGTCTTTCTATCTATCTATTTATCTGTCTTTTTATCTATCTATCTATCTATCTAACTATCTGTCTGTCTGTCTATCTATCTGTCTTTTTATCTATCTATCTATCTAACTATCTGTCTGTCTGTCTGTCTGTCTATCTATCTATCTATCTATCTATCTGTCTGTCTTTTTATCTATCTATCTATCTAACTATCTGTCTGTCTGTCTGTCTATCTATCTGTCTGTCTGTCTGTCTGTCTGTCTGTCTGGCTCCACCCTCCCCGCGACTCTAATGGGATTAAGCCATTCGGCAAATGAGTGAGTGAGTGACAGAATTACTAACATTTAGAGGACAAGCTAATGTTTCCCCTCTGCTTCTCCTCCCGCCTGTCAGGCATTTATTCTAACAAACCAAATGCAATGCATGATGGAATATATTGCTTGGTTAATGACCATCACTTGTTCATTTCTTTTTACGATGCATTATGGGATGCACTGAGTGCACAATATAGTTCCCACTATACATTTAGAAACCACAGTAAAATGGCAAACTCTCAGAACCAAAGCTAGGATTTGACTTGACCATGAACATAACATTCTTCAGAAGTGGGAAGTCGGAACTTGGAATTATTTTGTAAGTTTTTTAAACTGTAATACAAAGTATGGATAAAACAAATCAACACATTCGTGTTTATCAATCGTTAGCAACAAGCTAACCAGCATACGGTAATGTGCGATGTATATTTCCTCCAAACAGTGAGCTGGAGATTGTTGTTATAGATTCAACAGTGAATATTTTTATTTGTTGAAATATTAACAGAGACAGTAAATGTATTTAAAATCAAGAAGTACTAATTTCTTAACTGATTTGACGCCATGTACTGAAATTGTGGTTGAGGACACTACTCAAAGTGGAGGAGTGTGTGTGTGTGTGTGTGTGTGTGTGTGTGTGTATGTGTGTGTGTGTGTGTTGGGCAGGGAGTGTTGTTGTTTTTCCCTACTCAGAGGCTGTAGGCAAGTTTTATTTGAATGCATCATAAAGCACTGCTGCATCACTCTCATTAAGTAGAGATAAAGCAGGGACCAAGTGGTACTGGTATCACTATTATATCACAGTAGGCCAAATGGCATTGTGGGTAATGTAGGAAACCATTAACTAAAGTGAAAAAAGATTTTTGTTAGTTAGTTTGTTTGTTTGATAGGTAATTTCAATACAAAATAAAGTAAACATTAATGAAGATCACTTGTTATTTACAGAGATGAATATGCATGACTACTGTGGTGGATTTTTTTACACACACACACACACACACACACACGAGTCAATTTCAGCAATTATGGGTGGACACTAAATTTCTTTTTTCATACATTTTATAATAGAACACAAGGTGGGAGGTGAGAAAAAGTGTGTAAGTGAGAGAAAGAGGAAGAGAGAAGGACAGAGAGAGAGAGAGAGAGAGAGAGAGAGAGAGAGAGAATGTTCTAAATTCACTCTAGGAAAGACCTTAAAGATTTTTTATTAATATTATTATTTATTTATTTATTTATAATTAATTCATTCATTTTTTTATTTATGCTTTCTAAAACCACCTATTTAGCAGGTAACACCAACACCCCCCACCCCTCTCGATGATATTAGTCACATTACATGATTACATTACCAGTTGGAAAGGTTTTTAAATGCAGCATCTATCTACATACAGCCCAAAACATAACACCATGTAGCTGTCTTTGAGATTTCTGCCGATCGTTGGATTGCCAGTTACTCAGTGTTACACTGAAAGGTGCATTTCTTTTCTTTAATTCATTAAAAACCTCATTGCGTGACTATATTGCCGGCTCCAGCCTTATTTCAAATAAAGAAATAGTTATTAAACTCCCTGAGGTTCCCAGGTGTCATTATTCCTAAGGAATTATTTTGTACTTGTAATTAGCTGGCATCTGCTTTCTGCCAGTGAGTAGCTTATTGTTTAAGAAGCTCAGTTCTGAAGCACTCCTGTGTTTGTGCAACTCGGCTGGAGGGTTTAGCAATCTGGACAGCGTTACCGGCAGAGAGAGAGGAGAGAGAGAGAAGAAACAACAAGGCTTCTAATAAAACCCTGCTTAGACTTTTACAGAGTTTCCAGATTCACATGTATGCAAGTTAATGCAAACCATTCGCTCTGCTTTAGTGAGACACGTGCAGGTTTACGCTCATACAAATTTGAGCCAGGTTAAAATCTAACACTGTCAAGAAATCATAAGAGTAATAGTCATGACAGGAGTACATGGTAGCTACAGGAAATACAGCATGCATAATTTGCATTACTGAAATGAAATAAAAAATGATTGCATTGTAATATTGCACACTGAGGCAGATTTTTTTTCCTTTGCACAACATAACTGCACATAACACACTTTTCAGAATATTTACAGTATATGGTAGTTATCACTGGCACGCCTGCTCAAGCCTTGACAACAAAGGCAAAACAAGATGTTTCCCAATCCCCCTGTCAAGACTGATAAAAGACAACATGGTGGTTTACAACCCTGGAATGGTAGATGTCAGGACGTTGAACACCCACAACATTTGTGTTTTTAATAATGTATTATTAAGTTATAATACTAAGTGAGAGATCTCTTCTAGATTTTAATTAATTAGCACCTGACATTCCTCTATTGTTGCTAATTTAAATTTTGCTGATAGCTATAAGGCAGAGGTTTGGTTAGTAGAGGTTGGTCTACTCTAGTTTGAAAGGAGGAGGCTGCTGTCTCCTAAAATGGAGGTCAGGCTGCTGAGCCGAGTGACTGTATCTCACAAACCCCTCTGCTCTTGGCTTGTGTATATACAGTTGAGAAGGAACTTTCCAGAGCACCAGATATGCCGCATCACAGCAGAACCACTTATCAGCGCTGCCACTTACCAGCAGTGATGAAGAATATGGGCCATAGATTATGAAAGAGAAGCAAATGTTTGGGCAGAGTGGGAATGTTACAGGCTTTACTGGCTTTTTATTTGGTGAAGTTAATCTTGTCCTATCTTTCTGGCGTTGCACACCAACCCTATGCATCCATCCATCTTTCTTTCTTTCTTTCTTTCTTTCTTTCTTTCTTTCTTTCTCTTTCTTTCTTTCTCTTTCTTTCTTTCTCTTTCTTTCTTTCTTCATTTTAGGGCATGAAATACCAAAATTATTTTAATTTTCTTGTAATTTGTTGACTTGAAGACTCCATGATCATTTCTTACTGCTGTAAAATTCACATTTTTTTATTAATTTTGTTGGAGGCACTGCTTAATTCCTTAAAATTCCTAGTTACTACATGGTACACACAAATAATTCCCAGTTACTGCATGGTACATAGTAATAATTCATAGCCATTACATGGTACCTAGTAATAATTCCTAGTTATTACTATGGACACAGTAATAATTCCTAGTTACTACATGGTACATAATCCTAATTCATAGCCATTGCATGGTACATAGAAATTATTCCTAGTTACTTCCATTTTTACACAGTAATAATTCCCAGTTACTACATGGTACTTAGTATTAATTCATTGCAATTACATGGTACCTACTAATAATTCCTAGTTACTACCAGGTACACAGCAATCATTTCTAGTTACAACATGGTACATAGTAATAATTCCTAGCTATCTGCATGGGACACAATAATAATTCAGAGTTACTACATGATACATAGTAACAATTTCTAGTTACACCATGGCACATCGTAATAATTCCTAGTTACTTCACAGTACAAGGTATAATACCTAGTTACTACTTGGTACACAGAAATAATTCCTTGTTACTACCTGGTACATAGCGGTAATACATAGTTACTACATGTCACTCAGTAATAATTTACAGTTCATATGAACTTTCCATCCAACTTCATCCATTCCTGGCTAATTTTTTCACAACAAAAAAATACTGTATATATGTATTCATTCATTCATTCATTCATTTTCTGAACTGCTTAATCCTAATTAGGGTCGCAGGGAGGCTGGCGCCCATCTCATCCAACTCTGGGCAAGGAGAGAGTACATCCTGGACAGCTCGCTAGGCCATCAACACGCTGAAGGTAATGCAGCCTGCTCTTGACGAAAATCAGCAATGGTTCTTTTACATGCCTCTCACCATAGACGGTGAGAGACATGGCCGCCCTTTGATAACCCAGTTAGCTGCACTGGGGGGGACGCTGATAGTGGGGCTTGAACCCCCGACCTGGGGATCCAGTACCACGCATATCAGCACACGTGTCATTACCTGCAATTCCCTACATGTTCGATACTGTTTGATATTCATTAAATAAAAGCTGTGATCGGAAATAATGTCAGAACAGTTCTGTGCTGTTATACAATGCACAATGCTTAAAACCAGTTTTTAACCTGTTCTTAGTAGGGCTTAAAACTTTACCACCATATACTCTCACATGCGTAACTTGAAGATCTGTTGCCTAAAAGAAATAAAAGATTCTCGTCACTCTCTTCACACTGGGCCATGTGGTGTGTTTTGTAAATGTTAGTGCTCTCTCAGCTGTTTCACTGCGGTCGCCTCAGCTGTTTCCATCGTTCGGCTATAGAATCTGCATCATTGATCTAAATCCCGCTTGAAAATGACTTAATTCCATCCCTCCTTCCACCAAGTGGATGGCTTTCCTTCTTTTCTATGAGCTAAGCGTTTCCTGCGATACCACTGCCATGGCCAAACCATGAATAATAAACGCCAGCCAAAACACACTGAGAATGGACTATAAAATCAAGCCTTGTCTGAATCTCCTTTTACTCTGTACCTCCCCCTCCTTAAAGCCAGTCTGCTTGAAGGTGTTTTAAGTGAGAATTTGCGGGATGAGAGGAGCAAGAGAAAGGCACGCTGAAAGTTAAAAAAAAATAATGCTAGTGCAGTAGGAGCATGGCCAGTGGCTGATCTAAGCACTGGGGAATGTGCTCTCAGCCATTTCTTGGTGGGTAAAAGGGGAATACTTTTTTTTTTTTTGTACAGGCCTGAACCTGACATCGTTAAGGCTGAGGCAATCAGACTGTCCTCTGTCGCTTAGCAGAAGAAGAAGAACAGAAGGGTCAAGAGAGTTTGTGGTCAGATGTTTGTAAATAGAGTAGGGACAACTGCGATTGCAACATCTGAACGTCTCAAGACAAGGAATGTCAGTGAATTAGTACACCCCGAGTTCCTGTTCTTTAACCGGGGGCAGAATTTATTCAAGACACACTGATTTATTACTTAACAGATGGCTTATCCAAACACATGGTTTCAAATTGGGGTCCTTATGGGATCTTTAATATTTTATTTGCTACAATATATTTTCCAGAGTACAGAGCTTTGAATATATCAAGGAGTAAAGAACATGGCTGGTGCTCTAATTTGGAAGACAGTTGGATATTAACGTTTTGAAGACATTTGCGCACCGTATCTAGACGCGGAACACAGCAACCCAACGTTGCATATCTTCAACACAGGTGACATTAAATATAATAAGATCTCAGTCTTTCCCCACAGTTGGCGCATGGCTCCTATCTGACAGGCCAGGTTTTAATCTATGTGAGACGGTAACCTTTCTAAAGCAAAATGTCAAACAGTTTTAAGAAAAGTGGTGAGTGAACAGGATATGCATGTGTGTTTCAAACCAGGTTAGTTGTGGTTGTTCAGGTGTACTGCCATTTTCCTGAGAAGAGAGACGCGTCATAGCAACATTTACAGAAATCTGGCTTGCATGATTACACACAAGTACAAGTATTGCAATATATCATTCCTGGGTCTTTGGTAGTTATAACATACTTGGAGTCGTTAAATATTTGTATTAATTCGAATGATTGTGGATGGTGTCAAGAAGAAAATCCCCTCACAAGAAGCTTATGAGCGGCTAGAAAAAAATTATTGCTGTGAAGCGAGCGCAGCGAGTGGAACCGCAACACTAACTGCGCTTTCCTGCCTGACTCGATTTGTGGTAGCGCACGTGCGGAACATTTATAGGAAGGTCAAGCACACTTTGATTGGGCTCGGTGGCCCTCCCAGAATTCCATGGGAGAGATAAACAAAACATGTACAAGTGGACTATATAGACTTGGATTAACTGCCCCTCAGAGCTCTCCACTTCTTTATGAGAACTTCTAGTATAATTAATTATTTAACCAGCTGCTTAATATACAGAAGTGTTGATTTCATTTGAGATTTAAATTTTTACTCTACATACCTGGTGTCCTGTTAATTTAAAGAGTATTGGTCATCCTTAAAGCGTAATTAGTGCATATGTAATACATTTCAGTGATACAGATCAGTGATAAAAAAGCTCAAAACTGGTGATTTAATTATAGATTATTAGCGGGGGATGAACTGCGGGATTAGCAGTGGTTTTCCCCCGGGAGTGACGGCAACATGTTGGGCGGAGATGACATCTCTTGTGGTGACAGTGAGACGTCACATTCTAGTGACTCTGAGGATGAGAACGCTGCCAGAGATGAGCGTGATGGTAAATCCAAAACGGCTTACTCAGCTAACATTTTGCCAACTCGGCTTTCCTGTCGTCAGCTGGTTTGGGAACAAAAAGAAATGTTTTCCGTGATTTCTGCGCTTATCGTTTATGCAGCTCAGCACTGGAAAATTATGAGTTATGCTACACGGGTCAGTGACACAGCCCAGCCAATTCAATGAGTTCACCAGTCTCTAAGCATGCCTTGAGTCGTAACACTCGTGCACATTTTAAAATCAGGAACCGCTGATGTTATACGTGATCGTTTTATATAGCTAGTAACACTAATTCACCCCAGGTACCCTTTAAAGGGGTTAGAATAAAGAGCAGTTATTTCTGTTCAGGATTTATGCTACTGCACTATAAATGAGCAATCATCAGCAATCCAGGCAGGTTAGCCATCATTCACACGTCCGGAAACTGTAGCTATTGTTCAAAGAATGTTAATTGAAAAGCATGAGCTCAATGCCAAGTTTTAAACTTGGAATTGAGCTCATGCTTTTCAGTTAACATTCTTTGAACAATAGCTACAGTTTCCGGATTCAGGAATACAGGTTCATTGGCTGCTCCAAACTGGGTGTGTGTGTGTGTGTGTGTGTGTGTTGGCCCTGCGATGAACTGGCGAGGTGTTCAGGGTGTACCCCGCTTTTGCCCAGAGCTGGCTGAGATAGGCTCCAGCCTCCCTGTAACCCTAACAGGAATAATTGTTTCGGAGAATGACCGAACAAATGAATGACTCATTTGCTGAGCCAGTTAATATTACTAATAGGGTTGCGGGGAGGCTGGAGCCTATCACAGCTGACTCTGGGCGAAAGTGGGGTACACCCTGGACAGCTCACCAGTCCATCACAGGGCAACATATGTACAACCATTCACACTCATATCCGCACCTAGGGTCAATTTGGAGCAGCCAATAACCCTAATGTGCATGTCTTTGTACTGTGGGAGGAAACCATGAGTACCCAGAAGAAACCCACACAAGCATGAGGAGAAAATACAGATTCCACACAGAAACACCAGAGCCAAGCCCAGGACTCGAACCCAGGACCTTCTTGCTGTAAGGCGGATGTGCTAATCACTACACTGCCATGTCGCCCAACATTATTTACTGATTTGTTTGTCTCTACGTTTTGTTGATTTACTTCTTCAATTAATTATTTTTTAAACGTGCAAAAAGTAGAAACTTTTGACAAACTCTCCACATACTGTCTGTAATATTCCTTCTCATTCACACGCAAACAAAACAGGATTCAGTGTAAGATATACCTGCAGTAAAAAGTTGACAGTTAGCTTCTAACGCTAATCCAATCCCTGAGTCATGGAAATTCTTATCCATTTGCAAATGTCCCACCGAATAGGTGTATTAATCACTTAGATTCAACTGTCAAGGTCACAAAAGATTTCACCTAATGATGTAATTACACCGAGGTTTTAACCTGCTCGAACATATCATTCCTTGTTCTTCTCATTTTCCCACTAGCACTGCCATGTTGCTTTTAGAATGAGAGCTTTGTTCTTGTCGGATGCTGCTGTAACTGGTAACCCAGAGCAAAACTCAACATCTGGCCACGTAGTGTAATTTAGATTTTATCACATCATTCCACCCCAATCACAGCGAAACATATTTTTCTACCTATATATTAAATATATAACTTTGTCAACTGGTAATAGAGATGTAACAGTGAACAGACAGCATGCTCTATACAGATGCAAATACAGAGGTTCACTGTAAATATACACTGCCGGGCCAAAAAAAAAAAAGTTGCAATCCCTAATATTTTCATGGAATGCATTTAGCCTTGATCACAGCATGTAATCTCCATGGCATTGTTGCTCCAGTTGGTCAGGTCGAGGCTCAGCAACATTAATGTGGCAATAAAATGAAGTCAGCTGATGAGCTGAATGTACTGAATGAGCAGGTTATCACATCAATGGACTTTTTCTTCCTTGATGGCACGGATATAAAATGAGGGACTCAAATAATGAGCGAGTGGATCAGGGAGCACGAGGAATCATTTTCACATATTTATTGGCACCCCAGAGTCCTGACCTTAACCTTATTGAAAGTTTTCGGGATGTGCTGGAGAAGACTTTATGGAGTGGTCTAGTTTTTCCCTTATCAATTGAAGACCTCGGTGAGAAATGAACCCGACACTGGATGGAAATAAATGTTATGTTGCTTAAGTTTATTGAAACAATGCCATGGAGCTTACATGCAGAGATCAAGACTAAAAGATCTCCAAGAAAATATTGAAATATGAAAGCTTGCAGAAAAAATTCACATGACATCTGGTTGGACAGGTGGGACTAAAAACTCAAAAAGAGATAAAACCAAACGTCAGACAAACATTTTTACTATTACACGGGAGTGAAGGAAGACCTCATTTATTAATGTACAGCACATATACAGCATGTATTCAGTCATCCTTAGTAACAGCCTGGTCAGGGTGATGATTAAAATTTTAGCTATGTGTTTTTGGAAATACAGTATATTCACCTAAATTCTTTAGAAAACATGTAAACTCCACACAGAAACGTCACTGTGCCGCCTCCCATGTAAATGGCCTTCTTGATCTTTCCTGTGTGCATGGGTACTGATCATTAGAGTGACATGCCATGCCATTGGTAAGTCAGTTCAGCCCACTTTGAACAGTCTGCACTGAGCAAACCTTGATAGAAGACATTAAATGAAGTGGACCTTGAAGATCATTGTTTGGTGCTTTTTGTGACAATGTGTGTCGTGACTGGCCTGAAGCAGAGATCATCTGTTACCTTGCCACCCACGATTCCCTTTTTCAAGCCACACTCTGTTGCCATGGCATTAAAATCTACCCACCATCACAGGTGAAGAATGAACATTCAGATCCTCTAAAAAACTGTTATTACATCGTGGGCGAGGGGCGTAGATA
>JAQMYF010000009.1:16778526-16789832 GCA_030014195.1 Neosilurus mollespiculum | reverse complement strand
GATAGATAGATAGATAGATAGATAGATAGATAGATAGATAGATAGATAGATAGATAGATAGATAGATAGATAAAAAGACAGACAGACAGACAGACATTCAGATAGATAGATAGATATTATTCAGCAATATTGCAACACGGTCACTTGGAGCAAGTGAAGTAATTATTTTACACTCTGAAATATAAAAATATAAAAATCTTTTCGGGATGTGCTGGAGAAGACTTTATGGAGTGGTTCAGTTTTTCCTATCATCAATTCAAGACATCAGTGAAAAATTAACCTGACACTGGATGGAAATACATGTTGTGATGTTGCTTAAGCTTCTCGAAACAGTGCCATGATGATTATGTGCTGCAATCAAGGCAGAACAACAAAATTTTGGGACTTCTTTCGGTCGGGCAGTGTATATGACACATGAGTGAGCACTCTAGTATATATTACGAATACTATCCAAAGGTATATATAAACACTTCCAACATGTTTTAAACTGTAGTTAAGGATCAAATAACATTTCACAAGAGAAATTGCTGTTGGCTTGCTTGATGGCATCAGGCTCAACATTACACTCAACGACAGTCTTCCTCCTCAGGAACCAGTACTGCATGAAAGATGTGTGCTCAGCTGACTCCATTGCTTGTCAGCGTGTTTATAGCGTTATGCTCTCTCACACACATTTTCAACAAGCGTGTTTACAATGCCCACTGGTTACCATGACAACAGCTTTCTGACAGCAGGGTGTGTGTGGGGGGGAAGGTTTGGCTACTGGAGTCAGCATTTTGACATTTGTGCAATAAACGCCCACACAGCATGTTCCATGCTAGCCTCAAGCGCAAATCAAGAGTGCGTAAGAAGAAATGGATACGTTTTTAAGCACAATAAAATGTGTGCACTGTTATAAGCAAGATTCTATACTGACATACATATTATATCTCCCTAATTTTTTTTAGTCGTATTTAATTCCCACTCGTCAAATGTTGCCTACGTGTCACATATGACCACCACCAACCAAGGAGGGGCGTAATCATGCATATTCCCCCTCTGTGACATGAACTGCTGCGCATGCTCATTTGAAGGCGGCTTAACACACTCGGAGGGAAAGCGCTATCCGCTGGCTGGTGAGTATGGTGAGTGACAGGTGCCATCTCTCCCTCCTGTCAGAGCTTGGCCAATTAGCTCCCAGGGACTCCCGGTCGTGGATGTCTGCGGCAACAACCTGGATTCAACGTTGCTTATATTGGAATTCAATGCTCTGGTATTACTCTGTCTTGTAATAGTCTTTAAATAATAGTGAAATGATGTGTAACCATCCGACCTGTTTTCAACACATTATTCACTAAGTGTGAAAAACTCACGCACTCACCCATTTGCTGAACCGCTTAATCAGGTTAATCAGGATTAATTGTGGAGAGGCTGGAGCCTATGTCAGCTGACACTGGGTAAAGGCGGGGTACACCCTGAACAGCTTGCTAGACCATCGCAGTGCTGTGTTAAAAACTATTAAATTATAACATATAATACATATAACACTATAAGGGTGTGTGTGAAATGGGGAAAATGCTCTCAGTATGGTGTCTAACAAGACAGCCAGGCGTTAAGGACCACTCAGAACTGTTCAATCTCAGCTGTAGGTATCACCGATGTATCCTCAATGCTCCCTATTACCGATTAATCTGTGTGCAATCTCTAATACGTTCCTTCATTTAGTCTTTTGCCGAACCACTTAATCCTACTAAGGTCGCGGGGAGACTGGTGCTTATCAGAGCCGACACCGCGCAAAGGTGGGAACACCCTGAACAGCTCGCCAGACCATTGCAGCGCAACACACACAACCATTTACACTCACACTCACACCTAGGGCTGATTTAAAGCCTAATGTGCATGTCTTTGGACTGTGGGAGGAAACCGGAGTACACAGAGGAAACCCCACCCAAACATAGGGAGAACATGCAAACTGCACACAGAAACCCGGAAATCAAACCCAAGCCTTCTTGCTGTGAGACGGACGTGCTAACCATTGTGCCACCGTGCTGCTGTCTAGATTTATCATATAATGTAATTTATTTATTCTTTAAAGGGTAGGTGGGACTCGTTAGTCATTACTAAATCTCATTGAATTCTTGATTTAAAAAAAAAAAAGAGTTTCAGAAAATAAAGTACAATTTTGTTTATTTCTTAAAGTATGACACCAGAGAAAAGTGGATCAATTTTCTGGTTATCAGATAATCTGCCCCATCTGCTCAAAATTTGAGCAGCAGAGGCAAGTAAACTTGTTTTTAGGGCTGTAAATTCAGGGCAGTAAAGAAAATAACATGCAGCATTTTTATTACTGCAGCCACATGAAGAAGCTGGAGAGAGCTTAATCCCAAATTTTGTAAAGATAATATTTAATAGCACTCCCCTAAATGCGGGGAGACTGGAGCCTATCTCAGCCGAAGCTGGGCAAAGGCGGGGTACACCTTGAACAGCTTTCCAGATCATTGCAGGGCCAACACACACAACCATCTACTGTGTGAGGAAACCCACTTAAGCACGGCGAGGACATGCAAACTCCACACACCCGAGTCCAGGACTTGAACCCATGCTTGTCATCTGTTTCTAGATTACCAAGATTAAGCATCCTCCTGGGCCAGCATCGTGCACGGGTCACAGGACACTGTGGAAGCAGTCAAACAAAGGTTGTTAAAAAAAAAAACGTCTACCCCACAACCCCCCATGCCATGCCATGGTGGACCCAGATCACTGACGAGGACACGTGAGAACCATCATCGCCAAATGATGACTATGACTTCAACCCAGGACCTCCTTGCTGTGAGGCAAATGTGCTAACCATTACACCACTGTGCCGCCCTAATGCATAATCCAACAGCTAAAATAATATTTTGAGAAATTTAAACGATCTGTTTAGTTTTAAAAGCCCATATCCCCTCTGAAATTCTAACAGAACAGTTAATATTAATATTCTCAAAATGTTCTTTTCGGCCAGAATATAATGACAAATTTTGTGCAGATCAGACTCAGGGGTACAAGCTCTTTCAGATAGGAAGGAGATAGATTGTTATAATATAACATTACTGTGCATCTTATTTTCATTTCTTCCCACCTCATCTCATTCAAAAGCCATAATATACAGATTTAGGCACTGATTGAAAGTGAAGCTCCCATATGATTTCCCTTACGTGAGTTTTTGGTGGGAACTCTCAAACCCCATCCACGTGTCCTACGTATATCAAGAAGCCATTTTAAGAACTTATTTATAGAAGGGAATAAAAATGAGGGAACCAAACACGCAATCTTAGTCTCGACGTGTAAAGTGCACCATTTAGAAACCGCAGCTTTAGAGAACATTTCAATAACACAAGAATATCATTAGTTGTTTATTTATTTCGTGTCATTAATGATGATGTCACATCACGTGACCCGACTATTATACGCCTCTTGTTCTCTATGTTACTCTCCCACAGAAACGTTTTCTTACGTTTTTCCTTTTTCAAGGAAAGATCCAAAATTTTCAAAGAATAACACAGGGTTCTCCTAGTGAACATGTACGCCAGAGGGATGGAGGGACGGAGGACAGAGGGACAGACTCAGGAAGGGAACCACCTACTGCAACCAAACTTGGGAACGTTCATCTATGGGGAGACAGTAGTTCAAAGCCATATTCGTTTGGCTTGGTGAATACAATCACATAAGGAAAATTGTCTTGTCTTGACGTTCCAAAAGCAACTCGATGATTAGACGTTTTTTCCTTATCAGTGGTGCTCCGCTTACGTGGGACCTCCACTAAAAATCAATAAGAGTAAGCAGTCCCAGCACAGAGCTTCAATCTGTTCTTTTTCTGTTCCTGTTCCTTTTCCTAATTGTAAAGGTAACCGAGCTGTCCATCCGTGGTTTGCCGCATGGGCTTATAGTTACAGCTTTGTTAAAAATTTTACATTCAATCATAAAATAAAATGTTTTTTTTTTTTTTTTTTTTTCCTGGCCGAGCATTCTGTCAAAGTCAAATTATGGACGCTCAGTACAGATTCCTTACTCATTCGTGTCATCAAACATCCAAACTTAACATTAGGACTTTGAAATGGAAATATTTATTCATTCATTTTATTTTCCGAACCGCTTTACCCTTGTTGGGTATATGGGGAGGCTGTACCCCAAAGTCGGGATAGACCCTGAACAACTTGCCAGTCCATCACAAGGCAATACAGCCACAACCATTCAAACTCACACTCACACCTAGGGGCAAGTGAGAATGTCCAATTATCTTAATGTGCATGGCTGTGGGAGGAAACCGGAGTACTCAGAGGAAATGCACATGCAAAGTCCACACAAAAACATCTTTGCTTGAGGTGGATTTATCTGGGTGTTTTTAAATAATATGACAATAGTTTAGTGTTTCATACAGTTTATCCTACTATTTATACTTATTATGCACCTGTGCTAAACTATTATTTCTTACGTGATAAGGAGGACCAGCTCATGTATACTATATATTATGTATACTATATATGTATTGCAGAGGTGACACCGTGGCGCGGATTAATCTGTGTGCCATCTCTAATACGTTCCTTCAATTATTCTTTTGCCGAAGGGTCGCAGGGAGACTGGTGCTTATCAGAGCCGACACTGAGCGAAGGTGGGAACACCCTGAACAGCTCGTCCGACCATCGCACCACAACACACACAACCATTTACACTCACACCTAGGGGCGATTTAGAGAAGCCATTTAGCCTAATATGTATGTATTTGGACTGTGGGAGGAAACCGGACTACACCGAGGAAACCCCACCCAAACATAGGGAGAACATACAAACTCCACACAGAAACGCCCGAGCCTGGAAATCAAACTTTCGTGCTGTGAGGCGGACGTGTTAACGACTGTGCCACCGTCTAGTTAGAACATTTAATGTCATTTGTTTATTTATTAAAGGGCAGGTGGGACTCGTTAGTCATTACTAAATCTCGTTGAATTCTTGGCCAGCTCATATAAGCCCAGTGGTTTTTATGGTCCGTTTTTATGGACACTGTATATGTATTGCAGAGGTGGCACGGTGGCGCAGTGGTTAGTACATCCACCTCACAGCAAGAAGGTCTGGGTTGGATTCCTGGGCTCAGGCATTTCTGTGTCGAGTTTGCATGTTCACCCTGTGCTTGCATGGGTTTCCTCCGGGTACTCCGGTTTCCCCCTACAGTCCTAAAACATGCACATTAGGCTAATTGACTGTTCCAAATCGCCCTTAGGTGTGAAGAGTGAGTGTGAATGGTTATATGTGTGTTGGGCCTGCAATGGTCTGGCAAGCTATACAGGAAGTACCCTGGCTTCACCTACAATCGGTTGAGATAGGCTCCAGCCTTCCCACGACCCTAATTAGGATTAAGCAGCTTAGAAAATGAATGAATGAATATTTATGTGGCAAAGAAATAAACTAAACTAAACTAAAGCAGATCAGTTGGTTTATAATCAGTATTAAAATGACCGAAGGACTCTTACTGACTAAGGCCAGTGTCTCCACCAAGAACTGAAATCCTTGCAGGGGTTGTGGTCAGGATTTATCTTCATGGACAAACAAACAAATGCGGGTGATATCAATACCATTTCATGTCGGAGGTGAAAATGTGTGGTCTGCTGCTGATTCTCTTGCCAACAGCATGTAGAGAAGTGCAGCTTAACCTCATCCAATGTTCAGGATAAGTCAGCAGTGATCTCTATTACTCAGTGCACCAAGTTCATTTGTTTTATTGCACCTCGTTACGGCACAAAACAGTGAAAACGTGCACTTTATTAAGGCTTAAATAAGGCATTAAAAAGCTCAAACATGCTGAACCTCTTAACCTGAACCTGAAAGTCATCATTAAGAATTATAAGGATCAAGAAAACCACAAACCAGAGATCATAGAAACAAGACCACAGACACAGTACCAGATATACCAGGAAAAATAAGTGAACTAAAAAAAAAAAAAAAAAATCCAACACCGAATGCGTGCATAAAAATATTCCAAGGTTCGGAGCATAAAAGTCACATACATATCCAGCAACATATATTTTTTTATTTAATATACAATATTAAAAACTGCACCTCTTGTGTATGTATATGTGTATGCATATATATAGGAATATAGGTATGTATATTTGTACATATATGTGTATGTGTATACATGGTATGTGTATACATGTGTATGTATGCATATGCACATATATAGCTTTGTGTATATACCCTAGTTGTCTTTTGTGCACTTCTATAATTGCTGCTAAACTGATTTTCATTGTGCGTGCAACAGCTGACAATAAAGATCTCTTATCTTATCTTATCTTATGTCATCTTATCTTATCTTATCTCAATGTCTTAGAGCTCCTTTTTAATTTATGGTATGTTGTGATTATGTAGGCCCTGTGATGGCCTGGTGAGCTGTTCAGGGTGTACCCCGCCCTCACCCAGAGTCAGCTGAGATGGGCACCAGCCTCCCCACGACCCTAATTAGGATTAATCAGTTCAGAAAATGAATGAACGAAGTGGGATTACGTATTAGGATCACTTAGATCAACTTTCGTAGATTTTTACATCTTTAAAATTAAAGCTGTTCTGTAATAGTGTATCAGCTCGTAGAATATTTCATTCATTTGTTCATTTGGTGAACCGTTTAAAGCTACTCAAGCACTAGCAGATAGCCAGTGTTTTTTACCTCCCATTATCAGTTCATTTTGGATGAATATAAAGGTTTCCTGGTGAAACCACCCCAGCTCATGGGGCTAATATCTCTTATTCACCTGTTTTACATCTTGTTTTGGTTCTATGTCTGTTTACAATAAAAATAACAAGAACCATGTGACCAAAGAAATGATCTTACACTTACTTGATAACTTGTCAGCGCCAAGTTCAAGATCAAGTGTTAAGAAACACAAGAAATATAAAAAAGATGACAATGTTTACTAAGATCATGGTGCCCGATGCAGGGCTCATTGACACTCTCGTACAGGAGTAAGCAAATTGTTTCATATAGACCTTGCGGCCGATTTCATTTCATTTTCAAGAGATAACACTGTTTATTTAATATACCTGGTAAGTATCTGTGCTCCTCTAATCCTACTAGGGTTGCAGTGAGGCTGGAGCCTATCTCAGCCAACAGTACACCCTGAACAGCTCGTCAGTCCGTCACAGGACCAACACACACAACTATTGTTTTTTTTGAAACGTCATTTGAACCATTTATACCCTTCAACAACGAGAAGAATCTTTCAGCTGCTGCTCATAAGTGGGCAGCAGTCAACAAATCCGGCTACAGAGCAACAAAGTATGACATCCATGCTGATGTGGGAGAGCATCTGATGCATTCACGCAAGCAACGCAAAGCTAAAAATCTGACTTCGTAAAAAAAATTATAATAATTAAAAAAAATAATGAAATCACAAAAAAGAGGTCTTACTGTTTGTGTCCTTGGGGTTAAAAATATCCTTATATCTACTGTGAAAATGCCAGGAGCATTCTATGCAGAAATATAATCATTCATTCATTAATTTTCTACGCCGCTTAATCCTAATTAGGGTCGCGGGGAGGCTGGCCCCCATCTCAGCCGACTCTGGGCGGGGGCAGGGTACACCCTGAACAGTTCGCCAGGCCATTACAGGGCCAACACACACGACTATTCACACTCACCCTTAGGGCTGAATTGGAACAGCCAATTAGCCTACTGTGCATATTTTTGGACTGGGGGAGGAAAGTGGAGTATCTGGAGGAAACCCACACAAGCACACAAACTGCACACAGAAACACCCGAGCCCGGGAATCGAACCCATGCCTTCTTGCTGTGAGGCAGACTTGCTAACCACTGGGATGAACTGTGCTAGCAAACAGAGTGCTGGATAGTATATTTCCTGGACATATTCAGACTCAGCCATGTTTTCTTCCTGATTGCTTCTTTCTGACATGTAGCTGGCTCTCTCCAAACAAAAACACATTCAGTATATTTATCGTTATGGGACAGTACAGAGACAGGATACTGTAACCTAGTAAGTGCTCTTGTTAAAATTTTCTTTGCTTACTATATCCGAGAGTATAGGCTTAGTGGCACGCTGACCTGTTTGGAAGTGTGTGTTACTGATTAGGCAGGTGCACATAGCTTAGCCTACTTGCTCGAGTTAGATTAAGTCACTCCTGGCATGAGTTCATTTAGAAGACATTCAGGAAAAGGGAATGGTGGTGGTATATGATCGCCTGGAGCAAACTCAGTGTTTTTGACAACTTTGTTAATGACTTGCACTCTTGCACTGTGTAGGCTATTGTCAGAACTCGTGCTGTGGGCGAACAGGGGCGGGGCACGGGAAGAGCACTTCTCAGCAACTAAAGAGCATCAGTGTTTAAAGGAAATGTCTTGCTGTAGCACGTAAAAAGATTCTGATTTGTTTTGTTCGTGATGTGTTTAGTGATTCTGGTGCTAATTTGTTAGCGGATGTTTATTTTTCTTTAGAGTTAGTGGTTGCCTGATAGCACATGGTAACACTGCTAGCATAATTATTATGACTTTTAATAGGAGGGGCTGTTTTAAAATTACTGTAAATCTAAATTTCCCAGGCACGGGTGTTTCTATGTGGAGTTTACATATTCTACTGTGTTTATTGGGATTTCCTCTGGATACTCTGGTTTCCTCCTACAATCCAAAGAAATACACATTGGGTTAATTGGCTGTTCCAAATTGCCCCTAGGTGTGGATATAGTGTCAATGGTTGTGTATGTTCAGGGTGTACTCCACCTTTGCCCGGTGTTGGATTACACAGGCACAGCCTCCCCACGGAGCTGGTAAGCGGTTTGGCAAATGAGTGAGCAAGAGTGATGAGTGAGTGTAAATCTAAATTATGTATTTAGGGCAGCATGGTGGCTCGAGTCTCAGCCTTGGGGGCTTCTGTGTGGAGTTTGCATGTTCTCCCCGTGCTTGGGTGGGTTTCCTCTGGGTACTCTGGTTTCCTTCTACAGACCAAAGATATGCACATGAGGCTAATTGGCTGTTCCAGATTGTCCCTGGGTGTGGATGTGATTGTGAATGGTTATATGTGTTGATGATGGCCTTGTGATGGTCTGGTGAGCTGTTCAGGGTGCACCCCGCCTTCGCGCAGTGTCCGCTGAGATGGGATCCCTAATAGGATTAAGCAGTTTGGCAAATGAGTAAGTGTGAGAGTAATTGGCATATTTATACCACATTTTTTTCAAAATGTCAGGTATGTCCAAGGTCTGGGTCTTGCTCCTTTAACCAACAGTATCTGCAGAGCACTTTTAATGCAGTTTATTAAATTTACACTTGCCAGAAGCAGTATTGCAGGAGAACTCTTATAGCATCTTCCATAAGCACCCTAACGGTACTCCATTTCCTCTCAATTTCGACATATTTGTTATCATTTCAGATCGTCATACTGAATACAAGGAGAACATGATAGAACAACAAAAAAAGGTTAATTTAAGATGAATAAGTGGTCATGCCACCTTTAACAGCACCCCTTACCCACCAACTGTAACAAAACATGTCCAAAAAGCTGGAGATCAGTTTTCCACAATGCTGTTAAGGAATTCTGGCGCACTCTTCCCTGCAGAATTGCTTTAATTCCACCATATTGGTGGATTTTCGTTCATGCATGACCTGCCCATTTAAGGTCCTACTACAGCATCTCAATGGGGTTCAAGCCAGGACTTTGTCTCAGCCATGCCAAAGTGTTAATTTTGAGTATGTTTGGGTTTTTTTTTTTTTTTTTTTTGGCCATTCACAGTTGAATTAACTTCTGTGTTTCAGATTGCTGTTTTGCTGCAGCACTTCAGGTTCAGATCACAGACTGATGACCAGTCAATATTTACTACCACCATCATGCTTGACTGCCGGTATGATGTCCTTATTATGGAATGTTGTGTTAGCTTTACACTACATGCAATCATCCATGTGTCCAGTTGTGACTCAGCAGTCCACAGAACATTATTCCTTACGGCTTGAGGTTCATCCAGGAGTTTTTGCCAAGTGTGAGAAGACATTATGTTCCCCTTGGCTCAGTGAGTAACACTGTCACCTCACAGCAAGAAGGTTCTGGCTAAGTCTTGTAGCCAACAAGGGCTTTTCTGTGTGGAGTTTGCATGTTTTCCCCATGGTTATGTGCGTTTGCTCTGGTTCCTTTCCACAGGCCAAAGACATGCAGATCAGGTCAAAGGGCTACTTTAAATTGTATAATTCTCGAGCAGGAGTCGTCAACTGGTGGATTGCAAGCCAATTGTAGACCTAACAAAGTATTTCAGTTGACTGAGCCAAACAGTGGGGAAAAAATGGAACACAGCTGGATAAAGGATAAACTGGCAGCAACTCCAGATTGTAAAAATTAACTATTGAAGCTTCTGGAGCAAATCATCAGCTGTAGTTAATCATGTATTATTTCTTATTTCGATTAATGCTATCAAGGTTACTGACTACCCTTATACATAACCACACTTATACATAATGGTTATAATTTTATATATATATATATATATATATATAGGCAGAAGTTTATGGACACTTGACCATAACACTCATATGTGTTTCTTGATGGTTAGACTCCACGTTTCGTTCTTCTTTGATGTTATAATAAATTTCTCTCTTCTGGGAAGGCTGTCCACTAGATTTTGGAGTGTAGCTGTGGGGATTTGTGATCATTCATCCACAAGAGCATTTTTAAGGTCAGGCGGGGACACCTGGGGCAGTTGGCGTTCTAGTTCATCCCAAACGTGTTCAGTGGGGTTGAGGTCAGTGCTCTTTGCAAACGACTAATGCTCTCCCACTCCTACCTTGGCAAGGCGTGTCTTCATGGAGCTCACTGTGGGTGTGTGTGGGGCGGGGATTGTCATGCCGTAACAGGTTTGAGCCTCTTAGTTTTAGTGACGGGAAATTGTAACCCAATAGCAGACGAGGACATTCAGCACAATTGTGTGCTTTTAACTTCAGGAAGAAGTTACATAAGGGTCTGATGGTCAAGTGTCCATCAACTTTTGTCCATATGTATGTATGTAGTTTTATTACAAATGTTATGCTTCTGTTTTAGAAACTTCAGTTAAACATGAATGATTAAAGCTAAACAGAGAGACTGGGTCAGGATGACGTGTATGTTTTAACTGTGTTATAAAAATCTATACTGAATGCTGCCACCTTTCCACTTCAACCTCCATTAAAATTCTATCAGAATCAACCTGCTGTTAGACTAATCCTACTAAGGTGTGATACCATGTCTCTCTCTCTGTCTCTCTCTCTCTCTCTCACACACACACACACACACACACACACACACACACACACACACACACACACACAC
>JAQMYF010000009.1:16766163-16778426 GCA_030014195.1 Neosilurus mollespiculum | reverse complement strand
TATATATATATATGTGTGTGTGTGTGTGTGTGTGTGTGTGTGTGTGGAAACATAATGGAAAGCAAACTAAAAAAGATCTTTAGATATTATTTTTTTATATTTACATATATTTGTATATTTACATATACAACCATGACAGAGACAGTCCGGGTGAGCTCTATGCTTTGAGCCAAGCTAATGACACTGTGGAACTAATGTTTTTAGCATGCTCATTCACAGCTGAGGCTACATACGATATTTGCGCAAGAAAACCAGGTCCGTAAAGGTAGGTGGAGTCTGCTGGGCTTTTACACCCGACCCTACTAGCTAGTATTTTTACTGGTGCCCATTTATACTGCTGGATGGACAGAGGCACACTTGTGGTTTAGACCTCGCCCAGCGGTTTTAGCAAAATGGGAGTCTAACGGGGATTCAAACCCACAACCTCTTAATCATGAGCCCTGCACTCTAACCACAACACCACCGATGTGTAATAAGGTACACACATTACCATAAAGGTGAGTTTGCATAGTAATTGAAAAATGTATTATATACTAAAAAGAAACACAAGAAAAACAAAGTAAAATTAGATTTTTCTGGTTTATTTTTCCAGGTTGAAGTGTTACAGTGTTGACATTATCTGCTCAAGGACCCGTCACAAATCAAGTGTCCTTCGTTTTTGATTCATGTGATTCAATAATTTTTAATCCTGAGATAGCAGACCAATCAGATTGTGCTGTTTCGGTGTAGTATGTACTTAAAGAAGGTATACCAATCAACCATAGCATTAAAGTGTGTAGGTTCCCTTGTCCTAGGAAAAACAGCTGACACCCATCAAGGCATGGGCACAACAAGACCTCTGAAGGTGTGCTGTGGTATCTGTCATTAAGATGTTATCAGCAGATCCTGTTAAACCTGTAAGTTGCAAGTTGGGACCTTAATAGATTGGACTTGTTTGTCTATAGCACATCCCACACATATGCTCACTCTGTTTGAGATCTGGGGAATTTGGAGGCCAAGTCAGCACCTTGCACTCTAGCACATGTTCCTCAAACCATTCCTGAACAATGTTTTGTAGTTAGCAGGGAATATCATCCTGCTAAAAGAGGCTGCTTCCATTAGGGAATACATTTGCCATGAAGTGATTGCACCAGACGGGCTAGCCTTCACTCCATACACACGTCAGTGAACCATGATTGCCCATGGCACAATGTCCAGTGCGCTGGTTGTTCTTCCTTGGACCATTTTGTTTGGCAGGTAAACAAAATAACAAAGAAAACTGTTTTTAATCTCTTGCTAGAAGGTAAGAATGCTAAGTTAAGCATTTCTAGCCAAACACCCAGAGAGTGTTAATAAGATAATTTTCTCATTAAGTAAACACTCTTAACTTTAATAGCTTTTTCAGGAACACATGCCTTTAATATGCAGTTACTATCGTTAGGGGAATTTAAACGAACTTTGTTAAGCATGTTTAATAATATAAAATAAAAACACTTGTGGTTATGCTGTTGGCCAAATATGACTTACCTCAAAGGTTCCCCAGTGCCTATTTACCTATGTTTTTCTGTGGAACATAGAGACTGATCCACCTCAATGGTCCAGTCAACCATTTAGTGTACCAACAAGCAAACACAAACACGCGCACACACACACACACACACACGCACAGAGAGAGAGAGAGAGAGAGAGAGAGAGAGAATCTAATCTTGGATTACCTCTTTAGTAATGCAATCTCCCTCACATTCTCTTTCCTTCAGTTTAGACAGGGCCATAACTTCTGAACAAAACAAGGGTATATCACTGTGTCTCCCAGAGACAAACACACAAAAGTACAGACAGGCACGCACACACAAACGATATGTGTTCTTGCACTGGCATTTGGGGAAGAGCACCAGCAGGGCTGGAAAAAAAAAAAAAAAAAAAAAAAAGGCCCTAATGCCTTCTGGGAAATGACACTTGAACATTTTGAATACAAACATTTGGTACAGTAAAAGCTCTAAGAATCCAAAGTATTTTTTCCATAGTTGTAAAACCTCTGCTCTTGTCTGCAGATGTGCATGATGGTGCCACTACCTAAACTCTCCTCCATTCATTATTATGCAGGTACAGTGCATCGTGCAGTTACGCTTTTTGTTAATGAAATGTGATTTTGTTGTGAAGCATGTAGTCAAATTAAATGAGTCGTATTAATTAATAAACGTCACATTAATGGCTGTCCTAAATTGTAGTGTAGCATCCACGTAAACTGGGTGTTACTGGGTGTATGTGTGTATCTTCTATAAAGTGTGAAAGTGATACAGTTCACTCAGATTATTACTGGTATTTGTCATATGGCATCGACAGTACGCACAGTCAACGCACGTTCAATAAATTGCGTATGGCTGGACCAGGACATATCCATAAATGGCAAAGTAGCCATTTTCTAGTTGCACTGTGCCAGAATAACTCGCTCACTCATTCGAAATCGAAATGATGCTGGATCCTATCTCAGGGGGCTGGAGCCAATCTCAGCCAAAACTGGGCAAGGCCAACACACACAAGCACAACCATTCACAATCACACCTAGGGGCAATCTGGAACAGCCAATTAGCCCCTGTGTGCATGTCTTTGGACTGAGGGAGGAAACCAGAGTACCTGGCGGAAACCCATGCAAACACATGGAGAACATGTAAACTCCACACAGAAACACCCTTGCCTAGTCCCAGGACCTTTGTGCTGTGAGGCGGACGTGCCACTGCGCTCCTAAAGAGAGCACCTAAAGTGAATCCAAAAAAATGCCACTATTTTAAATTTCTATATGATAAAGATTTTTAGAAATGGGGCCGGTGGTGTAGTGGTTAGGGTGCTGGGCTCATGCTCGAGAGGTTGTAGGTTCGAATCCCCATTAGACCCGCACTGTGCTAAGACCCCTGGGCAAGGGCTTACCCACAAGTATACCTCTGTCCACTTAGCAGTAAAAATGGGTACCAGTAAAAATACTAAGAAGGTAACCTGCGGTGGACTAGCGTCTCATCCAGGAGGAGTTGAACTCCTAGTCGCATCATGCTACAGAAACCGGGGATAAGCTCTGGCCTGATGAGCCAATAGGCTCGGGTGTAAAATAAATAAATAAATAAATGAAACTACTTTTAAACCTTGTTTGCTTGGTGTGTACAGAGAAATCTTAGCCAGTGGTCTACAATGTAAGTACTTTATATGCTAAGATGTAAATGTGTTAATGTCACAAAATTGTAAATATACCACAATGTTAATTTTGAAAGCAGTAACAAACATAGCTGGGGAAAAAAAATCATCCCTGCTTCCCAGTCAGAGAGATCGGGAGAACTTTCCCAGGAGGATGGGAGCCCAGGAGAGGAAGACAGTCCATCACAAGACAACATTCACACACTCATCGAGTGATTTACGGCAACCAAACCACCTACTGGAGGATTTTGGAAAGGTGGGAGGAAACTCATATAAAAATGAGTTGAACATCCAGACAGTAACCTGAGCTCAGGGTCAAACTGTGACTGAAAGAAAATTGTATTTCTGTCGTGTTTCATCAAAGAACTTTGGGCTTTTTTAAAGCACTCCACTTTGTAGTAAATGTTATGTATAATGAATTGTTAAACTAAGTATGATATCAATACTAGTATCTACTGATACTGACCTTTAACTGTAAAAACTGTAAAATCCTTTAAATAGTTTTAGTTATTGTTATTGTTCTTTTCTTCTTGTTACTTTGATAGTTTATTCTTTACATTTTTGGACAGTCGTACTAAGCATTTCACTACATATTGTACTGTGTATAATCTGTATGTGACAAATAAAATTTGAATTTGAATTTGAATTTGAATACTGAAACTACCTAGGGTAGGGCAGGATCATCACCATCGTGGGACATGTCTGAATCTTTCCATCACAAGTGTACCACTTATCTGCCAGGGTTATGGGGATGCTGGAGCCAATCCCACCTGAATTCGGGTGAGAGGCAGGGTACACCTGGAATCAATCACCAGTCTACTCTGGGGTTAACACAGAGACAACTAACTAATTTAGAGTAGCCATCTGAACTAAGGTGCATGTTTTTGGACTGTAGAAGGGAACCAGAGTACACAAGAAAGCTCATACAAGCATGAGGAGAGCATTCAATCCCACATAAAAACCCCTTGGCTGAGATTTGAGCCCCAAACCTTCTTGTTGTGAGGCAACAGTGCTATTCACTGAACCACCGTCTTGATATTCTTTTTTTAATGAACTATATTAAACCTATAAATTACAAGGAAATGAAACTACAAACTGCACCACATCTTGTGACATCAACAAGAACATCAAGGATCACACTGACTTTCTGTATAGGCCAAAACAATAATGTAATATCATCATCATCATCATCATCTTCTTCTTCTTCTTCTGCCTGATCTGGGGTCAAGTCGGGATGGGGGGGGGGGGGCGCCTAAGCGGTGAGGTCTAGACGTTCCTCTCCCCAGCCACTTCCCCCAGAGGGACACCTAGATGTTCCCAGACCAGCAGAAAGACATAGTCCCTCCTGCGTGTTCTGGGTCGACCCCGGGGTCTCTTCCCTGTTGGACATGCCTAAAACCCCACACTATTAAAGGGTACAATTATGTAACAATTATGCAACTATACTGGAAAAAAAATTTAAATTTTTATGGGGGGGGGTGTTTTTTTTAATAGTCTCTTCCCAAATATTCTTTAAGGGTTCTTTGGATAAGTGAGTTCTTAACTTCCTAAAGGGGTTCTACATGGAATAGAAGGACAAGTTATTTATTTCAAATTTTATTACGTGCGTTTGGACTCCCAGAAATCTCTGGAAAAGTTTATGCTGCCCCCTGTTGGCCACAGATTTTAAATGAATTAAGCTGTGCACCAAGTCGAGTCAAAAGCAAACCAGCAGGTGTTCGGCCAAAGTGCTGTACGAAAAGGCATAAAATGAACACAACACAAAAAATAAAGCAAAAACAGATGATTAGAAATTCAATTACCGCCATCCACCACCTCATGCCGGTTTTAAGAGAACCCATGTTCAGCTGTACTACAGCACTGCACTACGATTCAGTAAAACGAAAGCTGGCATGGCACAGTGGCAAGTCCACTTCACAGCAAAAAGATCCAGGGTTCGATTCCCGGGCTTAGGCTTTTCTGTGTGGAGTTTACATGTTCTCGGCATGCTTGTATAAGTTTCCTCCAGGTACTCCGGTTTCCTCCCACAATCCAAAGACATGCACATTAGGTTAACTGGCTGTTTCAAATTGCCTCTAGGTGTGAGTGTGAATGATAGTGTGAGACTCGACACGACCCTAATAGGGTTAAGAGGTTTGGCAAATAAAAGTGAGATGAGTGAGTGGCTTGCTACGGAAGTTGATTCTCATGACATCCCAAACTTGCGCAATTATAAAATCAAAACCGATTTAATATAATGACATTTTGCTAGCAAGCTAATTTTTCATTCTAAGTTCAAGATGTTTCAGATTGCTAAGATTATCTAGCAGCAAGGTAGCTAGATAACAAGTTAACAAGTGTTTGTTGCCCTGTGATGGTCTAGCGAGCTGTTTAGGGTGTATCCGCCTGTGTCGGCTGAGATAGGCACCAGTCTTCCCACGACCCTACTAGGATTAAGCGGTTCAGCAAATGAGCAAGTGTGTGAGAGAGTATTCTGATGATGTACATCTGCACTGTGACTTGTTGGTGAACTCCAAACCTGGACAGCTTGTCAGGCCATTGCAGGGCCAACACACACACACACACACACACAACCATTCATTCTCACACCTAGGGGCAATTTGGAACAGCCAATTAGCCTGATGTGCATGTCTTTGCACTGTGGGAGGAAACCAAAGTACTCAGACATGCAAACCTCCCACAGAAACGCCGAACCTGGAAATCGAACCCGGGCCTTCTTGCTGTGAGGCGGACGTGCTAACAACTGTGCCACCGTGCCGCCCATACTGAGACTTAAAAGCAACAAATTCGAAATAAATTACATCTGTATTTTTACTCTGTGAGATAATGAGGGGATTTTATACACACACACACACACACACAAATGGCACGATTAAAAATTTGGTTTGAAATTTAGTTGGAAATTAGTGTTTAATATTCATTTTTATGACCTGTATTGAGGTGAAACAGTCAATGTGGAATATTTAACACCATATTGCTTTTAGTTGATTTAATGTACCAGCAGATGTCAGCATATGATAACTATTCTGAGGATTCTGAGGATTTTCATCTATCTAAACCATAAAAAGAAGCACAGGGCCATTTAACAAGTCATGAAAACAAATAATGACCAGAAATGTTTATTTTAAAGTAAATACCAGTTGCAAATATCAACAATAAAACCTAATAAATCTGCCAATAGCAACTGTATTCACAAAGCAATATCGACGTATGAAGTCCTCCGTATATAAATAATCTCTCCGTGGCTATTATTTTTTTTCTGAATGTATGCAGTCTCCTTTATCCTGTTTATTGTGTACATAATCTTTCTGGTAATGTGTTTTTCCTATAGTGCTGTTGAACGCTGGTACACATTATTATTGTTTCTATAGTACGTGTAGGTTAGAAACTCCACACTGACAATAAAGAGTGTAACTGTTGCTATGGTGATGTTTAGTTTAAGTAGATGTTTATTTAGCATTTCTGGAATACTTTGTCAGAGGTACAGTCAGAATCTTTTGTAACTAGCAGATCATACAGAAAGCAAAATGCATTTTATCTTTTTTTTCATCATGTGATCTTCAGTGAATTCTTTATCCTGCTAGTAAAACCAAGTCTTTTATTCACTAGGAAATAAAGTTACTAAATGCTTCTTAGGTTGGTTTAGATGTCAATCTTTTATTCATTCATTAATTTTCTAAGCTGCTTATTCCTAGTTAGGGTCGTGGGGAGGTTGGCACCCATCTCAGCCAACTCTGGACGAAGGCAGGGTACAACCTGAACAGCTTGCCAGGCCATTGCAGGGCCAACACACATCGCAGAACCAATCACACTCACTCTTACACCTAGGGGCGAGTTGGAATCTCCAGTTAGCCTACTGTGCATGTTTTTGGACTGTGGGAGGAAACCAGAGTACTCGGAGGAAACCCATGGGGAAAACATGCTAACTCCACACAGAAACGGCCTGAGCCCTGGAATCGAACCCTGGACCTTCTTGCTGTGAGGCGAACATTGTAAACACTGCGCCACCGTACTGCCCAATGTCAAACTTTTTTTTTTTTTTTTTTTTTTTTTTTTTTAAACATTTATTTAATTTATTAAATAATTAGTTTTACTTAATTTTATCAGTTTAGTGTTGTATTCTTATCATCATCATTTTCTTCTTCTTCTTTCACTTGATCCAGGGTCGGGTCACAAGGGCAGCATCCTAAGCAGTGAGGTCATAGGATTAAGCGGTTCAGCAAATGAATGAATATTCTGTCATGGGACTTGGTCTTCAAGACATGGAGTAAAATTTGTAATGATTAGGGGCGGCACAGTGGTGTAGTGATTAGCATGGCTGCCCCACAGCAAGAGGGTCCTGGGTTCGAGTCCTGGACTCAGCAAGGGCATTTCTGTGTAGAGTTTGCATGTCCTCACTGTGTTTGCATGGGTTTCGTCTGAGTACTCCGGTTTCCTCCCATAGTCCAAAGATGTGCGCATTAGGCTAATTGGCTGTTTCAAATCGCCTCTAGCTGATTATTTGCTGCAGCTTTTTATTTCTAACCTGCTCTGCTCTATTTGCACTTGGAATCAAGTGCTGGCTCAATATTAGCACCACCGTATTTGTATATGGAAACAGACTAAATCTGACATGGTTTTAATCCATCTTGATAATCTAAAAAGCCTGAGCACTATTTTCAGCTCTATTGTAATTTGGTTGGACAAGCACCAAATTTCCCACTTGAGCACTGTGGCTATTTTTAAGACCCAAATGTAAACACATGTGTGCTTTTGGCAAGTTGAAATCTAATGTTTCAGATCAATGTTCACTGTTAACCTCTCTCACAAACCCTTCTCAACACAAATTAATTACCCAAACAGTGTTTTCCTCATTAAAAAAAATTCTACATATTCGTAATTATTTTATCTGCAATGAGAACACTCTGAGAGCGCAAACCCCTGCCAAGCCCAGCAATCTCCATATGAAGCAAAATGTCAAAAATTGTCTCACAATTTTAAAAAATACTTTTAAAAATCCTGGAACCAGAATTTGTTCTAGATCATCTCCAAGTGACTTCTGGTTGAAATTTCATGAAAATCCACGCTTGACTTTTTTTTTTTTTTGCATAATTCTACGAGCAAACAAACACACAAACCTGGGGTAAAACACAACCTCTATGGCAGACATGACAAATGGGGGTGGCATGGTGGATCAGTGATTAGCACAGTCACTTCACAGCAAGAACATTCTGAGTTTCCTCTGAGTACACTGTTTTCCTTCAATAGTCCAAAGACATGCACATTAAGTTAACTGGGTACCCTAAATTTTAAGGCACGTGAAATTGGCTGGTCCTTTAGGGGCAGCAGCAGCACTAGTTAGGTGTATGCAAGGAGTCAGAGCGCCAGATATAGCAGGTTATCTTAGGTTCTTAAGTGAACGCAGGTTTTCTAAGTTAGTTATTCATGCTGGAGTTAATAATACACACCATTGTCAGTCAGAGGTTACTGAGAGTAACTTTATAGAGGTGTGGAAATTAGCAAAGGCAATGTCAGATGCTAAAATATGCTCTGGCCCCATCCCAATACGGCGTGGTGATGTAGCTTACAGCAGGCTATGGTCTCTTAACTGCTGGATGTCACTGGAGCTCTGAAAACGATGTGGACTTTATAGATAATTGGAGGACTTTTGAGGGTAAACCTGGCCTGATAGGGCAGGACAGAATCCATCCCACTCGGGAAGGTGCTGCTTTCATTTCCTGCAGCATAGCACAAAGTCTAAGAACAGGACTAGTCAGTCAGTGACTATCCAGAACCAAGACCAGAGAGCAGACAAACAGGCTAATCCGAGCGTCTGCTAGCTGCACAGAGTCATCACTCAAGGTCAAATTCAATGCTACTGAAAGTGTGTTTGTTCCCCAAACTAAACAAAAAAAGGCTCAGAAAGTTTGTTTTATCAATCAAGTTTAAACCATACATCCAGCATTAAATCAAAACATACAGGCAGCACCTTTGATCTAAAGAGTAGATCTAAAGAGTATGTAGCATTAAATGAAGCTATTCCTCCCAGATACAGTTATATACACCAACCTTGTCTAACTGGCAGAAAAGGAGGCATCGCAGTTATTTATACCAATAATCTAGGAGTTATACCAAAATCTGAACATAAATTTCATGCATTTGAATTCCTATATACCAACATAACATACATTGCTAGAAAAAATATGCCCACACAGCTGATCCCTTTAAATATCATTTACACACCCCCAGGGCCGTACTCCGAGTTCCTCTGTGAATTTGCAGACTTCATTTCAAACCTGGTTGTTTCTTTAGATAAAGCAGTAATTGTTGGTGACTTTAATATTCATTCTGATAACCCAGAAGATCCTTTAAGATTAGCATTTGTGTCTATTCTAGATTCAGTACGGATAAATCAGAATTTAATAGGGCCAATTCAACATAATTCTGGCCACACTCTAAATTTAATACTAACTTTCTGATTAAATATTGAAAATGTAGTCGCAGTTCCACAATCAGAAACTCTTTCAGGTCATTATCTTATCTCACTTGCAATTCATCTTAGTAATACATACACCTCGCCACGTTATCGTGTTATGCGTATACTTTTACATCAACTACAGCACAGAGTTTCATTAATAATCTCCCATAATTACCAACTATGATTGAATCACTCTCAGACCCCACAGAACTTCATCAAGGTACCGAGTGCTTTGAGACAAATTTGGGCTATACTATAGATAACGTAGCTCCTCTGATTACTTTTCCTCTAAAAAGTAATCGGAGAGAAAAGATTAGCACCCTGGTATAATAATGACACACACACACACACACACACACACGCGCGCACACACACACACAAAAACAGAACACCCTAAAAACTAAATTAATGGCATTCTAGATAGTATAGAAGAAGAGTCTCCTTAACTATGAAAAAGCTCTTAGTTCTGACAGAGCAACATATTTCTCAAAACTAATAGAAGATAAAAAAATTATCCAAGATACTTATTTATTATTGGTGAGGTATTAACTCGGAATAAGACCGTTAATAAAATGTGCAGACTATCAACTTATAGCAATGAGGACTTTATGAACTTCTTTAATGTTAAGATTGAAAATATCAGGCAAAAAAATAAATTCCCCAAACTTAAAGTCAAATATGTCAGTAACTAACTCAGTAAATAATAATATACTGCTTTCATATCAGCAGCTAGAGTGTTTTAGCCTCATTTAAGAGATAGAACTAATCTCATTAATTTCCTCAACTAAATCATCAACCTGTGTGCTAGATCCAGTATCTACATGTTTCTTCAAATGTACTACCAGAAGTGGTCAACCCTTTATTAAATGTAATTAATTCTTCCCTTAGCACTGATTATGTACCTAAATCCTTTAAACTAGCAGTTATCAAGCCTCTGATTAAGCTGTAGCGCAGCAGTTATGTTCATATCTTTGTAGGAATAACATTCATGAAATGTATCAGTCAGGATTTAGGCCTCATCATAGAACAGAGATGGCACTTGTTATGGTGGTAACTGAGCTACTGGTAGCCTCTGACCAAGGCTGTGTCTCCCTGCTTGTGTTACTTGACCTTAGTGCAGCCTTTGACACTACTGATCATATATTTCCCCTTGACAGATTAGAAAATGTTGTTGGAGTTAAGGGAACGGCCCTCTCCTGGTTTAGATCTTATTTAATTGACCATTATCAATTTGAAGATGTAAACAGTGATTTCTTTATACATTCTAATGTTAAGTGTGGTGTTCCACAAGGTTCTGTTCTAGGCCTGCTGCTTTCTTCTGTGTACATGCTCCATTTGGGTAATATTATTCGTCAACCTCCAGCTTACACTGTTATGCTGATGACACACAGTTGTATATTTCAGCAAAGCCAGATGAGAGATGCCAGCTTAATAAAGTTGAGAAATGTGTAAAGCACATTAGACACTGGATGCTTACTAAGTTCCTTATTAAACTCAGATAAGACAGATGTACTTGTACTCGGATCACAGACAGCTGGAAATAAGTTTTCTGATTATGTAGTACTTATTAACTTTGGATGATTGACTTTGGATGGTGTTTCGTGTAGCAGTAAAGGACCTTGGTGTGATTATTGACCCCAGTCTTTCATTTGAAGCTCATGTAGACAATATCACCCAGATAGCCTTCTTTCATTTCAGGAATATTACTAAAATAAAGAACATGCTGTGACTCCATGATGCGAAAAAACTTGTTCATGCTTTTGTTACCTCAAGATTAGATTATTGTAATACGCTTCTGTCTGAACGCTCTAATAGGTGCGTAAACATGCAACAGTTAGTCCAGAAAACAGTGGTAAGAGTCCTTACTAGAACCAGAAGATATGAACACATCACTCTTATCTTATCTACACTGCACTGGCTCTCAATTAAATTTTGCATTGAATATCAAACACTTTTAAAACTTTTAACCTTTAAAACACCTTGCGCCACATTATTTTCGCAAACCTCTTGTTGTTTATGAGCCACCACACCCACTTAGATCAAAAGGTGCAGGGTGCTTAGCTTAGCTTTCTCTTACAAAGCCCCCTGTTTTTTAGACTTAGCTGAAAACTTACATATTTAGTCAAGCATTTTGTTATTAACCTTTTATTAGCTAAAGGAGCAGATCTGTCACTCTCACATGATCACTCAGGGCCCTCGACAGTGGAGTGGCTGATTGCCTCATTTTACAGGGTGCCCTCAAGTCTGTCATGCTTCTGGTTCTTTCTTTTTAGTTATGCGGTAATAGTCAGTCATTCCGGAGTCCCTGCTTGCACTCAGCACTGATAAACTCTCCTCTTTATCTATTTCACTGTAATGAGCACTAAACTCTCTCTCTCTCTCTCTCTCTCTCTCTCTCTCTCTCTCTCTCTCTCTCTGTGTATTTGTTGAGGTACACATGTTACTTCTGAGATACCGGTGATCCTGATCCTTCTGTTCTCTTTAAGCTGTGATTTATCCTGATGTGCTACTACTGGTTGGAGTTCTTAAAAGCCCCTCGCTCCTGCTGATTATGATTCATATGAACCTAAATATACACTCACCGGCCACTTTATTAGGTACACCATGCTAGTAACGGGTTGGACCCCCTTTTGCCTTCAGAACT
>JAQMYF010000009.1:16741530-16753997 GCA_030014195.1 Neosilurus mollespiculum | reverse complement strand
ACCCTATTGAAAGTTTTCGGGATGTGCTGGAGAAGACTTTATGGAGTGGTTCAGTTTTTCCCCTCATCGATTCAAGATGTTGATGAAAAATCAACCCAGTGCTGGATGGAAATAAATGTTATGTTGCTTAAGTTGAAATGTTGAAATGATGGCATGACGATTACATGCTGTAAGCAAGGCTAAAGATGGAACAACAACATACTCGTGTGTGACTTTTTTTGTGGCCGGGCAGTGTACTAAATTTCTGGTATCATGACATCCATTGCCCAAGTCACGTCATAATACAATAATGATGTGAACATTTAAGGGTTGCTAATCCCTCGTTTGATAAATGTACCACTCACAAAATTTCAAAATCTAAATCGAACAGACAGCTGAAAAATGCCAGTAAACATTGCCGTTTGCCACACACACACTCACTCATTTGCCAAACTGCTTAATCCTTGTAGGGTCACTGGGAGGCTGGAGCCTTTCTCGGCAACCAACACACACACACACACACACACACACACACACACACACACACACCTTGGGGCAATTTGGAACAGCCATTTAGCCTATTATGTATGTCTTTGGACTGTGGGAGGAAACCGGACTACCTGGAAGAAACCCATGCAAGCACGGAGAACAGGCAAACTCTACAGAAATGTCCGAGCCAGGAAATCAAACCCATGACGTTCTTGCTGCGAGGCAGAAGTGCTAACCACCATACTGCCCTCCATTTGGCATATATTTTCTAAAACATTTTCTAAAAGCTTTAAAGCTTCTTTAACATGCCAGCTGTTGTGAGAGAGCGAGTTTGAGAGTTGATAAGTGAAATGTGTGTGACTGGAAGACCTGGGCTTCCAGTAAGGATTTGTGAGTTTTGTGGTTACTATTAGCTACAACAGCACAAGCCATAAAAGATTGTATGACCATAAATGGATATTTTTAATGTTACACCAACCTCCAAGCCAAGCCAACACCTTTGTGTAAAAAAAATTACACAGTGCTCTGTGCAATGCCTCTTAGATGACCTATTAAGCTGTAACAATCATCTGTCATTTTACACAAAGAATGTGGTTTAATATTCATGTTGACGGTTTCTCTTGAAACATATAAAAGCCTTATATGACACCACTGTGTACGTTATTTGTCAGCGTGAAATAGAGATAAGTGGAAGTGTGATTGTGAATGAGTAGGAAAAGAGGAAAAACAGTGGAGGAGGACATGCAAGGTCGGGTCACTGCACTCAGCGGAGATAGACCACAACTCTCAAGGCAAATCATGCTGCTGACATTTAAAAAAAATGATATGTTGACATTTTTCATTATAATTAATGGCAATGCTAGAAAAACAACAAGGAATTCTAATGAATAGGCTTGCAGTTTGCAGTCTGTTCATACAGGGCCGTATGAGTTGTCCGCTGCACCGTATGAGCACATACCATAGACAATCTTTTCAACATTTTGCTCAAGATCAAAAGAAGAATCCATCCATCCATTTATCCATCCATCTTTTTCCGCTTAGCCGAGGTCGGGTCACAGAGCCAACAGCACTAGGAGGGGAAACCCAGGCATTTCTCTCCACAGCAACCCAAGGCATTGCAAAAGCCAGATAGGTATATAATACCTCCAGCGAGTTCTGGATCTGCCCGGGTCCTCTTTCCAGTTGGACATGCACAGAACACCTTTAAAAGGAGGCAACCAGGAGGCATTCTAATCAGATGCCTGAACCACCTCAACTGACTCCTTTTGAGGAGCTGCCGCTCTACCCCAAGTTCAACCCAGAGCTTTAAGGCTGAGCCCAGATACCCTGAGAAGAAAACTCATTTTAGCCACTTGTAATTGTGATCACGCTTCCTTTCGTGTGAGCTACACGGAAGGTACTAGAAATTGTGTGTGTGTGCTTGTCTGTCTGCAGTCCATGAGTTTGCACTCGGTCCTAGTAAGTTATTGCCTTTCGCATGAGCTATATATTGCTTGTGTAATTATTACTAGACATTTGAGAGCTTACGGAAATTATACTAAAGTAAAGTAATATTACGATCGTCATTACATTTACACAGACAGGAACTTTCCAATAGGTCTAACGCCGGGATCTAATCAGATCATTTGAAGTCCAACTTTGTCTTCAAGTTAGACAGAGCATGCGTGTGTCCGAGTACCCATAACACGCAAAAGGTCAGTGAACGCCTGTGTTCACTCCACCAGTCATTCTTTCGGTCACTATTAATAATTAATTGAATTATTATTATTATTATTATTATTATTATTATCATCTCAAATTTGAAATTTAAGATTTAAAATTAATGTATTATTCTTAGTATTAAAATTAATAATAACTGTAAACTGTAGTAAAATTCCAGGGACTTTCTTTAACCTCATTCCTGGAAAAGGCATTTAACTAAGAATGTTTTTTATCTACTACTGAATCATTTGACCATCCATACATAAGTATAGTATATATAAAATTCCTTGTTTCTTTAGCAAAAACAACTCACTGTATTTGACTGAATTCACAATGGCATTTTGGAGGTTATCTGAAGTACTACAGAGAAAGACAAGGTCATAGAAGTGCAGAATTTGCACAGGAAATATCTGGATGCATGGATGACCTGACTTGGAGGGTGTGTCAAAGGAAGATAGTAAGTAATAATGAGAAAGGAAAGAAAAAACAATCTTGGTTCCTTTCTCTCCGGGGCACTAAGCGACTGGAATTCCAAACAATTTGACCAGACCCTCTTGTATTAGAGAATGAAAAAAAGACTAAGATGAAAGAATAACAAAGACAGGGATCCTCTTCTGAGTGTCCACTACTGCATCCCTAAATAGTCGGCTCAGCAGTGAGAATTTTAGTTGGAACCATGATAATATCACAAATATTTAGGGAGTAAGATGAATCCTTTCCAGGCTGTTGCTTTTTTTTTTCTCACAGTTGATATCACATCAGGGGGGAACAGCATGTGAACGGAAATTCACTGTCAAAACTCGCTGCTCTGGCCAAACAAATACAAATCATGTTCTTGCTAATGGTGACTTGAGAACAAATTTGGGCTTTGTTTTGAAACTGTTGGATGAAGTTGATATTTACTGGAGTTACAAGATCATGTTTTACTGCAAAAGTTCAGGTAACAGGAGTCCTGTTCGTGTTTGCCGTGGATTTCCCAAGGCAACACAGTCACAAATTCATAACAGTGCTCATGGGCCAACTAGTATAAAAAAGTTATTAATGGCCAAGATTGCACAATAAAGGATTTAGTACATAAAAGATCTACTGTAGGTCCGTTTAGGGGTTCTTTGTTTAGTCTTTCAGGAGAGCAGAAAGATTCAATGCAGAACCTAAGAACAGGAAATTTTCTATAAGTTTTATGTATAACACTGTCAGGAAAATAAGAACCCTAAAAATATCACAAGTCTATAATCATGAGGGGAAAATGTAAAATCTAGAAACAGTGATGTTTATTTGGCTTGTCATTCAAGCTGAACACTCAGGGCTCCATCAACAACAACAAAAGAAAAAACTACCACATGGACATTCCTTGTTACAGAGGATTTCAAGTTAACCCCCTTAGTAAACAAAGAAACCTTAAAGTATTAAAAAAAACTCTTAGAAATCAATGTACACTCTGAAAAAAAGCAGTTTTTCAGTTTTTTCTATCTGGAGGATCAATCCTCACTGATTAAAAGGCTCTATATGTTGAACTCTAAAACATGAGGTCTTTCATTTATACAACAATGATTTATCACACTGTTACTAACATTTTTTCTTACAACAAAAACTTAAATACTATAATATTAAATGCCAACTCTGAATTTATACCAAATACTTATACCAAATACATAATATTCCATGCTAAAAATAAGTTAAATCAAATGGCGAGTGGTTTAAGTATTCGAATTTTTGACCAAAACATTAAACGAGTATCCTCAACAAGCTTTCTTGGAGGATTTATTCACAAACACCTAAGCTGGAAAGATCACACTGACAATGTTGCCTCAAAACTGGCAAAAGCAATTGGTATTATCAACAAAATAAAATATTACATCTCTGTTCCAACATGAAGGTTTTTGTTCCCCTCTTTAGTTCTCCCTTACATCCAGTACTGTAATGGGGATCAGCCCCATGTTCCCCAATCGCTATGTTCCCCAGTCCCTATGTTCTCCAGTACCTATGTTCTCCAGACCCTATGTTTCCCAGTACCTATGTTCTCCAGACCCTATGTATCCCAGTACCTATGTTCTCCAGACCCTATGTTCCCCAGTACCTATGTTCCCCAGACCCTATGTACCCCAGTACCTATGTTCTCCAGACCCTATGTATCCCAGTACCTATGTTCTCCAGACCCTATGTTCCCCAGTACCTATGTTCTCCAGACCCTATGTACCCCAGTACCTATGTTCTCCAGAACCTAGGTATCCCAGTATCTATGTTCTCCAGACCCTATGTTCCCCAGTACCTATGTTCTCCAGACCCTATATTCCCCAGTACCTATGTTCTCCAGACCCTATGTTCCCCAGTACCTATGTTCCCCAGTACCTATGTTCTCCAGACCCTATGTTCCCCAGTACCTATGTTCTCCGGACACTATGTTCCCCAGCACCTATGTTCCCCAGTACCTATGTTTTCCAGACCCTATGTTCCTCAGTACTTATGTTCCCCAGACCCAATGTTTCCCAGGACTAACTGCTACCCAACCAATTTTGACAGAATCTTCAAGCTCCAAAAACAAATAATCAGAATAATTGCCAATGCTATTTAGGGAGAACACACAAAGCCCCTTTTTAAGAAATTCAGACTATTAAATATCTATGTCTCTGACATCAACAGATACCAGAGTCAGGTTGGCTGGGGTAATTTCCTGAATATTTGAGTTTTTAATTAAAATGCTTTAACTCACATCATTTACACATCATAACGGTTCACAAAAATTTTAGACACAAACTTTTATTCTCCCAGTGCTGAAGACAATGCACATGATTAATTTGTTATTAGCCTGAAATTCACATTTTTGCTTCTCGGTTGAAGACCTCCCGTGCTTGCATGGGTTTCCTCTGGGTACTCGGGTTTCCTCCCGCAGTCCAATATATGAACATTAGGCTAATTGGCTGTTCCAAATTGACCCAAGGTATGAGTGTGAATGGTGGTGTGTGTGTTGCCTTGCGATGGTTTGATAAACTGTTCAGGATGTACCCTGTGTTCACCTAACATCGGCTGAGATAGGCTGCAGCCTTTACACAACCCTAATAGGATTAAGTGAGTGAGTGTCATAGACCTTTGGAATGGTTGAAACATTATTGTGTTGTTGTTTTTTTAACATAATGAGATAAGTAGAGCAATTTTGATAAAATGGGCTTTAAGATTTAGGTCAGGAAATGAAAATGAGAGCTCAGGAAGTCAAGCTGACTCAGTTTACTTTCATTTTAGAGGTTATAGAGATGTAGTGGGCAATGAAAGGTCATAGAAGTTATTTGTGCACAGACATAAAGCATTCTGTGACAGTTAAATGTAATTGGTTGGTAATTTTTGTCTCCAAAGCTGAGATGAGAATATGGTTCAACAGTTTAAAGTTAAGTGGCTTGTTCTGTCTCTCTCATTCTCTCTCTCTCTCTCTCTCTCTCTCTCTCTCTCATGCTCTGTCTTTCGCTCACTCTTGCATGCTCTCTTTCTCTCTCTGTCTCTCTCTGTCTCTCTCTCTCTCCCTCTCTCTCTTTCTATCTGGAAATCCTGAGATTTGAACTGTCTTGTACTATCTTCTACTACTGTTCCAGGTACGCGTGCTTCATATTGTGTAATAAAACTGTACAATGCCCTCAATTCTGAAAACAACGAATATGTCATGTCATGTCATTTTCTGAACCGCTTAATCCTAATTAGGGTGGCGGGGAGGCTGGCGCCCATCTCAGCCGACTCTGGGCGAGGGCAGAGTACACCCCGGACAGCTCGCCAGGCCATCGCAGGGCAAAACAATGAATATCAGTTATACAAGTCATTTTTATAGTTTTAATAACAATCTACTTTTCAGTTTTAATCAAGATCAAGTGTGAATACAGCCAGAGAGTCATCAGGAGGAACTCTCAGGAGTTGGGTCACAGGTTCCAAATCCTAGTCCTAGAGAACCCCTATCTTGCACATTGTCATGTTTTTCCTGCTCTAATACGCCCACTTCAACTTGAGAGTGGCTCTTAATTAATTTATCAGGTGAAAAAAGTGTGTGAAGCTGGAAAAACTAAAGTATTTCAGGACAAGGGTTCACTGTGTTAGACAACCAGGAACCCCCACTGAGGAGTTATATTCAAGAGTTATTATTTAGCATGGAGGAGACAGTGGGAAGTATGTATCATTAAAAAAATCTATGAAATGTGAAGATATGTGGGCTAAGAGGAAGGTTGAGTTTCAAGTTCATTTTTCTTTAAGTTTTATTTAATCATAAACAATAATGTAAGGTACAAAAGTGAACAGGGTATGATCTGTGTAACATTCATTCATTCATTAATTTTCTGAACCGCTTAATCCTAATAAGGGTCGCGGGGAGGCTGGCGCCCATCTCAGCCGACTCTTGGCAAGGGGAGAGTAAACCCTGGACAGCTCGCCAGGCCATCGCAGGGCAGAAACACACTGATGGCTATGCAGCCTACTCTTGACAAAAATCAGCAATGGTTCTTTTACATGCCTCTCACCACAGACAGATAACCCAGTTAGCTGCACTGGGTGGGTGTAACATTGGGACATAAAATTTTCCAATCAGAAGCAACATCAGGAGACATTCTGGACACATTTTTTATTTTTATAAAATATCAGAGACACATTGGAACAACATTGGTACAAATCGGCAGGACATTGAAAAAGATCGTAATAACATTGGCTGAAACATCGGAATAACATCATAATCACACTGGGTGACAGTTGAAGAGCATCTGTACATATCAGAACAAAATTGCCTGAAATATCAGACTAACTTCGGAACAACATTGGAATGGGGTCGGCTCAAATCGGGGTAATGATCGGTATCATATGAGCTCACCTTTACTTCAGGCTTTAAGTCATAGGGTTAGGGTTAGGGTTAGGGCTAAGATCAAGTTTATTCTCTGCTGACAATTAGTGTTTAGAATTTTTTGACAAGGTGGCACAAATCTGTGCCAGGTGTGGAGAAATCAGCCACATAGGCTTTAATCCTTATATTATTTGTAATGAATAAAAATATAACTGGTACTACACGCTTTATATTAAAGGCTGTTTCTTACCAATATCAATCATGTGATATATCTGACCGGATTTGCAAGCTAGAAAAAGATATAGATGAATATATTAACAATAATCAGGAAGCATGTTTACACTTTGGTTGTTTCAGTGTAGGCCTGTTCTTAGACATTTTTGCCCTGCAATGAAAGATGAACGGGGAAGAACAGAAAACATAGCACTTCCTCCTCATACCAAGAAGGTCCAGGGCTTGATCCCTCTGCCATGCGAATGCATTTCTGTATGAAGTTTGTTCTCAACGTACTTGTGTGGTTTCCTCTGGGTACTTCAGTTTTCTCACAAAGTCCAAAAATATGCACATTGGGCTAATTGGATTTTCTGGGTACGAATGGTTGTGTCTGTGGTGAACCTGTGACACTCTCGCTAGCTATTCATGGTGTATCTCGGCTTCACCCAGTGTGGGCTCCAGCCTCCACGTAACCCTAATGAAGGATAAAGTAGTTTGGAAATATAATGCTGTCATAAATGGTTTCTCTTCCCATCCCAGTAGCCATGTTGAATAATACACAATGCCAGTTCTCAAAGCATTCTGGGAATTATATTGCAGCCATTTTTTAAAGTCAGGATGAAAATGCTCTGTCTGAAGGGCCACTTGGAGGGCTACATGGCCACTACACTTCAATCCTCAAGTATGCAAACAGAGCAGAAGGGCCAAACAAAGAGGAAAAAGGGCTAAGAGGGAGTAATGGGAAAAACAAAAGTCAAAATCTAGTTTGAATTGCTTCCAATCTTTAGCGCGTATCTGCTTTTGCCATAAACCATAAGTTACGCTTAGCACATGCTGTTCATTATGAAGTCCTAAAGGGTTGATTATTATCACTATCTCATGGTGCTGCACAGGTTCTACATGTTTTGCTTGTACAAACAGTATCCAATTACCTAATCTGAAACTGTGCCTTCAACAGATGTGAGCTGGTCCAGACCACCAGCACGATGTTCAACCTCTTCATCAGCAACTCAGCAACTAGCAGTTTGTCTGTTTGACTCAGTAACAATGTGTTTGCTAACATCATGGTGTGTGGGCTGCATGCTTCTGTACACAGTTAATTTTACTGTCTACGCTTCAGAGATGGCACATCAGGATGCGGTGTGGGAACAGTAGCAATATGGTACACAATGTTTACCCTATAATTAGGACATAGTGACACATGTATTGTATATAGAGCTATGGAACAAATTTAGAGACCGTTTTAAATGGGCAAGTCCATTTGTGGGAGCTTGTGCAATAGTGCTGGGAAGAACTTTACCATTCTCCAAAGAATGCCATAAGTGTTCAGCTGAAATTTGCATAAGGTGCCTACTTTGATGAGTCGGAGATTTAAAGATAGTCATATAACATCTTCATTACTAGCACGTCAATATTTGAGTCCTGGGCTCAGTGAAGTGTGTGGAGTTTGCATGTTGTAACCCGTGCTTACATGGGCTTCCTCCAGGTACTCCTTTTTCCTCCTATAGTTCAAAGACATGCACATTAGGCTAACTGGTTGTTCCAAACTGTCCCTAGGTGTGTATATGAGTGTGAATGGTTGTGTGTGTGTGTTAGCCCTGCGATGGTGTGGCAAGCGGTTCAAAGTGTACCCCGCTTTCGCCCGGTGTCAGCTGAGATAGGCTCCAGCCTTGCCGTGGCACTAATAGGATTAAACGTTTCAGCAAATGAGTGAGTGAGTGAGTGATTATTCATTGTTTCTTTCTATGTACAGGTCTAACGCTCAAAACAAGTGCCTTAATACACAGTGTGGTCCACAAGCCTGAGAGCTCTAGTAAAAGGGTCTATTTTACATTCTTGTTTAATTAAATACAACAATTTTCACTACAGGCCTGGCGAGCTGTCCAGGATGTACTCTGCCCTCGCCCAGAGTCGGCTGAGATGGGCGCCAGCCTCCCCGCGACCCTAATTAGGATTAAGCGGTTCAGAAATTGAATGAATGAATGAATGAATTATATAACTGACAACAGCTTTAGAGCCTGCATGGACTCTACAACTTTGTGTAAAACTTATAATCAAACTTAGATCAAATGTAAATGAGTGTGATCTGAACAGATTAGGCATAAGGAAAATCTGACCTTTTGTACAAAGCAGTTAACATGGTCAATATCACAAATTCACTTACATGTAAATAGGGATTCATTCATTCATTTATTTTGCGAGCTGCTTCATCCTACTAGATTCGCAAGGAGACTGGTTCCTATCTCAGCCACCTCAGGGTGAAGAAGGGGTGCACCCTGAACAGCTCGCCAGAGCGTCGCAGGGCCAATACACACACAATCATTCAAACTCAAACTCCACACAGAAACGCCCTCGCCGAGCCTGGAACTCGAACCCAGGACTTTCTTGCTGTGAGGTGGACGTGTTAAGTTTAGTTTTTATTAAGTCCCAGATTTTCACTGTTATCTCAGAGTTTTTGACCCCACTGTACACCTAGGACTTGTCATAGTTAGGTGGTTGAATAAATTGGTACCACCGTGCCATTGAAATTTCAATCCTGATTGGTATCGATACTTTTAGAAAATTCCAGCAAACTAACTGTTAACTATTAACTATTAACTATTAGTCTATAGTAACAAATCACAGTATTATACCCTGTAAACTTGTTTCAGCAGTATGTGACTATGACACTATACACAGTTCATCATAATGCTTGTGCAGATGCTTGTGTTCTATGCCCTTCATCTACCCTTCCTGTACCCTTCAAAAATCCACTGCACAAGGTGTCACTTCCTTGCTAGTTTCACTTCCCCTCAGGGGTCACTTTTTACATGCCTGATGGAAAGGCTTAATCCTCCTACTTCTTGCATCTACACCCGACCCACAAAATGAATCAGACAAACTACAGTATTCCATACAGAGCTTCATAGATCCAGCTTGTACCTTATTAACAAATGGGATGAGATTTGCATACTTGCATACACATGATAAATAAATTAGATCCTTGGTATTTTAATCACAAACCAAAAGGGTATACAAAATCTGTATAACTATTGTAACACAGCTGCGGGATGTCATAGGGCAGCACACAACAGACCTAGAAAACTGAGCTGATCTGGAGATTTACATATGAGATATTTTATTTAAATGAAAAAAAAAGAAAAAAAAATCCAAAACATTTTTTGAACATGCTCGAAACTCCAAGACAAGAGTCTACTATGGTACTGTCCGTCACACAACAGGTGAGTTCCATAAAACTTTGCTTTTGCACTGTGTAATGTACCATAATCCTGTAGCATGAAGGATGTTAATTTCTTGGAATTCATCCATCTATCCATTCATTATATATATCTTTTATTATTCATTATATGTATTGCTTTTCTGTCATGGTTGCAGGAGAAGCTGGAGCGAATCCCAGCTGACCTTGGCTGAGAGGCGGTGGGATCTACCTTATCAGGTGACCAGTGTGTCACAAGGCTAATTTGTAAGTCAAGTGTAAAAATCACAGCAGTTTCAGCCAAACGTAATTACTTCAACTATAATCCTCACATATTATTATTATTATTATTATTATTATTATTATTATTGTTGTTGTTGTTGTTGTTGTTATTATCATTATTTATTATTATTATTATTATTATTATTATTATTATTATTATTATTATTATTATATAAAAACATCTACAACTTGTAAATTTATCCCAGAGACTAATTAACTGATAAATCATTTATAGTCAATATATTCCACTTAACTGTATTTATAAGAACTCAAGTGGACCACCAGGGTGAATAATTTGCCATGGCCGCAATGGTCATGCTAAAAATCCCTACACTAGATTGTGGAGTCCAGTTTTGATACATCACATTCCAAATATCTTTTAAAAAGCCTGGCTTGACTAAGATTTATATAATATATCTTCCAAAAGGTTTTAATGTCTGCTTCAACATAGGCATTATATACTAATACGGCATCACAAAACTTACAGGTAACCGAGACTTTTTCGTGCCAAGCTGCCCCCACAAGATGCTAGTAGTAGCCCAAGCCTCATAGTTACATTTTTTCCTCTTCAGTCCTCACATTGCTGCTCTGTTCTTGCTTTTCCTGGTGAATATCTGGACTCATCAAACCAGCTGGCTTATATTACTACCACATTGTGTTTAAATGTTTAAAAAAACGTGTTTGTTGGTATCCCATGACAGCAGATTCCTATTTTCATGAGCTATTCAGGCACACTCAGACACACCTTCAGAAACATTAACACGTCCTTCACTTTGATATTATAAAGTAACCTTTACATCTCCCCACTATTAGAGTCTTCTGATTGCTGAAATTTGGGGTGATAATGTTTGTTGGCCAGATTAGTTTGACCAGAGTAAATTTAACCCAAGTATGTTTCACATCTGACATTACATAATGAGTCTGATTATTCACAAGGACATTATTAAACTTGAGGGACTTGCTAAATAGACAACAAAAGAAAAGCAGGAGCTCAACCATCATAGCCGGCACAAAGTATTCTCAATGGTTGTTGCCACATACTTTAATCTAATTTCACCTTTTCACGTCTCTTTCTTAAAACAGGTGTGCATTCCGGGTAAATTGCATTTGAAAGGTCTCATGTTCATTCTGAATCAGTCAAGCTCAAGCAACTATTGTTCTGAGTAAATGCTAGTTTCATATGTGCCTTGGGTTCTCTGAACCACAGGTACCTACCAGAAGTGGTGGCAGTCACCTGGATAATCCATGCTCAAGGATGCTCACCTGAATAACATGATTATCCTTGAGTATGGCTCAAGAAGAAGCCAATAAATACCTTGTGACCGACTGGAAAGGAGGTTCAGGAATAACCTGTGGAGCTGCTCAGTGGACTAGTTTGTTTTGTGATACAAGCATGAAATTTGGTGTGAGTGTTATATGGAATGATCTTTTTCAGGAAATCACCCTGACCGTGTCGAATTGTCAGTATTCAAGATGGTACACACATGTTCTGAATCACGTCTTTTTTGTGTATTATTTCAGTTTGGGTTTGTACTCAATGTACTTTTTTTCTTGCCAGATGACTCTAGTGACTCAACAATGACTTGTTAAAGGGAATATACATTTTAACTGTTTTAAATCTTATTATTTCAGGTGGTATAGTGGTTAGCACTTTGGCTTCATAGCAAGAAGGTCCTGAGTTCGATACCTGGGCTCGGAGGAGTCTGCATGTTCTCCCTGAGTTTGTGTGGGTTTCCTCCAGGTACTCCAGTTTCCTCCCACAGTCCAAAAACATGCACAGTAGGCTAACTGGCTGTTCCAAAT
>JAQMYF010000009.1:16656055-16670518 GCA_030014195.1 Neosilurus mollespiculum | reverse complement strand
ACAGATTTTTGCAAATGTTTCTACGAACATGGCTTTTTATAGAATAATTAACTATGAACAGAAGAGAAACGTAGCCCAAAAAGAGGAATCTAGGGAGAACTGGGCTTTTAGGCACTGCCTAAATCTGAATATTATTAGCTGTCAATTACATGTACATGAATATAAGATGGTTGCCGCTCTGTGTCCTGTGATTATTTGATGCAGCGCTTGTGCAGATTAAATTAAATTAAATTACCCGGACACGTCTGTAGTGCAATTACAACGTACATAGTAGAGGCAGTATGGTACCATGTGATCCCATGACTTACAGTTGAAATCACAGAACAAAATAATGTTGTGTTTTAAAACACATACTTGTGTATTTTTGCTGTATAGTAATCACCTATAGTGAGTAATCACCTAAACTATACGATAGTAATAGCTGCATGATTGACAGTTGCTCTAAAGTTAAGTGATCCAAAGGAAGCCCTGCCCACTTTTTCCATCTCACGCTAGTAATCTTTTTTTGCTGGGATTTTCACACTTGAAAGTTGCACAGATGCAACACACTCTTTTTTTTTTTTTTTTTTTTTTCCATTAAGGGAAAGAGGAAGGCTTAATGACCCCAAACACAAAATGTGTACCACTGAAACATTTGCCCGAGTTATGATGGCCGCTTCCAGATGTGAACACTAATAAAAACCTGTGCTCTGAATTAATATGTCGTCCGCATGCACAGACCCAGGACTTGAGAGTCTTGAAAGATTCTGCATGGAGGAACATTTAGATAAAAAATAAATAAATAATTTTATATAAATATATATATAAATGACGCTGCATCCACACTGTAGGCAATGAGTGACAAGCAACCATGCAGAGTCAAGGAAGTGGCACGAAGTGGGCGGGTCCAGAGTTCCACTGAGCTGTACTTTCACGCAACGTGATTCGAACGACAACCAATCATAGCTTAAAGTTGACTTTGATTGACAGGTCCCAGAACACTTTTTACTGTAGGGAAACAGTTTCCACAAGTTTAAGGATTCCGCCCAAATTGACATGAAAGAGCAGCTCATGACTGCCATGAGCTTTATGACTACACATAAAGATTCGACAAGGATAACGACCGGATGTGTCACGCTTGGGTCCATGTTCCCGAAACGGTCGGCATTTCCTATAAGTATATATTTATCTGTGTTTAACTCCTAGTTCATGATGCACAAGGGTCTCCGATCTGTACTTGCTGCTTGATAATAATGACGATAAAATGAGTTATTAATTATGATAATGTAAGTTAATGTAAGCTAATGACAACATAAGCTATTTATTAGTGGACTAGGTATATAGTGCCTGTAGATCTACATTTGCTGTAGTGAACTGGCTTTTCATCTCTCATGGTTTCACTTAGAATCTTGCGAAAGCGTAGTCTAGGCAGCCAGAGCTAGCCACGGGCGGTTTTCACATGTGCCGTGAGGTGATTCACACGCCGCTCGAATTGCTTGTCACTCATCGCTTCCTGTGTGGACGCAGCTTTATTTTATTAGGAATTAATTCCACCAAATAATGAAAAATGCACATCATAGGAAGAGTTGTTTAAAATAGTCTAAAGAAAGCTATTGCCCAATTCTTTTTGGATCAGATTTTCAAATTGGGAGGAGTTTCCAAATATTGGACGATTACACACGCTAAACTATTAATAGGTGGCTGTCGCAAACTATCCGCGATTATTTTGCTGACAGTCTGAGACCGTTGAGGTCGATCACAGATAGTTGCAGATAGTTGGAGACTTGGTTGTGACAGTCTCAGACCTGGTTGCCGAGCCATCAGAGATTTTCAGATGAGCGTTGTTTTATTTGAATCATAGAGGACATCACATACACAGTTGTGGTTGGTCTGAGACAGTCGCCAGCTCAAAAAATCACTGTCAGTCGCCAAAGAATCGCCCAAATGAGATCGGGCCTTAACATTAGAGGGCAAATTTTAAAGATATAATCATGATGGCAGAATCCCTGATTCCTATGTTTTGGCGGCTGTTATTTTGACTTTCATCTCATCCTGTTTTTCTTTAAACACATCCTTGTGTTGTCCATTTTTTCTTTTCTTTTTTTCCTGCCCGGTTCCCCCCATTCTTCAGCGTGACTTGATTAAGCTTGTGCTCCCGTTCTGATGAAAGGGAGAGCAGTTTGGTTAAATCCGGTTGTTTGAGCGAGAATTTTATGTTCTGGTCATGTCGGTAGCTTTGACAGCGTTTTCAGGATCCATAGCGGTTTCTGCTTCTCATGCTCCAGTTCCGTTAATTAAGCTCTGAAGTGTCTCCCCGTCTTACTGAGACGAAGGGCAGTGCAGAGCACAAAGAGACGCACTGCAGTGTCTGTCAGATAATTGTTAATTATCATAATGTGAGCTACTGTGATTTCCTTCTAATCTTTTGAAAGAGAGGATCTGTTAGGACAGCTGGCGGTGGTGATGACCAAGTACTTCTAATGTAGGGCTGGGTGATACAGCTACTACTACTGTTATATTGGGAAATTATTACTAGTGTATTTGCTCATATTCTGTTGCTTGGTACATCACTGCAGAAGAACCAAAAGCAGCCATGACTCGTCGTAAGCTAAAAGCTAACGCCAGCTAGCTGGTTCTTCGTTTCATTCTAGACTTATGCCATGAAAAGAAACCAAGTGTTTAATAGTAATGTATGTTTTTTAAGCATAAGATTTTTTTCTCACACCAAACAGACTTTATTGACCTACTGCGCTAACAGGTCTCCGGTCTTTTGGTACAGCGTAATGCAGGGGGCTGAACAAGAGCGCATTGTAATGGTATGACCAAGCCAGAAGTGCAGCTAGGTAGTTAGAGTGGTATGTCCTAACCCCACCCATTTCGAGTGAGTGATGTGCGATCGTGTTCGTGGCTTCAAAATTCAAATTGTATTTAGTCACGTTCCAAAATCACCATAGTGATGTGACCCACCGTGTCCCACATAACAAAAAAATACCCCAAGCAGAAACAGATGTACCAACAAAATCCATATAGTGAACAATACTGCGGCCCGGACCAGATTGGCAACAATACAAACCGGCTAATGTTCTTCATATTCTATTAAAATGTCTATATAAATCACTCCAATTGAATTATTCCCGAGCGTCATTTAGTATGTTGAGTGAATTTAAGAGACTCGCAGCCTCTCTTATTTTACTCTGTGGTAACTGAATGTGATGCCAAATGTCTGCTTGAGTGATTCTCACTGCCGTGATGGGACACGTGGTCAAAATAGCTGCAGCGTGCTACAGAGTTGGGCTGTTACCGTTTGTCATTTTTATAGTATAATAACTTGGTCCAAAAAATTTATTATAGAATCTTTGTACAAATGAGTCTTTGCTCATCAAGTGCTGTAGTACCTCATCATTCATGACATTTTATTTAGAAAGTAGACACTGGGCCACGCGTAAGCTTATAGCCAGCTGTGTAGAAGTGTTTCACAAGTGACTCGGCAAGAACCCGAGTTGTGTATGAAACCTTTTCTCCGGTTCTACAAAGAGTGGATTCGGTTCTCTCAGACTTCTTGACTTTATATTACTGTGCATCGTTAGGAGGCACATACACAGGAAGCGATGTGCGACAAGCCACCATGTCAAATCAGTGAAAGTCAGAAAGTCGAATTTTTCTCAAGCAAGATAAAGTGGGCGGGTACAGACTTAAACTGAGCTGAACTTTTTACGCAATGTAATTTAAGTGAATACCAATCAAAGAAAAATTCCGTTGATTTACAGATGCCACCTAACACTGCCTAGGTAACCCTCTTGGAAAAGCCGTCAACATTCTCATCGCTTCCTGTGTGTGTTCTCTTTATTCCTGACGTCTATAGAAATGATTTACTAGTGGTGGTGCTTGTTACTTTTCTTTCTCTCTGGCAGGTTTTTGGCTGAATTTCATGAAGATTTTTTTCCGGAGTCGGCGTACGTGTCTGCCACTGAAGCACATTACTCTATGAAGCAGCCGAGACCCATCTGCTGAAACTGACTCGTCTTTTCCTCTCTGTCCTTCCCGACTCCCAAGATCCTTTCAGTTTTTGACTCAAGTCTGGAGCTTGCTTCTAATTTGCTCTTTCTAAGGGACATCACTGTGTGTCTCTTTACCTTTTTTGGGAATGGAGACGGCAGAAAAGGCTGTCTTATCCCGCGTTTCAGCTTGCTTCAGCGGATAGATGGAAAATTGCTGCCCATTTTCCTTCTGCTTAAACAAAATGCTTTTTAACCTGACCTTCAGCAGACTGCTGCACTGCGGTCAGTGTTCAAGCTTTTCACTTTTCCTTCTCGCTTTAGCAAATAAAGCAACAAGAACGACTTTACTTGGACTTGTGTGAACGATGGAGCTGTTTAATTTGTGGTTTTGTTTTTCTACAAGCTGGGGTTGATATTAATGAACACGAATGCAAATGTTTTTTATTTTGTTTTATTTTTTTATTGTTTGTTCTCTGAGCTGTAACAGTTCCTAGAGTAGAGGAGGGTTGTGTTTCATGCTTATTATTTAACAACGGGAACAATGTATTTCCTGATATCCTGTGCTGGTGGAATATTTATATACATTGATAACCTAAACATAGTAGAAATATCACCCTTATTACATTTTACAAACACTTGAATGTCAACCTAACCAAAGTGAATACATCGATTAAGAATTAAATCCAGCTAAAAACATTTTTACAGCGAAGATCTTTAGCCTAGATGACACTCCAAAATAGTTGGTCGGGTTAAAATCCAATATACATCTATAAACCTGGTCGAAAGAGCCCAGGTGCCACAGTGTCTGGCTTTAGGGCATTCTACACTATACTTTATAGGAATATGATCTTACCTTACTGAAGGATAGAACTAGCAGGCACATCCATGCCATGTATGTAATTTCTTAAAACCTAACCACAAAATCGAATCTTTGTTCTGCATTCTATCTGCAGTCATTATATTTATGAAGCCTCTCATGAATATAGAGAAGAGTACAAGAAGGGTAAAAAAAAAAAAAAAAAAAAAAGCTGTACTCTGTTTGATCATGGATGAAAATTGAAAATCCCCGAGCCTTTATAAACATGGTATACGGTCCTGTGTGTTATTATGTTCTCATCGAGCAAATCCATCTGCCAGTTCTGTTTCTGTTTGTTAATATAAATCCATAACTTGAAGTGAGCATGTCGTGGTTTTTTTTGTTTTTTTGTTTTGTTTCTGTTTTTGTTTTTAAAGAAGTTGTATATTTCACTACTTGTCCAGTGAATATGGAATTTTGTATGCTCTCCTTTGTGCATTTCTTTCATCCTGGTATAATAAACCAGTGCAGAAAATACATGGTTCTGTTTGCTTTTTTTTTTTTTATTTTTTTGCTTTTTTTTTTTTTCTTGAGAGGAACTGTGGTGAAATTGTTTTTTGTTGTTGCTATGAAATGAAGTGAAGCCTGCGTAGAACAATTTTAAAGTGCCGAAATGCGGTTGTGTAATACTTCAGTGAACATCAGGGAACTAAATCCACCAATAGGATTAAAGGAGAAAGGTCAGATGGAGAATGATCCTGATGAAAGATAAACGTACTGTACCTGCTTTAAGGTTATTAGGTCTCCGGCTGGAACCACAGATCACAACCTAATGATTCAGCCTCCCATTTAACCCAGTCTTACTCGCCGTGAAACAATGCAGAGCCATGTTGTCAGCTGACCACCTGTGAGATGAAGTGTGGGGTGTGGTCAGGTGCAAAACTTGTAAGAGACGGAATAAGAAACATGTAGGTAACAGGACTGTTTATGAATTTCAAGTGAGTTTGACTTCATATATTCTCAATTCTAATACAAGGTAATTCCATGGTAATTCCAATCATCCAAATGATTTCTACAAACCATTTTAACTTTTTATGCACATTATTTGTGGGATGTCCCAGGTAATGGGTCGACTGTTTAACGGTGCTCCACTGTGGGCTAGACTCCATGGGTGCTCCTCAAAACCCTTAAATTGCGTCTTTGTTTCCCTGACTTGCGTCTTAGTCCCTACCATCAAGGAAACATTGAGAGATGCGAGGAAACAATATGAGAAGTGAGGAAATGTGTTTTAGAAGAAATAAGCTGACCCACAACACGCTGGAAGGACTATTTCTCTTGGCTAGTCTGGGAACACCTCAGTGTCCCCCACGGAAGAGCTGGAGGAAGTGGCTGGGGAGAGGGACGTCTGGACCTCACTACTTAGGCCGCTGCCCCCGCGACCCGTCCCCGGATCAAGCGGAAGATGATGATGATGAAGACGACGTTTCTCTGAAGCGTGATGCGGAGTAACGTCCACTGCCAATGACGGCGACACTGCTGACCGGCTGTGTAAAAGCTTTTGATGTCATATAAGGGGTGGGTTATTTATATGCTGGCGTGCAGCTCTTGAGTATCCTCGCTCTTCAATGTTCACAGAAGAGAGTTGGGAGGGCCAGCAAAATAAGGCAGACCAGAACTTTGGGTTCGATCGAGGAAATGTCCAATAAGGGCTTTTAAAAAGCACCCTATGTTCCTCTGTCTGTGATATCTTCATCTACTGACTGACTTATAAATTCTGTGATGTCACTAAGGGGGCAACACCACCCTGGGACATCGGCTTCTATTTATTAATCTTATTTGTTAAGTCATTACTTCAGTTCCCCACTCACACCTTCCATTCCGATCTGTAATTGGTTCCCATTTTCAAAACAATGACTTGGACTCCCAATGCAACCTGAAGCAGATCCCATTATCTCCACTCCCTTGTGTTGCCATGGAACCAGGTCCTCCTTGGTCAGGTAGTGTGGATCAGTGTAACAAACTCATCATCATTTCAATCAAGACCTCGGCGAATGGCTCGGAGACGTTTCTCAAGGAGTGTGCTCTTATTGCTTTAAGCACACCCCTTGATCTCCTGGACTGGATCCTTAGACATGAGTGATGCCACTGATGATGACGTGTATATAATTTCAACACATCCTGGCACATATGATCTTTAGATTTGTGCTTTATAGAGATGTTATGAGGAGAAATAAAGCTGAGATGCCTATTATTGAGTGTTTTGCTATAAAATGTTGATGAAGTAAAGCCTGTGTGGAACAAATATTGTAAAGTGAATTTTAAAGACGTCCCTTTGTGTTGGGGCGAAATGGGGAGTTTAATTCTTCAATAAGATCTGAGAATTAGAGGGTCAGACAAAAATCCAGATGATTTCCATGAAAGCTATATTATAAGGGGAAATAAAACTTGAGATCATTGGTGGTGAGTTTCTACTACAGTTTAACTGCTTTCCCAATCCGACATATATAGATACTTAGTCTTTAAAACTTTGAGAGAGAAATTTCTGTATATCAGTACGTAGGGGGTTGTAGGGGGGGTTGGGAGTACACCCTCTGACGTTACTGATGATAGTACTCGGGCACTTGAGAAAATGATGAGTTGTCATTTTATCACGCTTCATTGCACACGTGTAGTCCACTTTGCAAAACACAACATGTATCTGCACAGTTTGAGGAGTGGTTTGGAAAGCCTATATAAAGTCTCAAAAATGTCCACTATTGTTAATCTAGTGCACATCATAATACCACGTCTATCACATCTCTGGGCAATGGGTATGGTGGGGGTCGGGTTGACCTATAGTAAGGTAGCAAGGTGTGTGGGCTGTACACAACCCACCATCGGAAACCTGATTGCCCACCACAGCATGACAGGGTCAGTTGACAACAGGCCACGTCCAGGGCGAGAGAGAGTGACAACTTCCGAGCAGGATCATTACATCCAGTTGCACCAATTGCGGGACTAAATCACCGCAAATCACCGCCTATATCAACATAAAAATGGAGGCCATACACAATACTGACTTTTTGCAGGTGCCAATTTGTTTTTGTTTTTTTGTTTTTGATGTGCATAATTTATTCTTGACACTTTTGTTTGTTGTGTTTTGAAGTCAGCATGCTAAACAAGTTATCCATATTATATATATGTATATATATATGTATATATATATATATTGATGATATATATAATCAAATCAGTGATTTATCATTTGAATTTAAAGAAGAAAATGTAGTTTTTCTTTTTCCCCCCCTTTATGTTTCCAGGAAAAAAAGAAGGTAATCCTGATTTAATCCCATCCAGCAACAACTTCACTAATTTAGCTACTAGCATGTCTCCCAAAGCACCAAGGAATAAAATGGGATTTAAAAGTCTTAATTTTATGAACATCCGTGTGGGAACAGTACACTCTGGCTTCTGAGATTTCATGTACAGTAGTTCTCAGAACTGTGATTTAAACAAGCCCCCCCTTAAGTCTTAAGGGTCCGTGTTCAGCAAATATATAAAGTCAGACCTGATCATAAAAAAGTGTACAGAAATCCCCCCCCCCCTCCATCTCCTTATTCATCTCATCTTTTGAATATCTGTAAAATCATTTATTGCATTTGATAGATTCCCGTACTCAGAAATACCTACAGACATTCTAAACTCGAAAAACATATCCTCGTGTTAGTACAGACAGGTCAGTTTGCATATTCTCCCCATGCCTGTGTGGGTTTCTTCCGGTTTCCTTCCACAGTACAAAGACAATAGGCTAACTGGCTGTTCCAAATGGCCTCCAGGTGCAAGTGTGAACGGTTGTATGTGTTAGCGAAGATCAAAATAGAAGATTAGCAAGTGGAATAGATAAGTAGAATATGTAAACTATAGGTAATAAATTACATGTAATTACATGTAAATGTGAATTAAAATATATGGATATTTATCTGTCAGCTCATAAGACATGGATTTATTCATACATTATTCCTCATCCTACACAACTTTGATTATTCGTTCATTCGTTTCATTTATTTTCTGAAGCGCTTAATCCTAATTAGGGTCGCGGGGAGGCTGGCACCCATCTCAGCCGACTCTGGGCGAGGGCAGAGTACACCCTGGACAGCTCGCCAGGCCATCACAGGGCAACTTTGATTATTATTACATGATAATAAATAAAATATGGTTTATTTAGCTGAGTGTTCCTGCGTAATAATAATATTAATAATAATAATAAACAACCAAAATTACAAAAAAGTTGGGCCACTGTGTAAAATACAAATTGCAACTTCATTTGCAAATCTCATAAACTGTAAAATAAAATATTTTATTCACTACCGAACATATCAGTTCTTCCCTCCTCAAGTGTCACTGCATTAAATGCAGAAACGACTGTCATGGAAATCACTGTATAATCTCAGGAACTCTTTCAGAATTCATTCGCTGTGAGCCGGTTAAACCTCGATCATGCAAAGAAGAAGCCCTTTGTCAGGGGTGCCCAATCCTGTTCCTGGTGATCTACCTTCCTAAAGATTTTAACTCTAACTCTAATGGGGCCCATCTGACAAATCCAATCATCTCTTTAAGTCTTCATTTCCAAATCTTAAGTCTTGATTAAATGATTGGATGGTCATGTGTGCATAGTTAGGGTTGGAGTGAACGTCTTCGAGAAGGTAGATCACCGGGAACAGGGTTGGGCACCCCTGCCCTGTGTGACCATGACCCAAATGTACCACCATCTTCTCTGTGTCCAAAACTTCAAAAGATTACATTTCTGTGAATTGTGTTTTTAGACAGTGATTTCTGGAAGTGTTCCTGAGCCCGTGCAGTGATTTCCATGAGAGAATCATGCCTGTTTTTATTGCATTTTTATCCTATTTAATTGCATCCAATATTGATTTTCAGCCTTGTTCTTGTTGCATGCAGAGATTTCTCCAGATTCTCTGAAACTTTTGATGATGTTATGTACTGTAGATGATGATATAATCAAAGTTCTCACAATTTTATGTTGGGGAGCATTATTCTGAAATTGTTCCACAGTTATTTTTATTTATTTATTTATTTATTTATTTATTTATTTATTTATTTATTTATTTTAGGTCAGTGAACCTCTATCCAGATGCTGTAATCATGTTACTGACCTGAGGTCAATTACCAAATTACCTGCAACACCTGTTTCTTTTTATTACCACTCACTTTTCCAGCCTCTTGTTGCCTTGTCCCAATTGTTTTGAGATGTGCTGCTGTCGTCAAATTCAAGAATAGTCAATGCATCACTTTGAACACTTGATACTTTTTTATGTTCTGTTGTATGTAAAATATTAGTTTGCAAACATTCCAATTTTTTTAATGTACATTAGACAGCATCCTATCTTTTTTTGCAATTGAGGTTTTATTATTATTATTATTATTATTGCTATGCCATGATCTCATGTTCATTTCCATTACTGAAGAAAGGGCTGCTCAGCTCTTTCGAGCTCCCCCAATTGAAGCCTTGCCCCACAAAGTCCCAGTGTATCGTTCATGTTAAACAATGACCGAATCGTAACCCCTAATGTGGATATGTTCAACATGTCTCTAATCGATGATGTAAGCGAAAATAAATTCCAAATTACCATTTCCCATCACTCTGCACCAAGATACCCCCAGTCCCGTAATGGTTGCTCTCAGTTCATTCCGAACGTCTCTCTCCATTATAATAAGCCAAATGGACAGAGTGTTAAATGCTAATTTAATCCGAATGCCATCACAGGGGCAAAATGAAGCACTTACAAAGGAAATTGGAGCCGCTCTTCTCAACCATATGGTATCAGATAGCGGAGAAATTTCAGACCCGCCGCACGTCTGGGGCTACGCTAAACCGATTTCCCCCACCCTGTCCTCTTGATATCAATTCCTCCTGATTCGATTTAAAATTAGAAGGTCTGCAAATGCATCTGGAGCTCATCTCTTGCTTCGTCCACTATCACCCTCTTCATTCCATTCTCGCTGCGATGTCTTTAAGCATGAGCTGAAATCTTGGATTTGTAGGCTTTAAACATGGAGTCCAGGTCCACTGCTGAGACGTCTCTCACTGCAGCAGATGTAGGATGGGTTGAGGAACCTGTACGGGTGCCGATGTGAGTGTTTACCATTTGCCTTTCTTTAATTAAAGGTGGACTGCAAACAATAAAATCTGTAAATAATATCCAGAAGGAAAGATATCCAGCAATATTACAGTTTTCAGTGATTTCTTTATCCCCAGTTCTCCTGACACAACAGTAGCTAATGAATTTCAAGGCTTTATGTGAACTTTGTGTTCTCATGGAGTGTCGCGCTACAGGACAGTCGTAATCAAAGTCTGCTCGATGTCTTCTATTCACTTTTTCTTTCTTTTTTTTTTTTTGACCGAATCATTAAAATAGATAATTTGGAAAGCAAGACCACCCAAAGCTGAAATGATTAGTGATACCTCGCTTCCGTACTGTAGATATTGTTATGACATTATGTGTGTTTGGCTTTGTTTTTATAACTGCAACTCGATCAGGAGATCATTTATTCTAGCCACTTCAACACTGCGGCATTTTTTAATGTTCGAAATCATCAAAAAGTGTGATGAGTCATCGTTTTGTTAAACCGAATATGATCGCTGCCTTGGGAGGGATCATGACGAAACATGCTGTGACCGTACTGGGATGTACTTGGAATGTCATGTGCATCTTCAGAATACTAATAACGAACTGAGCCAACAGCGTTTGCATAGCATAGTCTTATTGTGTGCATCGGGGCTCATATGATACAAACTCTATACACTACACTTTTAAATAAAGAGAATTTTCTGAAGATATATATGGAACTGGCTGATTTTCTGCATGTGTGTTTGTAATAGCTGGAAGCAAGAAAGTTCTGACTCAATCACTTTTCTAGTACCTCAATACATTCTTGTATTATATCATCTTATATTGTAGCTTGAGGATAAATGACTTTTCTATAATGGTTTCTTCCAGTATCTAGAATGCATAGTTGTGTCAGGTTATCACAGTGTAGTGTAAACAATATTTGATCCAATCTGTATTACGTTAGGTGTTTCAAATGCACTAGTTGTTTGTTATTATAAAGTAAACTAATGACTTATGCTAATGCAAATCAAGTATGGGTTCGATGTTGGGTCCTCTGTAAGTGAACGAAAAGCATATTCATGTTTATTCTGGATGCAGATCTTTGTGGAATGGATATAATTACAATTCAATTGCTTGGCTCTGAAGCGGCACAATTTTAAACTAAACACAGTTTTGCTGTCAAACACGATTTCAGAAATTGTGAATTTGCTTTTACATTGAATTTCATTAATAAGCAAAGATATATTTGGTGTCCAATACTGGATTGTTTGGTTATTTTTACATACTTAGCTAATATATATGGAAAGCCACTGGTTCTCAAGTTAGAGCGCTTGTGTTAAGACTTTGTTTAGCTCTTTCTTGTTTATACTTCTGCTTTGCAAATATGTGATCATGTGAAGCCATTGTGTGAAGACTATCCAGCACACATGCAAGTATGTATAATGTATTTACCAGGGGGCAAATTTGGACATCCCAACCCAGAATGTACAGAAAATAAAAGCTGAGAAACATAACACAAAGTACTAAATGCACTAACAAAGAATTTTATTTTTGTTCACCCTATATAGAGAGACTACTGTGGCAATACTACGTAATATAAATGCACAGAGTAATAAGTACAGTATATACAATGACCTTTACAGACAAAATGGAAATTGATCCTGATTTGCACACAGCGTTACTCAGGTATACCTCCAGTTTTTTGTTTGATTTGGCTTTCCTTCACTGACCCTTTGTAGGCTGTGGTTACCAGTATAGCCATTTTCATTGTCAAGGCTCACATGCTTCTTTTACAGAAGTGCTAATAATTCTGTATTAAACAAATACATGTAGATATTGCATTTATACTTTTCATATCATCATCCGATTGCAAGTAATTACAAGTAATACCACCTGAACACTTAGACATATCTTATCTGAGTCTGAGTGCTATGCATTAGCGCAAACGGAAAGCAATTCTAGCTTCAAGATTTCTCTTTCATACCCTGGTGCTTTTGAATTCTCAGGCATAATTGGTTAAAAGATTTACTCATTTCCTACAGCAGCAGCTTTAACCATGGTTCTGGCTGTAATTCAAATATTTAATGCACTTATATTATACACTACGATCATTTCTATGCTAATTCACAGAGATGCAGATAGTGAACATAATCTAAAATTATAATAAACATGTATATAAATATAAATAATATAAACAATAAACAGGGCAGCATGGTGTCATAGTGGTTAGCATTTGTACATCACAGAAAGAAGGTTCTGCGTTTGAGTCCCGGGCTTTTCTGTGTGGGGTATGCATGTTCTCCCCATGCTTATGTGGGTTTCCTTCAGGGACCCCAGTTTCCTCAGACAGTCCAAAGCCATCCATATTAGGCTAACTGGATGTTCCAAATTGCCCCTGGGTGTGGATGCAAGTATGAATGGCTGTGTGTATCAGCCCTACGATGGTCTGGCGGACCCAGTGTCAGCTCCAGCCTCCCTGCAGCCCTAGTATGATAAAGCGTGATTGATGAGTAAATAATAAACAAATAAATTCAAAATACAATCCTTAATATAAAGCTTTGTGCAAGGACATTTCCAGAAGGAATGTCCAGTGTCAGCACTTTTTAACAGTTGGAAGTTTTCCAACATGGGAAAGTATTCAGTAATAACCAGCTGCAGTTTTTTTTTTATCTCATTATCTTCATGGCAAAGACAAAAGAAAGGCTGCTGAGAGAAAAAACTGTTCATAGCTGCTATAGAATAAGTGATAATAGCAACTAACTTGTTTTACAGACCGGCCACAACATTAAACGTAACTAAGAATGGGCATGGTACATTGTCCACTGCTAATGAATAAAATGTTATTGGTGAAAAACTAATGGCTGGACCACATCTAACAACAACAACACCACTGATTACTTTCGTGTCACGTTTGTGTTCCTTGTTTAGCAATGCAACAACATTTGACAGAGGCTGGTTGAAGTGCTACATAACTTGAGTTGCGTTTGTGTTGATTTTAACTTCCAGTTTGCACACATTAACTACATTATCCTTACAGCACCAGTGCAAAAGGCAGGAAGTGCAATTTCAGACATTAAACATGTTTTACCAAGTTACGATTTGCTGCACTGTCACTTTAATGTAAGAGGAGAAAATGAAAGCGAGAGAAAATCAATACATTTGCCCTGGCCTTAAAAGCTGAAATCCTCCAAAGAACATTACAGAGTCTGCTTGTCCATATGTTTATTGGAATTACCCCCCCCCCACCCCACACACACACACACATTCATTTATTTCATTTATCACATGCGTTGGCTCTATCTGAGCCCTGCTCATGTTAAACCAAGCCTATCTGTATTTCACAGCTGTGCTTGGCCCCATGCACTGTAACACCAGTACTAATCTCAATCAATCAAACCAAAGAAGAATACTTGGAAACCATCTCTCTCTCTCTCTCTCTCTCTCGCGTCTCTCTCTCTCTCTCTCTCTCTCTCTCTCTCTCTCAGTCTCTCTCTCTCTCTCTCTCTCATTCTCTCTCCCGCTCTCTCTCTCTCTCTCTCTCTCCTCTCTCCCGCTCTCTCTCTCTCTCTCTCTCTCTCACTCA
>JAQMYF010000009.1:16619714-16629951 GCA_030014195.1 Neosilurus mollespiculum | reverse complement strand
CGGCTGAGATGGGCGCCAGCCTCCCCGCGACCCTAATTAGGATTAAGCGGTTCAGAAAATTACATGACATGACATTTACTAAACCGCTAATCCATATTAGGGTTGTGGGGACGTTGGAGCCTATCTCAGCCGCCACTGGGTGAAGGTGGGGTACACCCTGGATGGCTCGCAAGACCATCACAGGGCAACACATACGCAACCGCATTCACAACACATACCACAACCGCATTCACACTTTCACTCACATATGGGGCAATTTGGAACAGCCACTTTACCTAATGTGCATGTCTTTAGAAACTGGAGTACTTGGAGAAAACCCATGCAAGCATGGGGAGAACATGCAAACCCTACACAGAAACACCCGAGTCTGGGACTCAAACCCAGGACCTTCATGCTGTGCTATGCAGAATTATGGCAGTTGTTAGGAAGGATTTATTCAGATGTCTTTTAGTCCTCTGAAGGCTATAAGCATTATTTAATGTTCGAACCACATCCTTCATATTTCTGACAAGTTTATTCAGCAAGTCTTGGGTGATAACACTCCTTTACCTTAATATGTACACCACAAGAATGCAAATATGTGTGTGTGTGTGTGTGTGTGTGTGTGTGCCTTCTGTGGAAAACAGGGTCTTGCTCTCCTGCCATCAGCAGTCTGACACTCTACTGCAGAGTCAGCAATCTCTCTCTCTCTTTCTCTCTCTCTCTCTCTCTCTCTCTCTCGCTTCTTTCTCTTCCCCACACTCCTCCTCACTCTGCCTCTCTTTTCCTACATCCCACGGGAGTCAGGGGTGAAGGGCTCACTAGAAAGAAGGAGTGTGCGTTTTCATCAGCTCAAGTGCCAGGGGTAGTGTTTATCACCATCCATCCTCCTCTTTCTCTTTCCACTCCTCTCCGAGACCCCTCCCCCTACTCTCTCTCTCTCTCTCTCTCTCTCTCTCTCTCTCTCTCTCTCTGTCGCTTTTCATTCAAAGCTGCTGTCAGTGCTGCTTCGCTCAGGCTCCTCTACCCACAGCTTGCAGGAGAGAGAGCGATGGAGAGAGTGCAAACACTGACTACCACCAGCATTTCACCTGAATGTAAGAGGAACAGACTAGAATAGCGCTGCATATAAAAAAAAAAACTCTTGTGGATGCAATGTTGGATTGGATCACTCATTCCTGCTCCACTGGATGTGATACATGAGTGCTGGACCTGATCCCTTTAGTGGAAAGTCCAGCGTTGGACAGAGGCTGCTGGAAGGCATACAGCGCATCTCTTTTGCATCTGATTCGATACCAGAGTGTCAGGTGTGATGGAGAGTTGAGCAGATTTGGGATTCGCAGTCAATCAAGCAAAAAAGGATTGGAGGCTGGATTTGTAGTGCCAGAACCACGGACAGGATTGTCCACTCGGCTATATGGACGTGTTTGGATTTTCAAAGATGGCTAAATTGTCAGGGTGAGTGAAAACGCCACAATATAGTGTTTTTACAGCTGGGTCAGGAAATTAAGGAGAGATTTAGGCTAAGCTTACTTACGACACGTACGTAGAGCTTTAGAGTTTATATTTCTAGAAGGATTAAGTTGCGTAACCGGGAATTAATTCATTTTTGTAATTTGTAATATATATAAAAGTTAGGAAATAGCAGATGACAAGGAAAAAGCTCTAAACAGAAAATAAATTGCTAATGTTTTCATGTTATACTTTTTTTTACCCATGGTTGATGAATATTAAAAAAGGAAAGGTATAAATAAAAATGTCCATTCAGATAGTGAAGGTTAAATTATACCCATAATTATAAATATATATTATTAAGTATATATTTTGTACTATAATGTAAACCAGTATTACGCTCTGTTTTGTTCGTGGCTGAATTAGTGGCACAAACACAGGTACAAAGTTTCAGCTAACTTAACAATTTACCTCCTCTTGCTGTATCAGTCCCTGTAGTGTTATTCCGATACAACACTTACAGTTGCACAGTTTTCTTGATTCGATCTGAGTCTTGGTAATTCTTTTAAGGGATTTGAGTTTTTGATCACTGTTGTGCCCATGGGCTGTTTCACTTGCTGGCTGGAGGGTTGGTTGGAAAAGACAAAAGGAGAGATACATTTATTAAAACACACACACACACACACACACACACACACACACACACACACACACACAAAATGCAAACCGAGCTCTGTTGATCCAAATGTCCTTACACGGTTGTAGTGTGAAAAATGTATTCTATGGATATTGTATAAGTTTTTCATGTCAGTTCATCCTAATACTCAAAAAAAAGAGAGAGAGAGATTTGGATTTGTGATAGATTGTTGATCACGTATGATGAGAACCACAATACTCTAAAAATGGCTCTAATGACTGTCTATTATTTCAGATAATCATTTCAGACTGTACAGTTTAATAGTGTCATCAGATTTAATTGCACTCAAATCCGCTCTTCTTGTAATATTTCACTGATATTTCTTTCAGATTTTCATAAAACAGCAAGGCGTATAAGATAATTCTGTAAGTGATTAGATTCATCGGGATAAGCACATGGTTTATTAAAAGAAAGTGAATATTATTACTAAAAAAAGACTGGGAGCAGATTCGACTGCAATCGAAACACTCATCACTCACTCATTTGACAAGTCGATTAATCCTATTAGGGTTGTGCAGGGGCTGGAGCCTATCTCAGCCTTCACTGGGCAAAGGCGGGATGCACCCTGAACCAGAACCAGACCATCACAGCGCCAACACACACAACCATTCACACTCATATTGACACCAAATTTAAAACCACCAAGTAGCCTTATGGGCGTGTCTTTGGACTGTCGGAGGAAACCGGAGTACCCAGAGGAAACCCATGCAAGCAGAGGAAGAACATACAAATGCCACACAGATATGTCTGTGCCCAGGATTCGAACCAAGGATCTTCTTGCTGTACGGAGCATGTGCTAACCACTACGCTACCGTGCCGCCCTATTTCTACAAATCTTAAATAATTGAATCATCGTGATTTGTAACCATGCGGATAGTTGGATGAACGGTTCATAGTGTTCTGTATCTCTTGCAGCGCCACACATGCTACACAGCAGACCCACACATTATTAAATATGCAACTAACCATTCTGGATTCCGTCTACCTGATTATCTTTGATCAGGTCTCACCCTTTTGTCTGATCACATAACCAAATTACTGCGTTCAGACTCAGTTGGAGGTCGAGAACCCTGGAATAACCGATGTGATGAAAAGTGACCTTTTGGGAATAAATACATCTCTTGCAGCCTGTTAAATAAAAAAGTGTTTGAACCATAACCAATGGGCATTCACAGTTTGTCACGGTCACTTTTAGCAAGTGGTGTAATAATTTCATACGTTATACAAAAATTAAGATAGTTGTTTTCTACGTTTTTCTTATGTTTCCCCATTTACTATATTAAACACTTTTACAGAACACAGTTTACTTTAGTCTCTGAATGAAGAGTCTGAACAGACCTGAACAGACCCTGTTAGCTACCTTACCTGCCTCGGTGTCCCTCCCAGCTGACAGTTTTGCCCTGGACATTCCCTGAACGTTAGTTTGGGTTATGAAAACATTCACAGAATGTTATTTTGGAAAGTTTTCTCAATGCTCTGGAAACGTTATCAGGGAATGTTACTAGACAACCTTTAGATAACCTTCTGAGAACTAAGCCTTTTCACATCAAAAATCACTATCCTGGCCATATAAATATGAATGAGACAAAGATTGTTGGATGCAGTTCATCTTTTACCTTATTGACATATTAGACAATGTACAGAAAATAACAATTGAATTCTGTTGATTGTTTTTTTTACAGATTGAAAAAGTTTGTGAAATTTCAAGTCCATTTTACTGCTTTTATAGTGTTTTTCACTACTTTACACTTATATACTGGATTAAATTTTTCTATGGAAAAATATTTGCTAATACATATACGTATGCAAGCATATATTCCCTGAGAGGCGACGGTTTAGCATTTATCGTCGGAAAACTGGTTATACACCCACATATGTTACCAAAATATGCTAATAAATACAATTTATACATTTTTATGAGTTTGGGGGGGGGTTGAGAAATATTATAACATTCTAAGTATATTAAAAGAATGTTCCTTACCAACATTATAAACTAACTCTTAAACAACCTCCAGGGAATGTTACAGGAATGTTCTGTGTTTGCTGGGATGGATAAAAAATATATAAATATAAACTACAGAAATCTTGTTTTAGCTGCAAATCCTGAAATTCTTATATCATATTAAGTGGCAACGACCACTGTAAAAGAACCATTGCTGACTTTCGTCAAGAGTGTTTCTGCCCTGCGATGGCCTGGCGAGCTGTCCAGGGTGTACTCTGCCCTCGCCCAGAGTCGTTTGAGATGAGCGCCAGCCTCCCCGCGACCCTATTAGGATTAAGCGGTTCAGAAAATGAATGAATGAAATCTAGTGATATTTCTTGTTCCCTCATTAGTGTGTGCTAACACACTATGTATTGGAGAATTATCTTTTCTCATTAAATTTCCACCCTTTTATTCTGCCTAACTGCCTCTCAGAGATCTCACTCTGTCTCTTCACACATCATCATCCTTTATGATTTCTTCCTGAAATAAGGCTACAAACACAAACTGTCCCTCACACAAACTTTCTTTGACCCAGTGCTCACTAACCCTGTTCCTAAATTTTTATTTATTGTTTTTTTGATATACTGTACTAGTTCCACAAGGGAAATTATTGCCTCTGCATTTATCCCATCCAATGAGCACATCCACAGGTAAACAGTGATTACACACACACACTCGGAGCAGTGGGCTGCCCGAAGAGTACTTCAGCCATGAATGTGAAGGAAGGGAAGGTGCAGCTCACTCCCCGCCACCACACATTTTTCCTGCCATGAATCAAACCAGCGATGTTTCGGTCCTAAAGCCGCTTCTCTAACCATTAGGCTACAGCTGCCTTCCTGTGGGTTTGATTCCCAACCAAACTTTCGTCCAATTTCAGCTGATCAAGAACTTTTCAAATCAAAGAATAAATGGTCAGATGGGCATGATTATTTATTCTGTTTATTACTTTTAATTATACGTATGCATTCTATTTATTTCTTGTTCTGTTTATTCTTTTTCTTTACATTTTGGTGTATTTATCTATTTTATACAGTCCTTTGGTTTTTTTTCTCCTACTTTAGTTTTTGTTTTAAATATTACTTTATTTTCCACCTTTTACTTATCTATCTATCTATCTATCTATCTATCTATCTATCTATCTATCTATCTATCTATCTATCTATCTGTCTGTCAATCTATACACACACACGCACATATATATATATATATATATCACATTCTTTCTTTGTTTCTTTCTTTGTTCCTCTTAATGTATTTATTCTTTTTTTCCATTTTGGTGATTTATTTTTTACTTTACTTTTCTTTGTTTCTTTCTTTTACTTTAGTTTTTGTTTAAAATATGAATTTTCTTTGCTCCTTTTATCTAACTAGCTATCATTCCTTCTTTCCTTCCTTCTTTCTTTCTTTCTTTCTTTCTTTCTTTCTTTCTTTTCTCTTATAAGTGTGATCTCATCACTTTACACCCGGTTGCACATCACCCTGGGCTCTTTTGAACCAACTCTGCCATGTTGAGACTAGAGGAAGTGAAATGACGGCAGTGACAGATCATTATGTTTCACTCTAAGTAGAGTGTGTGTGTTTTTTTTTTTGTTTTTTTTTGGGGGGGGGTTGTTTTTTTTTTTTTTTTTTACTTTGATGGTTTCCTTTTTCAGTTTGCATCTGTGATGTGTTCTAAATTTAGATATGCATTATTCACAGCATGGCGATAACTGTGGGGTTTTTTATGTTTTTCTTTTCATTTTTCTCCCAGTGCATGACATGTTAAAGAATAACTGACATTTAAGTGAGTTATTTCACACTGCACTTCTAGGGGAACCTTTCTGTGGCTGACCTTCTGCCTAACAGGCTGTCAACTCACATTAACAGCTTCTGTGACAATATCAGAATAGTTTTCTCACTCGGGAGAAAAACAAGGATAATGCTAGTAAGTCCATCAAAACGTAAACAATACTTTGGTAGAACTGCACAAGAACCATGGAATAAGAGCTGACCTTGTCAAATTTGATGCCCCAGGCAAGATTTTAGCTGGTGCCCCTTGCACCGCAGCAAATTCCACCACCAATCCACTGTGTACATACATCACGCAGTAACTGCATACACTGTACAGTATGTATCGGACTACTGGGTGTACCTGCACCATGTGAAAGTTTAGAACATAACACAAGGTGAAACAGTGGTGTAGTGGTTAGCACATCAACCTCACAGTAAGAGGGTTCTGGGTTTGAGTACCGGGCTTGGGCGTTTCTGTTTCCTCGTGCTTGTGTAGGTTTCCTCCGGGTACTCTGGTTTCCTCCCACAATCCAAAGAGCAAACTTGTAAGTTCATTCCTAAATTTATTGTAGTTAAGAGTTCTTCAAAAATCTGAAATTTATATTATCTGTTGTTATGATGGTTCACAGTACCCTAATTCCAGTGGTTTGTAATACCCCACACTGTGTTACATCAGAAGACTGCTCAATATAACAACAACTATTTTTTTTCTGCCACGTGAAACATATCTGATTTATGAACCAATATCTACTGAATGGTTTGATGAAGTTTTGATTTGTGGAAAATCAGATTAAAGAAGGCTTGAAGCACTTACTGTTGGTGATGACAAGATTTAGGGTTTTTTTTTTTTTCGTTTTTTTTTTTTTTTTTGAAAATACACTTTTGATCATAGAATTCCTCTTGGATGTGGAAGGAAGGCACATGGCACCAAAACAGGAAGCTGATTAATTATGTGATCAAAGTACGAAAGCATGAGATGAGCAGCACTAACGGACTCACCAGAATCATAGAGGTTCTGGTCCCTAATACCCCATTCTCCTTTAATTGGCCTTTACTGTTTATTAAATTATTTATTACATGTTACTGTCATCCAAGATAAGCAAACCTTCATTTTAAAAGGAACTACGATGCAGCACATAAACTTTTCATTCATCACATTACCCCTGTCTCCAATCTTTCTCTTGTTTTCTTTCTTTTTTCTTTCTTTCTTTCTTTCTTTCTTTTATTTTATTATTATTATTTTTTTTGCCCATATTACATTTCGCAGTCAGTGTCACTCGCTGTTGTTGCCTAACAGCTCCAGGATCCCCTGATATAGTATCTGAGCTCAGGTGTGAGTTCCACATGTTGGAGGCTCCATGTCCACTATGATCTGGACAAGAAAAACATATTTAATGAAGATATATTGGTGAACGGACAGACGGACAGATGAACGGACAGACGGACAGATGAACGGACAGACGGAATCTCTACTTCTTTGGCTGAATTTTGATAATTGTTGTAGTCTAAAAATCCTGACATTTATGCATTTCTGTTCTTTTTTTTTAAATTAAGTATGTAGGTGTGACGTATTTCTTGCTTTTACACAGCTAAATCCTTTCCTGTTTCTGTTTTTGATGGAAGATATTAAGTTCCCTGCTCACTAGCTTCAGAGTTGCATCTATGTGGTCATGGTAAATTGACTTTACATGCTGAAATGAATTCAATTTAATTTCTTACCCCTAAGCTGTCCTTATGGAAACAGCATAGTCGCTCTGCATTCATAGCATGTTCCTATTGTACAAACCAAATTGATGTATTGCTGAAAGTTGAAGTCAAAGTTGGCCAAATAATGTGTTGTACAGATGACTTACATTGTAGTTTAAGCTTAAGCTCCCTAAAAAAAAAAAAAAAAAAAAAAACAGATTTATGAACTTCGGGTCAGAGGAGTATTGTGTCCACTGGGGTCTCTTTCAGTCTGAGGCCTGCGCTGTTTAAGTGAGGGAGGTGAGTCCACATCTCTCTCTCTCTCTCTCTCTCTCTCTCTCTCTCTCTCTCTCTCTCTCCTAGCTGGGACACTCTGTTCTGCCGCACTGGGTAGTGGGCTCTCCGCCAGCTTCTATGAACCCCCATTACTTGCACACACAGTGCACTCTGCAGTGTCATCTTCTTACTTTTTTTAACTCCTGATGCACACATTCCCACTCAAACACACACACACACACACACACACACACACACACACACACACACACACACTCTTCTAATGCTCTCTTCACTCTCCGAGCCCTGTCACATCATAAGCATTTTCTATTTTAGACGTTCACTCCCACATTTTTTCCCCCTTGTTAGTTGCTTTATACATTATGTTGATTCTGATTGTTCCTAACAGGAATGGACATGACAAAGATGTTACTGTTTTGATGTGATTGGCTGGCAGAATGATTCTCATTCACTCATTCACCGAACTGCTTAATCCTACTATAGTTGCAGGGAAGCTGGAGCCTATCTCTGCCAACACTGGGCAAAGGCAAGGTACACCCTGAACAGCTCACCAGACCATCGCAGGGCCAAGAAAGAAACACAACCATTCACACTCACACCTAGGGGCAATTTGGAACAGCAAATTACCCTAATGTGCATGTCTTTGACCTGTCGGAGGAAACCTTAGTACCCAGAAGAAACCCACGCAGGCGCAGGGAGAACATGCAAACTTTCAATGTAAACACCCTAGCCCGGGACTTGAACCCAGGACCTTATTGTGGTGAGGCAGACATACTAACCACTAAAGCACCGGGTCACCCTGGTAGAATGTTGATGTTCAAATAATGTTTTTATATTAAATATCATACATGAGTTCAGCACTACATTATAACAATAGGCCTCATTCACTAATATCTTCGTAAGGATTTTCTCTGAAGAAAATTCATCAGAAAAGTCTACATCAGATTGTTTTAAAACCTCAGATTTGTTTGCTGCTGTGTGCTTATAAATAATGGCAAATCTGATTAAAAAAACATGCCAGGTGCTCTTTTACCAGTTCTGTTAAGTCAGTTACCGGTGTTACAGTGCTTTATGAGAAAGGCTCTTGGTTGCCGTAACCATCTTATAAGTTATTCATTGGGGCAAATAAATCTGCACTGGCTTCAAATATACATTCCCTCCTAAGTGCATGAGCTGTAATTTATTCTACTAAGAGTAAATATGCCATTGTGACAGTCCAGTGAACATCACTGATACATCATGAACTGATATTTAACTGCATGATGGTTTGCAACATAATGAAAATAATTATTTCAAAAGTTGAATTTGGTTTAAAAAAAAAAAAAAAAAAAGCCCATTATATTATGAATCAGAAAATTTGAAGAAAATTAAAAAGAAGGAAATAGTAGTGATTTCGCAACATTATGTTGGCATTGATATGTGCGTAAGAGCGCGCTTTTGTGTCCTTCGTTGCCGAAACCATCGTATAAGTTATTCGCTGGGGTGAATCAGTCTCTGACATCTTTGACATCATAGTATAAATCAGAAAAATTAAAGAAAATTAGAAAAGTAGTGTAATTACAAAAAAGAGAAAGAAAAAAAATGTGTTTGTAGATTCTGTTTTTAGCGAAGAACAAATCCCAGATAAGACAATATTGGTGAATACCAGAATCTTCATGAAAATTGTGTAAGTGAGATTTAAAAGTGAATTTCTTTGTAAGAAATGGATGGTAAATTTAGTTATTATTATTTATTTATTATTATTTTTTGTTGTTTTTTTTTTTGCTTAGTAGCTTCTGTGTTAGTCATCATATTGCTTTGATATGGATTGTTTTTTTTTTTTTTTTGTCCAATACATGAATGAATGAACATTAGCATAGGTTCATCAAAACAGCAAATTGGTGCAAATTTAAAGAAGGTATGCTACTATTCAAAAGAACAGAGCTCAGCCAACTCGGCGTGGGTACACCCTGAGCAGTGCATTGCAGGGCCAGCACACATACAACCGTTCACACTCACACTCACACTTAGGGGCAATTTGGAACCACCATTCAGCCTACTGTGCATGTTTTTGGACTGTGGGAGGAAACCGGAGTACCCGGAGGAAACCGACGCAAGCACTGAAAGAACATGCAAACTCGACACAGAAATGAGCTTGGGGATCAAACACGGGACCTTCTTGCTGTGAGGTGAATGTGCTAACCACTGCGTCACTGGGCCGCCCTTATCGTATCATATTCATTCATTCATCATTCATTCATTTTCTGAACCGCTTAATCCTAATTAGGGTCGCGGGGAGGCTGGTGCCCATCCCAGCCGACTCCTGGCAAGGGCAGAGTACACCCTGGACAGCTCGCCAGGCCATCGCAGGGCAGAAACACGCTGACGGCTAT
>JAQMYF010000009.1:16594151-16619614 GCA_030014195.1 Neosilurus mollespiculum | reverse complement strand
ACCCAGTTAGCTGCACTGGGGGGACAGCAGTGACAACCCGCTGATAGTGGGGCTTGAACCTCCGACCTTGGGATCAGGAATCCAGCACCCTACCACCAGGCCACCACTGCCCCCGTATCATATTAATAATAAAATATTAATGCAAGTTTTTGTACTGTGTGATGAACCAAACAAATGTGGTTTGATTTTTTCTTTTTTTTGACTTTGTCATACTGTATTAATCCCACAATGGAGATTTGGCTCTGCATTTAACCCATCCAAAGTGAGCACACACACTCGGAGCATTGGGCAGCCTCATTGCAGTGTCCAGGGAGCAGTTGTTGGTTAGGTGCCTTGCTCAAGGGCACTTCAGCCATGAAGGTGGAGGAAGGGAAGGCGTTTACCATTAGGCCACAGCCTCCTTTGCATATCAAAAGTACCAACACAGAGCTTGGTCCCTCTAAATGCAGATTAACTGCTCGTTTCCAGTGAATACAGAAATAATATTCATTATCCAACTATTACTTATGCTATGAGTCATACTTTTGCTCCACAAGAACTAATTTTAATTAGCTCTAATCTGTAGCCTCTCTACCTTCCGAGTACTATCATTCAAAGCACTGTCCTACAAGAAAAATATTCACAGTCTTACAGCTCCAGGGTTCTGGGTTCAAAAATGAGGTCAGAGGTTCTCATTATGTGTTTCATCAGGGTTCTCTGGTTTTCTATAACCTCGCAGAAACATGGCAGAAAGTGCTTGATGAAACGAAACACAACAAAAACCATTCTAAATTGTTAACTGAGGATATTTCTCTGCAGTTTTCAGTATTTTCCCTCCCTTGCTTTTATTATAACATAAAACAATACCTCAGTGCTATATGCTTGCCATGGCATGCTCTCTGATTCACCTGCTCACTGTGGCCTCACAAGACCGAATGCCTGTAAGTGTTGAGTTTCTCAAGTTGCATTTTAGTTCCAGTCTGATTAAGATCCTGGGTTTTGCTGCATATGTATAACATGAGGTGAAGTTTGAACTTTGAGAGCAAGATATTTTATTAATAACTTTCATGCACATGGGTTAAAAGATGGACAGTATGAGTATACATGTGTGCTGTTTGCAAGGCATATCCGGTGAGGATGTAACTGAATATGAATACGTTATTCCGAATATACAGATAATGTGATACAAATAGAATGCCAGATTTGTTCATAGGGCATTTGGTGTGCATCAGGACAGGGATCCCACAGGAAGCAACAACAACAAAAAAAAAAATCATGTGAGCAGAGCTTTTTACTTTCATTCGGTTGTGCACAAGACATACTATATAATGAAGCTTGCAGGGGGAAGAAAAGCAAGAATAGCATCTTTAGTAACTGCCTGGTCAAGGATCACCGTTGTTTAAAGACTTTCAATTTCAATTCAGTTTTATTATGCATAGCCTTGGATATTGTTGCAAAGCAGCTTTATACAGTAGAAACAAATCTGGTAAAGAATTTACACAGTTCTCTATAAACCCTCTGGCCTTGTAGGGACAGTGGTGTAGTGGTTAGGGTTGCTGGGCTCATGATCGAGAGGTTGTGGGTTCAAATCCTCATTAGATCCCCATCGTTCTGAGACCCCTGGGCAAAGTCTTAACCAAAATTGTGCCTCTGTCCACCGAGCAGTATAAAGTACCAGTAACAAAATCCTGGGAAGGTAATCTGTGATGGACTAACGTTCCATTCAGGAGGTGTTGAACTCCTAGTTGCTTGACGCTAAGGAAATAGGATAAGCTCTGACCTGATGAGCTACTGGGCTCGGGTATAAAAGCCCAACAGACTTTACCTTACCATAAACCCTACACATCCCCATGCCCACTTTAGACCGTGCTCATTTTAGGCCATACTAACTTTGGGTTTATTTAAGCAGTAAAACCAATACAGTTAAACCAGTAGTGAATATATGTGGTAAAGGTGGCGCGGTGGCGCAGAGATTAGCATGTCCGGTACACAGCAAGAAGGCTGGGTTTTGATTCCCAGTCTCAGGCGTTTCAGTGTGGAGTTTGCATGTTCTCCCTGTGCTTGCATGGGTTTCCTCCAGAGACCGTGGTTTCCTTCCACAGTCCAAAGACATGCACAATAGGCTGACTGGTTGTTTCAAACTGCCCCTAGGTGTGAGTGTGAGGGTGAATGGTTGTGTGGGTGTTGGCCCTGCGATGGCCTGGTGGAGCTGTTCCCAGCTTCGCCCAGTGTCGGCTGAGCTAGGCACCAGCCTCCCCACAACCCTAGTAAGCGATTCAGCCAATGTGAGAGAGAGATGAAAAACTGTGAACGAAAAGTTTCTAACAGACAGACAGAATAACAAACAAATAAACCCACCCTGATGTAAAAATAACCTCTGTGCCTGGTAATAACATATAGGAGCACATTTATAGGATCCTAACTCATCGACTGATTCTAGCAGGATATAAAGCTTTTTGAGACAGAGTGAGGTTTTTGGCCATACTCCACCCCATTTATAAATCTATTTAAATTATTTATACCAATTTGAGAAAACTGTTCGCCTGGCAAAGAACATAAAATTCAACTATAATGGAATGGCAGCATTATGGAAAGCTTGCTTGGCTGTTAGCATCCTCTCTAAGAGCAGGGACTCTCTTTGCAAATGAATAATGCACAGCGGCTTGAAGTAAATGCAAAGACAGAAAGGAACAACGGCTTGGAAAGGTCGCTTCGTTTGGCAGGTGAACTGAGCAAATGTCACACACTGGGGTTTGCATGTGCCTAAGACAGCTTTTTCAAAGATTAGTGAAAACTTTGTCCACTCCTTTCCTCAAATCTTTCATGACAAATGCATTGACATGCGTATCTTTTTTTTTTCCCCCTCTGCCTTCTGCTTTGCTCTAGAGGACTAGAGGGGAAATATCGTTAGAGATAATTATTCAGAATAGAATTGATGTATGTGTGAGCGCATGGGGATATAAGCTGTCCTGGCATTGTGTAGCACCAAATGGGTGTGGATGAAGCCCTCAGGTGGTGGTCGAGAGAAGGAGATGGTAAGGATTTAACAGTCTCTCCTTCTCGTGCTCAAATGACCAAACAGATTTTCTCCTGACAGATTTTCCGGTCTTGAAAATCTGTAAGCTGGATCATTCACACTCATGAGGCTGTGTAGGGCAGATGATGCCATTCTGGACAGGCAAAATGTCTGAGATCTGTCATGCCACTGGTGTTATTGCTGCCATCACAAGGTTGTAGCAATAAACAATACAACTGCAAACCTTCATGAAATATGATGCGTATGGGGCTGTTATGGCTGTTATGTTATGGCTGATCAGTGTATACGGTGGTGCTTGAAAGCTTGTGAACTCCTAAGAATTTTATACATTTCTACATACATATACGTACATACCTAAAACATTAACAAATTAACAAAAACACTATAAGCATAAGAACCTTATCCCATCTGTGAAACATGGTAGTGGTAGTATTGTGGTATCGGCCTGTTTTGCTGCATCTGTGCCAAGACAGTTTGTCAACATTGATGGAACAATGAATTCTGAATTATACCAGCAAGTACTTAAGGAAAAGGTGTGGATATCTGTCCATGAACTGAATCTCAAGAGAAACAGAGTCATGGAGCAATACAATGTTCCTAAGCACACAAGTCGTGCTACCAAAGAATGGTTAGAGAAGAATAATCTTAATGTTTTGGAATGGCCAATTCAAAGTCCTGACCTTCAGGATCCTATTGAGATCTCGTGGAAGGAACTGAAGCGAGCAGTTCATGCGAGGAAACCCACCAACATCCCAGAGTTGAAGCTGTTCTATACAGAGGAATGGGGTAAAATTCCTCCAAGCCAATGTGCAGGACTGATCAACAGCTACCGGAAATGTTTAGCTGCAGTTTTTGCTGTGAAAGGGGTTCACACCAGGCCCTGAAATTAGAGGTTCACATACTTTTGCCACTCACAAATATGTAGTATTGGATCATTTTCCTCAATAAATAAAATGTCTAAGTAAAATATTTTTATTACATTTTTTAACTGGGTTCTCTTGATCTACTTTTACGACTTGTGTGAAAATCTGATGATGTTTTAGGTCATATTTATGCAGAAATGTATAGAATTCTTAAGGGTTCACAAACTTTCAAGCACCACCATAGTTTTATGTTGTGTATTAAATCTCCTTGAATACTCCTTGAACCCTCTGCACTTTACTTCACAGCTATAAACATAAATTGTGATTTCTACACAAGGTTATCCATTCTCCCCTTGCCAGAGCTTAGCTTTTTTTTTTTTTTCAAAACCATCAAATCACTAAGAGCATTGTTATGTGGGAAAGAGAGCATCACATATTTCTCTCTCTCTCTCTCTCTCTCTCTCTCTCTCTCTCTCTCTCTCTTGAATTAATCTTAAGATGACCTTCACTTTATGATGCTGTTGGGAAACTAGATTAAAGTCAAAGAGTGTGAAAAAGGAGATCATAATTTTTGGGGAGGAAAAGTACAAATAAAGCAGATGCTTTGGTTAAAATTAGCTGACGGGTTGAAGGGAATTTTTGGTAATTTCCTATTGAATTGCATACACTCATGCCCGCACTAATGAAATACTGTATGTTTTATCTCTTAAAAATGATAGCTGTCTACTAAACAATCAATGACTTTCCACATCGGCTGAAAGTTTATTTCGGGCACTGATGGTGTAAAAGGTTACTAAGCTGGTGTTTACATAGCATAATATTTATCTCTGCCACCACTTGGTGGGGTAGGTTATGAATTCACCAGTGTCTGGTTGCTTGTTTGTCTTTTCACCAAATGTTTTTTTACCAACATTTTCACCAAACTTGGTGGAGAGATGGGGTATGGATGTGGCAAAAAACATTTTAGATATGGATCCAGGAATTTATTAAACACTTTTCAGCAAGCATTTATTAAAAGTGTTTTATTTATTTATTTATTTATTTATTTATTTTATTATTATTATTTTTTTTTTTGCAGGATTATGCAAAAACTACTAATCTGATTTTCATCAAACATGGTGCAGGGGTGGGGCCTGGGCATGGAAAGAAGTCCTCAAATTTTGGAGGAGATCCGTGCATGGAAAAAAAGGATCTAAGTGACTTTGATAAGGGCCACATCATGATGGCTAAACATTTGGATCAATTTGTCCCCAAAACATCAGGTCTTGTGGGGTGTTCCTGGTATGCAGTGATAAAGCTGTGAACATGCAAGACCCATGTGTCATGGGTGCTCAAGGCTCATTCTCATAGTACATTTATGGCATACCCCCAACCCTTGAACCCCCAACCATGGGATCAGTAAGCCAGAGCCTTAACCACTGGACTACTACTGCCCATTCATTGATGCACATGGGGAGCGAATGCTGGAAGATCTGGTATGACCCCCAGAAGAACTATATTTCTGTAAGGAGTGTTTACTTGAGTTACTATATCCTTCCTATTTGCTCCCTGGTAATTGTCCTCTGACTTCTTCATGGTATTTCTGCCTTGTTTGCACTATTCTGTGTAAACCCTTGATTCTATGGTACATGAAAATCCCAGGAGATCTTCAATTTCTGAAATGCTTAAACCAGCCTTTCCGGCATCAACAACCATACCACAGTCAAAGTCACAGAGATGATATTTTTCCTGCATTTTGATGTTTGTTGTGAACATTAACTGAAGGTCTTGTCCAGTATCTGCATCATCTGATACATTGTGCTGCTGACTGGTTGATTAGGAAGTCCTGGTTAAAATGAAGTAGGAGTATCCAGCATTGCAACGTGTTCGTGATGAGACTTCTCATCTATAAAGAGCAAAAAAAAAAAAAGCCCATAAGTGATGTCATTATACCCATAAAGAAAGAAAGAAAGAAAGAAAGAATCACACTGCAAGTAAAACAGTCTTTCTCCACGACTGGCTGCTCCCGTTTCGGAATATTACGTAGTAGTAGACTGGAAAAGCACATTTTATTTTCCTACTTTTTGGATATATAATTAAAATCAGTGAACCATTCATATGGAAAGAATAAACAGCAAATTGTTTTATTTAGAAGCATGTACTGAAATTGTGCTTGAAACAGAAACCTCTTAAAAGGTCCATAGAGCACTGTGATTTCCTGTTTTCTGGCAATGTTTAGTGAATAAATAGTTTAATATCAACATGAAACAACGCAAAGTCTCTAGAGTTGTGAAAACTTCTTTGGGCGGTAAACGTTACTTAAGGGTCCTAAAGGGAAAGGTTGCATCTCTCGTAATAAAGCAGTGTTTATCTTTTATTTTGGCTTTGAATTTGAATTTGATTATAGGCTTTGAATTACATTCAAGATACATTATAGTCTTTCCTTACATTTTGTCTTCTATGTTGAATTGCTAGAAGAAGAAGAAGAAGAAGAAGAAGAATTTATTGATTTAGGCACTGCCTGAAAGTGGAGCTCCCTATATATGTCTTCCAACTATCATTTTTATACAACCGAGCAATTGAGGATTAAGGGACTTGCGCAAGGGCCCAGCAGTGGGGTACTGGGGATTGAACCTTCAACCTTCATATCAGTTACTCTTAACCACTGAGCCATCACTGCTACACTATTCATAAGTGGCCGGGCCTGGGTTTGCTTCTCAGCACCATACCTGATTTCCGTTTTCAGTTGCATCACCTGACATTTTAGTTTAAATATCCGTTTAACAAGTTTATGTTCTGTCATGTTGATTTCAGTATTTGCCCCATGAACATTTATTTACCTGCAGGTTATTTTCAAGAAATAAATCTGTTTATTTGCTGTTGTTTCCTTTCGTGTGAGCTACGCGGAAGGTACTGTGGCACGCTGATTTTCGTTCCACAGGAAATTGGGTGTGTGTTTGTCTGTCTGTCGTCCACGAGTGCGCGCTCGGTCCTAGAGGACTGCAGACAGAAAACACAGGAAATGTTTTCAAAACATCTAGGTCAGAGGAAGCTCTGTGTGCTCACCTGTTCTATAAAAATGCCTCCTTAATACATTTACAAAGACGGAATCGAAAATCTGAATCGTCTGTATGACTTTAACTGGTGCCATGCAAAAGGTCAGTGAATGCATGTATTCCCTCAATCAGTTTTATTTAATTTATTATTATTATTTTTTTGGTATTGCTGCTGATCTTCATGCAAGCCAACAACACATAACAGCCAATCAGCATCAATTCTGCAACATTGCAGCCAGCCTTATTGTGTTTTCTGTTGTGGGCATTCGCAGACACGGGACAAGCATCCAAAATGAAGCTGATGGGTTATAAGTATGCTCTGGAGGGCACGTTATTTTCCGTGACTATGGTGCTCCGCTTGGGAGCTCGGCTATAAAAGTGAAACACAGTGAAAGAAAACCTTCAGCAATGACAAACTATTGGCTTGGCATCATCTGTATTTTGTTCTTTTTTATCTGAAAAAAAAAAACCCCTACAACTACAATTGCTTTCCCTTTATATACTACTATAATCCTGGGGCTTTTAATTCCGCTAGCAAGTTCATGATATATTTGATCTCTCCACCAGGAGCAGTCACTTCTCTGTTAATCATTTAAGGCATCATTTACCTGTTCATTGTGTGCTTTAAGCGACCTGTGATGCATATTTAACATTGCAGCCATACTCAAACAGTGAGACTCATTTTAACCAATGTCATCTCCTTCCTTTTGTTCTTTTATATGAGGAGAGAAAATAAGAACACTAATATCCGTGGCTGCTTCTAAAGGAGCCAATAATACAACAAAGCTAAACATGAAGAGCTTTGAATCTTTGTTTTGTAAAATCTCATTTCTGTTAGAGAGCAAAGTAATTTCACTCAAGCAAGACCAGGATATTTTGCGTAAACACAATAAATCTGTTATGATATCATTCATTTTCTGTACTGCTTTATCCTACTAGGATTGCGGGAAGGTGGGAGCCTATCTCAGCCAACTCTGGTCAAACGCAGTGCACACCCAGAACAGCTCACCAGTCCACCTCAGGGCCAACACACACAACCATTCATGCTCACACTTAAACCTAGGTTCAGTACAAAACATTGCATGTCTTTGGACTGTGAGAGGAAGCCCACGCAAGCATGGGGAGAGCATGCAAACTCCTCACAGAACGCACAATCCCGGGACTCTAATTCAGGACCCTCTTGACCCCCTCGCACCTGTGTTTGCATGGGTTTCCTCCAGGTACGTCGGTTTCCTCCCACAGTCCAAAGACATACACATTAAGCTACCTGGCTGTTCCAGATCGCCCCTGGGTGTGAGTGTGTATGTTTGTGTGTGTTTAGGCCCTGCAGTGGATTGACGAGTTGTTCAGGATGTACCCCACCTTCGCCTAGAGTCAGCGGAGAAACCCTGCTATAACATCCTTTCAGCACACGTACAGTAGTAACGCTATCATCTGCAAGAGGATGTGTTCCATGTTAACCCTGGTTCCTTTCAAGGTTTCTTCTCAATTTTTTCTCACCAGTGATTGGCTTGCTCACGATGGATCTCGATCTGCATGCTGATTACTTAGAAGCGGCTTTGTGACAATGGGATTTGTTAGAAGCGCTAACTAAATGGGACATTTCAATTACAGTACATTGAAGATCAGCGCATGTCAGCTTTTGTTCCATCGTCTCACTACAAGCAAGCAGATAAATAAAAAATAAAACATAGCAAACTTCTGAGCAACTGGCTTCCTTCACTACAAATCTGGATTGCTGAAGCATAGGCACAGTTTTAAGGAGCTCATCTTTCCCAGCCCCCACTTTTAGCAACATCAGATTTCCAGCAGAGCACTGTGATTGTTCCTCCACCCTCCCCTCACTCTACACACACCATTCTCCAAATCCGCTTATTGCCATAAATTGTGTGGATTTGTTTTCTCCCTGATGAGAAGGATTAGAAGATGAAGCCGGAGGGCTCTATGTGTCAAATCTGTCACCCTAGATCGCCTTAACCACTCGATTTTTTTATCCACACCGGCCATGCTAGCCACTGGATGAGCTTGTGAAATAGGTGGTACTCATTTATGATGAGCAATTTATGAGTAATCAATTATAAAAGCCCACTTTAGAGCAATGTGTCATGGACCTCATTCTTTTTAATATTAATATGTTCTTGTCAAAATAATCCTGTGAAAACATTTGATGAGATTGTGCTCGGAACATTTGGAGCTCTACAAATGAATAGCCTACTTAACTTGGTACATCCTACTTGCTTGGTACATCTTTTGTACAGATTGATTATGTGGCAATGTGAACTGAATGTGCTTTGAAAGCTAGTCATTTAAAGTCCATAACATAAGGTTGTGCTTTTAAGGATCTTTACCTCCGGGAATTAAAATGCACTTAGTGTGCATAGCTTAAGATCATGAACAACATACAGTGTCACCTGCATTAACACAACATTTCTTCTGCCTTTAATATAACGAACAAACATGTTAACACTTGCATTAAGCTTTTTTTGATTAAATTTATGGTCATAGACACTGAATACCCCCCAGCCCCAAAATAATAAAAAAGTCTAATATCACAGTATGACATCTTCATTTTCTTCCGCTTGTTCCGGGGTCGTGTCGCGGGGGCAGTAACCTAAGAAGTGATGTCCAGACGTCCCTCTCCCCAGCCACTACCTCCAGCTCTTTTGTGGGGACGCCAGGACATTTTCAGATTAGCCGTGAGATGTAGTCCCTCCAGCATGTTCTGGGTCAATCCTGGGGTCTTTTCGCAGTTGGACATGCCTGAAATACCACACACCAGGGAGGCGTTCGGGAGGCATTCCAATCAGGTGTCCAAGCCACCTCAAACTGGCTCCTCTCAATGCAGAGGAGCAGCGGTTCTACTCCGAGCTCCTCCCAAGTGACAGAACTTCTCACCCTATCTCTAAGGGAGAGCCCCGCCACCCTGCGATGGAAGCTCATTTCAGCTGCTTGTATTCTCAATCTTGTTCTTTCGGTCACTACCCAAGCCTCGAGAGCATAGGTGGGGGTAGGACCGTAAATTGTTTACTGGTAAATTGAAAGCTTAGCCTTCCAGCTCAGCTTCTTCTTCACCACAACGGACCAGTACAAGCTTCGCTTTACAGCAGAGGCTGCACCGATCCGCCTGTCGACAGTGTAATATTTTCCGTGAATCGCCACCTTATCGTGTTGGAGGGGTTTGCGCGTCCTAATGATCCTGGGAGCTATATTGGGTCACTCAAGGCAAACAGTTCCTAGTTGAAGGTCCAGACTAAGTGCGGTTCAGAAGATCTCTATGAGCAGGATTATTTCTAGGACACAGTTTCCCTTGCCCGTTGCATGTTACCGGGATCCCACCCTGGAGCCAGGCCTGGGGGAGGGGCTCGAAGGCGAGCATCTGGTGGTTGGGCTTCTGCCCATGGAGCTCGGCCAGGCCCAGCCCTAAGAGGAGACATAGTCCGCCCTCCCATGGACCCACCACCAGGTTCTGCCGGACTGATGCTCGGCTACTGACTCTGGCTTTTGGGACATGGAATGTCACAGTCTAATATTTTGTTGAAAAGCCATGGCTTTGTTTCAAAAACACTTAACTAACACCACAACATTTATTTTCATCCAGTGTTGATTTTTCACTGACATCTTGAATTAATGATGGGAAAATTTAACCACTTCATAAAGTCTTCTCCAGCCCATCCCAAAGGCTTTCAATAGGGTTAAAGTCTGGAACGTTTTCACTATTTGGGCCTCAATTATATTTCCATGAAAAAAGTCCTTGGGAAAACCTGGTCATTCAGCTGACTGCATTTTATTGCCACATAGTGTTTCTGAGCCTCGGCCTGACCAACTGAACCCACAGTGATATGAAGACTATGTGCTGTAATCAAGGCTAAAGGCACTCCAACAAAAATTTGGCAGTGCAGTGTACTTTTTTTGAATGGTACCTTTCATGGGTGTGCATAATACAGACTTAAGAATTGCAGCAATATTTCATATTTTACAAAGCAGTGCTGAAGAAGTTATGTGTTTTTTTCGTTTTCTTGCATCGCCGCAGTTGGACAGTGATTGCATTTCAGCAACGTACTGATTAAAGTGAAATATGGCTTCGGATAGGGGAGGGTAGACAGCACTTTCCTCCGATTGTGAGTTCCAGTCACCAGCAGTTTTGTGATAGGGGAGAGCTGTATGGTGGGAGGGAATGAGCAGGTGACCAAATCAGCAGAGGAAAAAAATTTATAAAGTCATTGAAAGAATTGAGAATTATATGGATACAAATGCTATGAAGCTCTATAAACTATATACATTTATATACTGAAGCCTGGAACGTGTCATTCAAGAAACAAAAGCAGTATGTGGTTTTATATTGCCTTACTTGTGTTAGAATTCCAGTGATGCTACAGCCAAGGGGCTGAGGGAGCAATACTGACTGTGTTGTGATGGCATATTCATTCTCATCTGTCAATCAAAACAGGACTGGCTCTTCATGGGTGTCTGTGAACTCATTTATGAAGGAGAGGTCAAAAAGCATTTTCATCGGAGTGTGCTGCCCTTTCTGCCCTGGAACACAGCTGTGTATACACCTTCCCCTCCTCTCATATCGCAATCACATTGCCCAATATGGATTAGGGCTGTGATTGGACAGTGATTGCATTTCAGTGCGGCATGAATACAACACACCTATGAAGGTGAAAGGCAGTGCAACTGAGAAGCAAGCAATGATCAAAAAATCAAAAAAAATATTTTTTTTCAATTTATCACAAACTAAAAAGCAGTATATTCTGAAAACTATTTGTTTTATATATTTTAATAATTTAAAAATACAATAAGATTAAGAAATAAATACATATATAGGTATTTACTTCATTTTCTTCAAAACAAAATTTCAACTAGAACCTTTTTATACAGTTATGGACGGAAGCAATCACAAGTAAACGTCTTACATTTATTAACAAAAATATTAAAATAAGTCAAAAACAGGAATTGTATTTAAGGGTTATTACGATCTGAACCCAATGCCAATGTCAGAAAGGAAAAACCACGGCACAAAGGCCAAGTGGATTATCCTTGAGATTATCCTTGAGCATTACTTTGCAATGTGTGTGGGTGCGTGGAGTGTGTGTAGTTGAAGACTTAAAAGTATGTGTGGGATGAGAACTGTAATTCAGCCACTGTGGTGCCATGCAGGCCACAATACACTCTGGGAATCAGACTGGAATGATGTACCAAAATGTTAGATTCACAAATCAAACACAAAGAAACACACTCACACTTTTACACACACACACACACACACACACACACACACACACATCAATATACTGTATATACACTATACGTATACTATTCAAAATATTTTTTTTGATTGATCATTGACATCGAATGAGTTGAATGATTATTGCACGATTAGCATATGCATGTATACTTTGAATATATTTTGAATGAATAATTAAACAATTAAAGCTTTCATGTAATATGGAGGGTCATTGGCCTCGATGTATAACAACCCCTTGACCTAATAATTCTCTATATCATACTTTAGCTTATTAATAATTATCTACACTGAAAACACAGAATAATAGTTGAATCGATTAAAAATGTAAAAATAAACCACACAAATCTCATTTTAGTTTACTTTTATTATCTTCCCATATAGTATGCTCTAGGGGTGGGCAGTATGGTAAAAATCTTCTATCACGGTATAATTAAATATATATCATGGTACCAGTATGCATCAGGATTGTATTTTTTCACTCTTTAATTCAATTAATAGCTTGAATGACCATACTGTGCTTTCATCATATTTTCATATTTTTTTCTTTTATGTGGAACTAATATTTCTACACAAATTAACATACCAGGCTAGTTTGGTTTCAGTCAGTCCAGTTTAAAAAATCAGAGCATCACAAAAACAAAGTTTTCTGATACTCTAGCCTAGTTTATCACAAAAACTATATTAAAGTTTCAAAAGGTTGATGTAAGGCTGTGAAGTGCAACTTGACCACATGTCTGTAGATTCAAAATAAAGCACACTATGAAGTTTCTTTTAAATTTTAACCCAACATTCTCCAATTAAACATGGAAACTCAACATCAGTGAAATGTTTGCAGCTAGGTGTTACATACCTGGGGTCGAGGGTGCTGGTTACCTCTCTGAACCGCGGCTTTTTAACTGTATGGATCAGAACCATGTCCTTACATATGTGTGTCATTATGGTGTGTGTAATTTCCTTCCATCAATGAGATTTCTTGTCATAGGAATTGCCTCTCGCACAACATTGTTTATGGCATTAAATTTGTCACAAATTGTCTCACGTTGTTGCTCTGTGTGTCCAAACCCTCACTTGCGCAAGCATTTTTTTAAACAAAGTGCTGGCATGTGTTTTGGGCACTTTTTTTTGTTGGGAATCAGTGTACTGCTAACACACACCTGCTTGACCCAGCTTGCTTGCTGTGGTGCTGGCACCCCTGTTTGTAGTGCTGATGAAACCATGCTGATTCAGCAATTAAAATGTATGGATATTTTTCCTTTTTTTTTTTTTTTTTACCTCCACGGTATAAATGGTACAGCAAAATTTCTACCGGTGGTACCTACTAAAATAATTATTCTACTCAGGCTTGGCAGATATCTTTAAATACACAGAGACCTTTCAGTGATATCCACCTTGCCTTTGGCAAATAATTGTTGTATATCCTACTATCTAGTGTTTTCAAACTTTTGTTTCATATTATAGAAAGTAAATTAGTAACCCCATAATGTCAAGGCAAAATGAAGTAAATAAACTATAGGAAATAAATACAGTTTATATGTTAATATGTAAATACCAGTTACCAGCATTTGTGGGTTTAATATCTATTCAGTGGTGGGTTATTTTTTTAATTAATGCCATCTTGTTTGCATTTACACAATCAAGATTGTAGCAGGGAAACTAACTTTCGTGAAGGAACTGAAAAACATATACAACTCTATTGATTTTTAGGAATGAATTTTTCCAATAACTGATAAGGAACCAATTTCATGCTTCAGTAGACATTATGGTAAAGCAGTAGATCATTACTGCTGTGTCTGTTAATTAACATGCAAGGCCATCATAGTTTTGCCAATTTCCTGTTCCTTGCAATTTGCTGAAATGGATCACAGTGCCAGATGTTTAATTGGAAGATATACAGTAGTATACAGAAGTACACCTAATGGTTACATTTACCCTGCGAAATACGAAATATGAATGAGAAAATGACTTGATAAAAATGGAGTTTGCCATATTATGCAGTAGTCTTTTTTCTCAGTGTACTTTAAAAACATTAATTTATTTTCAACTCTGTGTTAGTCATAGGAGTAAATCCACTGGCTGGCCTCCGCCTTCAGGCAGCTGGGCGAGACTGCAGGGAGCAACATCATGTGAATGGGACGCAATCTCGACACGAGACAACAGGGACTGCTTTATCAGGTAAGCTTTCAAGACTTCGGTCATTATTATATGGCATACAATATTATATTCAAAGATGGCACGGACCCTGGGTATCCAGGTGTTCCGATGTATTTATATAGAGATCATGAAGACTTAACACAATCACAAGCTTTTTTTTTTTAATTATAAATAATTTTCAAAATATTAAAACTCAATCACATTATTATTATTATTATTATTACCATTATTAGTATTATTATTGTTGTTGTTTTGTTGTTGTTGTTGTTGTTGTTGTTGTTGTTATTATTATTATTATTATTATTATTATTATTATTATTATTATTATTATGTTGTTGTTGTAGGTACTGTATTATTTTACCTACCTCTTCTATGTTAAACTGTGTTCTCAGTTAAACACAGGTTTAATCCATTGGACTGTCATGAATGTCAAGAATTTATTTTAAATTAACATTCCCTCACATTATAAACAGATTCTATCTATACCATCACTAAACATTGTACAAATCCTTGCCAATCCCTGTTGGCCATTTTCACTGTTTTATTAAAAATTGTGCTTATATTTGTAAAAAGAAAAAAGGAAAGAAAGAAAGAAAGAAATCGATCATATAAAACTCCCATCACATTCTGCCCCATTAGAATGACTCAGTGACAACTTGTCCAATGTAGTAGAAATGCAGTACAAACCAATAAGGATGTAGTCTGGTCCCCATAGACTTGGAGGATATGGTCAAACTTTGGGCATGTTAAAAAAAATTATGTGGACATGGTTGAATCAGGATGTAGTAAGAACTTAACCGGGAAATAGTAACAATGGCGTTTACATAGTAACGGCATAATAAAACCCTGTAGGGACTTCAAACTACGTAGTGTGGACTTGTTGATTTGTTCATGAGAAAACTTGCAGGATGAATGAAAAAGTGCAGTGCATGGCGCAGTATTTATAAGGACTGGATGAATGCAGTGAGAATGTGGTAAGTGTGTGTGGTGCGACCTGATTAGTCATAGTAAAAAAGTAGTAAGAAGTCATTGGACATGGAATGCACGTGATCAAATGTGTGGATGATATGTGTAATCAGAACATGTATGACATTGGATCAGATGTATGAGACAATGCAGACGCAGCAGTCAGTGAGAATTTAGTTTATTAATAACATGAAAACACAAGACACTGGGAATAGTGAAAACACAGTGCTCATGAACTTTGGCTCCAAGCTGAATTAATACAAACAAGACAAACTAAAACCAAGAGAGGAAGACTTGCAGATAAACTCCACAGAGCTGATGATGACACAGAAGCTGATGCAGCCCAGAAGCTCCAGTACAACAGCAGGAGCCTGGTGTGGTTATGACAGAACTAACTGAGAGATAACAACAAACAAACAGGCTGACAGGTCTCTGATGACAGAGACCATTGGAGGGCATCGGAGGAGGCAAGGACTCGACAATGTTAGACGCAATGAGAACTTGGCATAGATAGAGTATGAAAACTGCACAGGTTTCCATTTTGACCACGTCTCTACTGTGCAGTGGAGTCTTCATTGTGTTCATCCTAGTGTGATCGGGGGCTATGTAGTCATATATTTTATGAATACTAAAAGTGTTCTAGGGGAAAGTGCTGGAACGAATCGCCTGCAGTTATTCTCTTGAGTACTGCTTTTATTAAGTAATCAAGAGAATTTATTGAGAACATGATGAACACTGCATACAAAACGTGTGAATTTGTTAACATTATGAAATATGATGTTCAAGAAATTACTTATTAAATTAAGCAGAATTAATTATTCAGGAACAGGGAAGTGGACATTGAGAAAAACTTTCCACAAAACATCTGCCACCAATGCTTTATGATGAGCATTCTGGGAATTTATCATGTTAAATAGTGTGTAAACAGTCATCCTATCATAATCAGTTTAAAAGTCAAACAACGTCATTTAAACACAAGGCTCATATTTCCAAAAATCAGTTCTTGAGGATTCTTATTTTTAAATGTTTTTTTTTCTTTTTTAGTTGTTGTTATTTTGCATCTGTATCTGGTTCTGATGAATCACTCAGAATTTTAATTGTGTGTATTCACAAGTGCAGTAATAGACGGAGAGGACACTGTATTTTGTGGTGCGTTTCACTTGTTTGTTTTTTGACGTCTCTGTTCCATCTTGAAAAATGGAGTTGACCTATATCTAGTAGCTGGATTTCATGCTTCAGGACTTGGTAGACATAAAATAAATGCGTTTTTGAAGTGCTTGATGGTTGCAGTGGAGATCACATTGCAGTCTACTGAAGTTTTAAGATGTCACGGTCTAAAGATATTGCACAGTAATCGGATACAAGGCTGGACAAACTTAAATGAAAGTATTGCTGACGTGGCAAAATCTTTTGTAATCAGTAATATCCAAAAAAGAACAGTTAATTAATTAAAGTAAAAATGTTGCTACTTTGAAATGTAATCAATTATTAAAAGAAATGAGTAAATTTTTTAACTGATAAATTTATTATGATAAATAGATAAAATCTATTTTCTATTAATGTTTTATTTGAAGTGTTGTTCTGCCTGAAAATATTTGTTAATTTCAATAAGTTTACAATTTTTAACATTAGCTAGAATTTGACTTGCTGCTTATTCACTGACATATTTAATTTTTTTTGTTTACATTTTCTAAACTGCTTTATCCTTTATTAGGGTCATGGAGAGGCTGGAGCCCATCCCAGCTGACTCCAGGCAAAGGCAGGGTACAACCTAAACATCTCGTCACATAACACATCCATCCATCCGTTTAATCCGATAACATGATATCATAGAGCAGAGCTCAGTAAACTCAGTCTTTGAACTGTAAACTCAGACTAACAAATATTCAGACTCACACCCACACCGAGGGGAAATTCAGAACATCCAATTCTCATAATGTGCATGTCTTTGGGTTGTGGGAGGAAACCAGAGTACCCTAAGGAAACCCACACAAGCACAAGAAGAACATGTAAACTCCACATAGAAATGCACGGCGCACTGCTTGAACCCAGGACCGCACTACGCCACTGTACCACCCCTTCCAATGACATAAGCTACCGAAACGGATGCTAGTCTCACCTGGAATGAGCAAAAATCAAAAATAGGCTAACTTAGGTGTAGTCAGCTCATTTTAGCAAATTATGGCTTGTATGGTTGCACCTGGGAATTACAATGCTAAACGACAAATAATAAATCAAGCAATTGTTGGAAACCGCTCAGAAATTTGGTTCTGGATTTTAACCTCCAGCAAAACTAATGAAAATTTTGAAAGGAAAATTTGATTGATGGTAAAAGAAGCAATGATGCAGTTCAACACTGAGACTCAGCGTTTCATCTTAGTGGAGTTGTGCTTGCTCTTTTTGCTCAGAGTCGTGGCAGTGACTAAAAATATTTCCATCCCCACTGAAAAAAAACTCTCTCTTTCCCTGTATTTCTCTCTTGCCTTGTCTTTCACTCTCCCTCTATTTGTCCTCTGCTTACACACGAGCATTGATTTGTTACCTAATAGCCACTGCCACAACCCATCCTTGTTGTACGCTCAAAACAGATCAGAACAGATCCAGTCTGAGAGGAAACACTAATAAATTTTTCTAGAAAAGTCACATTCGAACTAATGTACTGATTTGAAATGAATTATGCTTTGTTACTATGACTAATTTACCATTCAATTATACACAGCATTAATAATATTAAGCAGAAAGTGAAAGTGCAATAGTAACATATTATGATCAACTCATGCACACCAGCTGAAAGTTTCGTGGTTAACTTTGGTTTGTTTTCTCCAAAATAATTGTCACTTCTGTGCTTCTCTAGCCTTCTCAACTCTTTATGCTCATGCAGTCTCTAACAGGCACCTGAACAGTGTCTCTCTCACCTCTCTTAACAGGCATTAAATAATAGCACATCGGCTACCGAAAACCTCGGTAAATCACACTGTCTGATTCTCCAACCCCCATATTTTTTCATCTGAAAGGGAAACTCCTGCAAATACACTACATATCTAAAAATAAAATTGCATTGTCATAAGTATAAGCATTTAATTTCTAAAGCAGCCTCTGAGATCCCATCCTTTTATATCCATTTAGGATGTTACATCCGGCAGCACGGTGGCGTAGTGGTTAGCATGCCCGTCTCACAGCAATACGGACCGGGTAGTTCAGGTACCGAGCTCGGCAAGGGCATTTCTGTGTGCATGTTCTCCTCATGCTTGTGGGGGTTTCCTCCATGTACTCAGGTTTCCTCCCACAGTCCAATGAAAGCTTTTGCCTCGCAGTGGACTGACGTGCAATTCAGGGTGTACCCTGCCTACGCATAAAGTCGGCAGGGTACACCATAGTAGGATTCAGTAAATGATTGGGGCTCAGTGGTGATGGCTCTTGGTTAATGGGGGTCCCACCAAGCAACCACATTTGGGCCTTTGAGAAAGCCCTGAAACCTTATCTGCTTAGTTGTACAAATGCCTTAAATGTAAATGAATGAATGTTAGGGGGTAATCACACTAGAGGTGGATAGAAATTTGTCACGTGACATTCGCGGCATCACATTTTGATCACCTGGTTCATGAACTCAAAACAAAACAAAAAAATGTAAACATGTTTGAAATGGGGCAGTGGTGGCCCGGCGGTAGGGTGCTGGATTACTGATCCCAAGGTCAGGGGTTCAAGCTCTACTGCCACTGGGTTGTCATCTCTGTACCCCCAGTTCAGCTAACTGGGTTATAAAAAGCCAGCCATGTCTCACTGTCTGTGGTGAGAGGCATGTAAAAGAACCATTGCTGATTTTCGTGAAGAGTAGGCCATTGGGATGCCGTCAGCTTGTTTCTGCCCTGCGATGGCCTGGCGAGCTGTTCAGGGTGTACTCTGCCCTCACCCAGAGTCGTCCGAGATGGACACCAGACTCCCTGCAACCCTAAATAGGATTAAGTGGTTCAGAAAATGAATGAATGAATGAACATGTTTGAAATTTCTGCGAATATCACAAAATGAGTGTCTGATGTGGAACAGTCTCAAACTCTTCTCAAACAGACCACTTTGCTCGCTAATTATTCATTTTTCATTTGCATGGAAAAGTAACAAGTTGGAGACTTTATTCATTCATTCATTTGTTATCTGAAACGCTTAATCCTAATTAGGGTCGGGGGTAGGCCGGCGCCCATCTCAGCCGACTCTGGGCGAGGGCAGAGTACACCCTGGACAGCTCACCAGGTCATCGCAGAAGTTGGAGACTTCCACGGGAAAAACTTGAGACTTGCTGGCATCCACCATATTTTGTATATTTTGTCATCATTCATTTTTAATATGCATTTTGTTCACACTTATAACGCACGAATAAAAAGAGAATGGTTTGAGACCAAAACGTGAACAAAACGCGACTGATTTGTGACAGGAGATTTGCTTTTTTTTTGCCAAACATCCACAAACCAATCACAAATTACTCACAAATCGTTTGCAAAAAATTGGCACGCGACCTTCTCGCGACTTACATGCGATGTACCTATGTAAGCCACATAATATTTGCTTGCATGTGGAGTCACAAAACATCTTGACATGAATTTCAAAATTCGCAAAAAATAAAAAATAAAAGAATTTCAACTGCCGTCAGTCGCTTTTATCGCACCTCTAGTGTGATCACCCCTTACGTTTAGGAGACATGAGCAAGAAGTGAAGTGTTTAATTCCAGTGTACTTTGTAGTACGGAAATGTTACAATGTTTAAGAGATAAGAAAGTAAAACTGACCTAGCAGGAAACTAAATAAATTATCGATGGACATGCTCACCACTGTAATTACTGCACAGCTCTGGCAGTTACGTGTTCACCTGAGTAGGTCCCTGCGTGTCACATGAACTAAAAGAATTGCAGTACAATAACATCCATTGGCCTGCATCATGGAGTCGCTAATCCCTCTATATACTAGTCCCAGGTTTATTATTTGTTGATATAAAATATTTCCCTGTACATTTCTACATGTGCATGTTGTCCAGTGATTCTTTTGACTCCAAGTTGTCCTTAAGGAAAATGGCATAGCATAGCATAATTAACAGATGTTGCAGGATTGCGCAGATTCCTACACACACTCTGGAGTGTAATTTAGCTGCTCACTGAAAGCAACATTACCCCACAATCTATACTCTCCTTCCTGATTTATTCATAACTATTATTTATTTGTATTTGAACACCATAGTGCACACAATCCTCAGTATTTACACCGAGGTTCTGGCAAAAATTCGAAAATAATTTGTACCAAAATTTCAGTTCTAAATTTATCAGTCCCACACATAGAACTTCTTTGAAGAAGACCTTCTCATGAGGCTGTGTTCAATGTTTTGGTACGTTGTGCATCCATATTAAGGCAGGGGAAAAGTTCCATATCCAATGGAGTTTAATGCAGGTGCTAACGTATTTCTGAATGCCTCCCTGAAGTTATTAAAATGAATGGGAATGGGAGCTATAGGAATCGGTTCCATTCGTCCGTCCGTCCATCCGTCTGTTTGTCACACTTTAGTTTCCGGACATTTATTTGCCAGGCCCTGACGCTGGGGCTTTCAAACTTGGTATGCTGGCTCACTACTATGGGTTTGTGTGTGAGTGACCTTGACCGACTTTTCAAGGTCACAGAGGCAAACCTGTCTCCGTATTAGGTTTCCAGACATAAACTTGCCGCGTTGGTTGGCTTGTTTACTACGATGAGTGCTAGGCTGAATTCGTGTGTGACTGACCTTGACCTACTTTTCAAGGTCACAGAGGCAAAACTGTTTGGTACTGTATTAGGTTTCTGAACATTTATTTGCCGCGTGCTGAAGCTGGGGTTTTCAAATTTGCTATGCTTGTTTTTTTGCCATATAATGAAATGGTCCTTTTGGCTGGAGCGTCTGGACCCCTGTGGTCTGTTTTTATTTTTATTGTGTGTGTGTGTGTGTGTGTGTGTGTCTGTGTGTGTGTGTATGTGTGTGTGTGTGTGTGTGTGTGTGTGTGTGTGTGTAGAACTGCTGGGTCTAATGTCTTGAAATTGCTTGTAGAACACTGCCTTCAAAATGGAATGCCTTCAGTGTGTAGAAAACATAGAATGAACATAGTAGTAGAACAGAATAATGAAGAAGCATATAGCACTTTTCTCTATCCTCACTCACTCACACACTTGCAGAACTGATAGGGTTGCAGAGATGCTGGAGCCTATCTCAGCTGATACTGGGTGGGGGTGGGAGGGGGGGGGGGCGTAGCGTAATGGTTAGCGAAGCGGCCAAAAGGACGCTGGTTCAATTCAAGAACCAGCAGGAAAAATGTGTGGCGGCGGGGGAGTGAGCTTCACCTTCCCTTCCTCCACCTTCATGGTTGAAGTGCCCTTGAGTAAGGCACCTAACCTCCAACTGCTCTCCGGGTGTGTGTGCTCACTTTGGATAGGTTAAATGCAGAGGCAATAATTTCCCTTGCAGGATTAAAACAGTATAGCAAAAAAAAAAAAAAAAAAAAAAAAAAAAAAAAAAAAAAAAAAATCCTAATAGAAAAATACAAACTGAACAGCTTGCAAGTCCACCACAGGGCAACACACACAACTATTCACACTCACACTCAAAACAAGGGGCAATTTGGAACAGCCAGTTAGCCTAATGTGCATGTCTTGGGACTGTGGGAGGAAACCGGAGTACCCGGAGGAAACGCACACAAGCATTGGGGAAAACTCCACACAGAAATGCCCGAGCCTGGAACTTGAACCCAGGACCTTCTTGCTGTGAGGCGTATGAGCTAACCAGTACGCCTGCCAGCACGTTTCTCTGTTGCAGTTTGCAAATGTTGCAAAAAAAATGACAGAGTTTTTAATAGGAATGTTAAAACAGGGTCTAGAAAGATTTCCAGTTATGATAATGACATTAATATCTGATCATTGCACCTTTTTAAATATAATAATGTATGTTTTGCTCACCTGCATAGGCTGATGGTTTATAAAATAGCACACAGGTTTTATTTCATGTTAATATTTATTTTTTTATTATTCTTGGGTTTCATTTAAGGAGAATTAGAAAAGTTTTCTGCTGATAGCAGGGTGTAAATGTTCTATTTGCTGCTGAAAGTACAGCAGAGTTCATGGGGTACATTTGACGTCACAACAAAATACATGATTAAAGTCATGCAATTCTTTTTTAAGATTTTTACTGAGTGCATCTTTTCATTATGCTAATTTCAGTGTTATGATTAATGACTAATGCCTGTGTTTTGGTTAATTTAAGCTCTTATCTCTTAAAAAAAAACACTCCTCATCTGCTATAATTAGAGCTCACTTAAGTAGGCCTTGATGGACTTTCCTAATTGTATTGTAAGATTCAATGTGCCACATAAAATTTGGTTCTTAAAATAATTATTGTCTGAAATGAAGATGCTGTCTCCAGGGCACGCATCAAATAAAACAACCTTTGGCCACTAAAGAGATGATTGAGGATTCCTTCATTTATAATTTGATGATATTACCATAATTTGATAATTTTTGTACAGTTAACATTGCCTTTAGAAGGCATTTAAATTTTTAGTGCACCTACATCCTTTCAAGATTCAGAAGCTTTATTGTCATTCTCCTACATTACATTACATTACATGTATTGCAGGTGAACGAAATGGCGTTCCGTGCGGACACAAGGTGCGGTACACAAAAGTAAAAAAGGGAACATGGAATAAGATAATCTAAATAAAATACTGCTAAACTACTAAAATACTAAAAAACATTACTGAAAACATTATTTGAATTCCTTTTGAATCTTAAATTACATCCTATTCCTCCTTTGTAGAACTGAATTCCATTTTTAAATGAATTTTATTTTTTAACAAATGCTTTCTTAGATACCATTAATTTAAATACCTATTCGAAACCCCAGGTTAAAATCACATACGTTTCTCCAACATTCAGTGTGTTTAAACTTTTAAACAAATATATTCAAAGCTATTCAGTGCATCTGCTTTGCATTTCCTCTTTATCAGACGAAGATAAATGAGTGAGACTTCCTGTTAGGCCTACCTGCTACGGCAGCAGGTGAATTCAATTTCCCAGTCCAGTGAATCTCAGGCTCCAGGAACTTCAATAACTGCATTTTTGAATAGGTTTAACTTATTTGTAACAAACACCATCCACCAATGCCAGTGAAAATGCATCAACATTATTATATTGCATTAAAAAGAGCAGTAGAGCAGATTTTGAAGTGAGCACAGCTCAGATATGGGTAGATGTTATGCTGTATTGACGTAAGTAATAGAATGAGAATCAGCCTTTGAAATATGTGGCCACATTAAAACAAGCTCTCTGGTCTCCAGCTAATGTCCTGAAAAAATCACATCATTGCAAGCAATTTTTCTAATAACTTCTCTTAAAATTGTTGCCCTAAAATTACAGTGTTGCTTTTATTTGGTGTTTATAGACCATGTAGACTACAGGAAGGTGAATTTAATATACCCTGAAGTTACATTTACTGTAATTTTTAAATTTATTTGCCACTTTTTCATGTAAACATATTAAACAAATAGGGAAAAATAATCATCACAAATTAAATTTTTATAAATACATGTTACTAGGGGTGGGGGTTACCCTGGGTTTACACTGGGGCACGATGTCCATGAATTCGGTGATTCAAAAAAGCATGGAGCTCCGCGATTTATGAGGACGCTTGGAGCACGATTGGGGTACAAAATGAAGTCAGGGTGTATCCAAGAGAAGGAAACTGAAGGAATCGTGTTTCCAAGTTTATTATGATCTCCTATGATGGCGCATCGAAGTCTGTTACACTCTGTTAAAGTCTGTTAACTTCTGCCGTTCTCTACGATTCCCACGTTCTATCATGAGTGGTGTCAAATTGGAATAAATCGTAATAATCTCGGCAAAATTTTTGACAATCAAAAAGTTGCCACTACTAGAGTACTATCATCATGAATACACCAAGTTCCCTCAAGATCATCATGATTCGATCCCATGATAAAACCACGTCCATGACGATTCTCTCAAATCGTGGAGATCGTGGACATTGTGCCCCTAGTGTAAACCCACGGTAACAGCAAGGTCTGTTTAGCTTTTGACAAATCTTCAGCTGAAATATTTTCACCCTTAAGCTAAAAATAAATGAAAGTTTATAAAACCTTACTTACCTTCCCGTTCCACCAGGAGAGACGTGGACAGAATGGTCAAGGTCAAACAAAGCCAGACGAATTCTGTAAATAGTCTTCACTGGTTGTTTTTATAACCCTAGTCAATGCCCGTTGAAGCTCACGTGATCTGTTGGGGTCTGACCAGCTAAAAACACTTACCCTTTACCTCAAACAAAATATAGCAGCACATCAACAAACAACATTCTTCGAAGGTCTCTTGGAATTTTTATATTCCTCAGAATTTATAATTCCCGGCATTCCATCCATCTGAGAGGCCGCATTTGTGCCCATAAACAGCATAGCTATTGTCACAACAGCATGTACACAATGCATATCTCTCTCACTCACGGCCTTGAGATTCATCTTCATTCATCATGACCAGAAACAGACGAATATTTCCAAGCGCTGAAGCTGATGTCTGTCTACACCTCCCGGTCAAATTCAGATTTATTTACTCAGTCATGGAATTTTTATATCTTAAAAATGTAATAATTTCTTTAAATATAGTATACTAAAAGGATTATAATCAGAAAAATAATTGTGGCATCTCTTTCCGAATTGTACAGCAAAATAAATAAAAATAAACATTGCCTGGACAAACTAAATTTTTACTAAACAAAACCAGGCACTTTTTTTATTGTGATTTTTTTTTTTTTTTTGCACCCCGCAAGTCTCTACACCACATTATCATATAAGATATAATATTCCATGACATATATTTAATCAAAAAGACAAGTACACTAGGACATCTCATAATTTTATATACAATATTATATACAATATATTACACTGCCTGGCCAAAAAAAACAATAATAATTCAACACCCATTTTGTTGGGCTGCCATTAGCCTTGATTACAGCATGTAATCTCCATGGCATTGTTTTAACAAACTATAGCAACATCTTAATATTCATTTCCATCCAGTGCCGGGTTCATTTCTTACCAAAGTCTTGAATTGATGAGGGAAAACTGAACCACTCCATAAAGTCTTCTCCAGCACATCCCGAAAACTTTCAATAGGGTT
>JAQMYF010000009.1:16545168-16557242 GCA_030014195.1 Neosilurus mollespiculum | reverse complement strand
TGTGTGTGTATGTATGTATATGTATATTTAGGTCATTATTGTTAATGATTCCCCTGATGATCATGTTGTCTGTTGCAGTGTGGAAATAGGTGAGAGCGTGCGAGGTGAGGACGTATACATCATTCAAAGTGGCTGTGGAGAAATCAATGATAACCTGATGGAACTACTCATAATGATCAATGCGTGTAAAATTGCTTCATCATCACGTGTCACCGCCGTCATCCCGTGCTTCCCCTACGCCCGGCAGGACAAAAAGGACAAAGTCAGAAACTTTTTTAAATTATGTTGAAACTTTCTTTGCATGCATTCATCCACAAATATAAAAGTGTACATTTACCTATTTTATATTTTGCTTACAATAATCATAATCTAACGTTTTCAACGGGATCAAGTTGAGGACTGATTATTTATGAGTAGATCGGAGATAAGTACTTGTGGTATTAAGATGTTGCAGGAATAAGTGCTGTCTTGTAATAAGCCTAAATATCAGCAATAGGGAAATAGTGTATACACACATTATAGCTGTTTGTCTGGATTCATTCACAGTTAAACTGTAGTTAAAAAAAACAACTTACAGCCAGGGTCAAGATTCAAAGGTTAAAAGGCTTACACATGGTTTGTGTGAGATGAGCATTTTTCTGACCCTTGTAATGTTACTAAGTGTCACTAATGTCCACAAAAAATTCAATCTCAGTTGGATTTGAAGTCAGTTGAAACTCCTGCTTTGTTTTAACATAATGCTGTAAAAGTGTACAAATAAGCAGTAAGTTTTTGCTAAGTGTTTGCGCTAAATACATTTCCCCCTTTCAGAGCCGAGCACCAATTTCAGCTAAGCTGGTAGCTAACATGCTGTCAGTAGCTGGAGCAGACCACATAATCACCATGGACCTCCATGCATCACAGATTCAGGTAATGACTTCATAATCATTTATTATTATTCTATATCAAATATAATATCATCATCATCCGCTTGGTCCGGGGGTCGAGGTGTGGGGGCAGCAGCCTAAGCAGTGAGGTCCAGACATCCCTCTCCCCAACCACGTCCTCCAGTTTTTCCTGTTGGGGGGTGGGGTGGGGGGACACGACACCGAGGCGTTCCCAGATTAGCCGAGAGACATAGTCCCTCCAGCGTGTTCTGGGTTGACCCCGAGGTCTCTTCCTGGTTGGACATGCCCGTAACACCACACCAGGGAGGCGCTCAGGAGGCATTCTAACCAGATGCCCGAGCCACCTCAACTGGTTCTGGAGGAGCAACGGTTCTACTCCGTGCTCCTCCCGGAGAAGAGCCCCGCCACCATATGAAGGAAGCTCATTTCAGCCAATTGTATCCACGATCTTGTTCTTTTGGTCACTACCCAAAGTTCTTACTCAGTATAATAACATATTAATAATAATAATAACAATAATTTCTTGCATATTGGCATATTGGTCGTGTACACATGTGGTCAGATGTCATTGAGAGCAGTTCAGCGGGCTGCTCATATCTGCATCGGTTTGCAGCTCATCAGGAAGATGCATGGTAGAGAAGTGTGTGGGTAAGAAGATGCCACAGCACTACGTCATGACCTGTCACACCACACGGTCTGACTGTTTTAGTGCGTTACCACTGCACTACCAGTGTATATAACATGTGGCTCAGGTGTGTTGTTTCAGCTCCGATTTACAAATTTACAGCTGCTCAATCAAACATGGCTTGCAACATGACCTGATGATGGTTGTCCCTCGTCCGTCCAGTGTCCACATGTGCCCACCACAGGAAACTCAATGAGGCTGCCGCGTTGCTGAGTTGATGCTGATTGGCTGTTATGCACTGAGGACTTTCATTGATGGGCAGCAATAAAAAAAAAAGCTGATTGATCATTAATAACAAAACTGAAACCCAAAAATTGAGGGTCATACACCACCACTCAGACTCAGGCAGAAATAAAATCTAACCCATGAAAGCAGACAAAACGTACAGGTAAATAAATGTTCGTGGAGCAAACACAGAAATCAGAAGCTTGACAGAACATGAACTTGTTTGACAAATATTTAAACTAGCCAGACACGTGATGCATATGAAAGCCGAAATCAGCTCGTGAAGGTACTGAAAACGTAACGCTGTTCCGGACGGCTAATGTGAGCTCCGCTTTCAGGCAGTGCTTTAATCTATAGATCAGTCAGTAGTTAATAAGATGGACGGTTTAGACATCTTTATATCCTCCATAGTGAAGAATGTCACGTCTCTTACATTCCAAACTCAAATATCTCTCTCTCTCTCTCTCTCTCTCTCTCTCTCTCTCTCTCTCTCTCTCTCTCTCTCTCTCTAAATTTTAGTGTAAAAAAAAAATATATATAAAAAATGACCTGATCTTACAAAGCAGTTAAAAAGTATGTACTCTTTTACTCATCTGATTGGTGCATTATGCTCTCTTTGAACCTCTAGGGATTTTTTGACATTGCTGTGGACAACCTGTACGCAGAACCGGCAGTCCTCCAGTGGATCCGGGAGAACATTCCTGAGTGGAAAAACTGTATTATTGTGTCACCTGATGCGGGGGGTGCTAAAAGGTAACTTAGCTTTTTTTTTTATTTTGATCATAGGTCAGGGTCAGGGGTCAAGCACTCAAGTTCGACCAGGGAAGTTTAACACATCAGTGCTAACTAAGGATTTGCATTAGTGCATTTTGGATCTCTGATAGTTTGATAAGAGCCGCACGAATGCGTGTGTTTCAAAGGTTGTCCGTGAATTGTCAGTGGAGAGGATAATAACTCACTTGGCTGAAAGTGACTGGAATGTTTGCTCTGAACTACGTCTTTCTCAAACCCCTGTCATGTTTCATCCACATCATTTATTTAGTTTTTATCCCCTACCAATCAGCAATTGGTCTGTAACTAGGCATCCTCATACATAGCAAGCTGCAATTCACTGTATGTTCTGACTCCTTTCTATCATATCCAGCATTAACAGTTTCAGCAGTCTTTGCTACAGTAGCTCTTCTGTGGGATCAGACCAGATGTGCTAGCCACATGCATGAATGAGCCTTGGACACCCATGGCACTCTTAGTCTTGGTTGTCCTTCCTTGGTCCACCTTTGGTACGTACTTACCACTGCATACCAGGAACACCCCACAAGACCTGCTGTTTTGGAGATGAATAGATCCAGTCCCTTAGCCATCACAATGTGGCCCTTATCAAAGTCACCTTGATCCTTACCCTTGCTCATTTTTCCTGCTTCCAACACAACAACTTTCAGAACTCACTGTTTACTTTCTGCCTAAACTCCTTGGCAGGTGCCACTGTAATGAGAGTTCAATTCAATTCCGTTTTATTTGTATAGTGCTTTTTACAATTGTCATTGTCGCAAAGCAGCTTTACGTAGTAGAATGTAAACATTTCTTCAACAATCCCTGCATATCTCTAATGAGCAACTTCTTGGCGACGGTTGCAAGGAAAAATTCCTTAAGTTGTTACGAGGAAGAAACCTTGCGAGGAACCAGAACAATACAAACCATGTAGCAGGGACTTCACTATAGTTTAACATGAAGTCCAGTCAGTTACACCACAGCTGTAAATCCTAAATCATTTTAGGAGAGTTTATGTCTCCAAGTGCAGGTCTAGGTCCATATGGATCATCAGCAGGAGCGAGGGGCTTTCAGGATAAGAACTCCAGCCAGCAGCAGCATGCCAGGACAGACCACAGGACTCTGAATGATCAGGAGGATCAGGATCCCAGAAGCAACATGTGTACCTCAGCAAAAACAGAGAGAGAGAGAGATACTTGTGTCACGTAACCGCCACATTGTGATGGCTTAACGACGAACAACTGTTTGCATTTTGTACTTACCATGATTCCACAGAAGAGGTACTGTAACACAAACTGCGGAAACCATTAATGCTGGCTCTGACAGAAAGGGATCAGAACTCACAGTTACAGAGACCCGGCTCAGCTAGTTACCGGTCTGAGATCTATGGGTAGCACCGTAGAATTGACGGTAGTATTAGCATTAAAGTTGAATACTTGGAACTATATAGGTGAGAGAGCTCCCCACACTAAAGGACTAAAGCAGCACTGCAACTTTCTCTTTACGTATAGATGAAGCAAGGGGTAAATCCAAGTGGAAGCCAGTAATTTCAGTAAAGCGGCCTACACGCTATAACGAATTGGAGAAACGAACATAAACGAATTGCAAAAGTCTAAATATGCATGAAATTCCCGACAGTTAAGGGCTGGAAAGAACGAACTGACAATGAATGTAATTAAAATAATATTAAAACGGTTTGATAGCTTATCTTAAAGCAGAGCAAATGCTGAACGAATGTTAACATGCTTTAATAGATGGAATAACGAGCTGTGTTTGTGTGAATACAAAGCGATCACATCACGTTTGTACCCAGGTATAAAACATTTGCGCACTGACTGAACAAATTCACAAAGTTCGGGGGTGGGTGGTGCAGCAGATGCCCTAGAAGAAACAGCCGTCCGTCAGGCAAACATTCAAGGCTCCATCTCCATCGCCCACTCCTTCACCCGAAGAAGCAGCTGCATCCCAAGAAGCCTCAAGGTCTGACAGTCCCAACTTTTCACCAATCTCCGACAGAAACGTCTCTACTAGTCCATCCCATGTCTCAGCTGCCTCCACATCCTCAACAGCAGGGAAGCCGGAGAAGCCCAGGGCCTTCTAGAAAGAATTCAAGCTCAGGAGTGTGGATAATGTGCAAGAAGTCTGCTTAGAAATTAGTTTGTGTGTTGGCCCTGTGGTGGTCTGGCAAGCTGTTGATGGTGCACCCCGCTTTCGCCTACTGTTGGATGAGAGGCTCCAGCCCCCTTACAGCCATAAAAAGATAAAGGGATTGGGCAAATAAGTGAATGAGTGATTATTTGTGGGTTTAAGCCTGTCAATATGTCATCAGGGTGACCTCCATCGCTGACCGGCTGAACGTGGAGTTTGCGCTTATTCACAAAGAGCGCAAAAAAGCTAACGAGGTGGACCGGATGGTGCTAGTAGGAGACGTAAAAGACCGAGTGGCCATCCTGGTGGACGACATGGCCGACACGTGTGGAACCATCTGCCACGCTGCTGATAAGTAGGTCAAAAGACAAAACACACACGCACACGCACACACTCTAAAACAACCTTAAACACATGATGGGATTATAGTACAGCTATGCAATTGTACAACATCATAATTCGCTCATGGTATTTATAGTTTGTTGCATGCTAGTGTGGACTGCCTGGCTTTTTTAAGTCCTTATATAAGATGGTAGTAGCCAAAATGGATATGGGGCAGTGGTGGCTCAGTGGTTAAAGCTCTGGATTGGTGCTGTGAAGATCATTGGTTGAATCCCCAGTATCACCAGGTTGCCATTGTTGGGCCCTTAAGCAAGGTCCTTAACCCTGACATGCTCACTGGATAAGGGCGTCTGCCAAATGCCGTAAATGTTAATATAGTCTAATGTAAACTTCATATACATAAATGGGTGGATGTGAAATAGTGTATAGTGTAGTTAACATGAAAGAAGTACAAGACCATAGGTTTTTTTCCATTTGTTGAGGAACAGATGAAGTTAAATGAGGTGCAAATCAAGGTTTCTGGGGGGAATGGATGAGGCACACTGTAGGATTTGGCTGAAGAATTTACACAAGCCAGTTGTTTGGATTTGGCATTTTGTTGTCATGCTTAATTTGCATGTAACTGAAAAAACGGTCGTGATTTTGACTGTCAAATCTGTTAGTATAAACACTGGGGGAAACAATTTTGCCCTTGTTATACTGCATTAAACGTGCAACAGAATATTGTGTCTGTTCAGTGCTCCGTTTCCCACATCGGTGAGTTTCTTGGTCGGATTTTAGATCTGAAGTGGGCGGGGCTTATGCAATATAGGTTTCATTTACAAAAAGGAATGAATGAAGCCTGTAAGTGCGTCTGATGCCCCAGTGCACACCCTGAGAGCAAATACCAGTGAACTGCTGAACACATCTTTTCATTCAGAGTATCGTATCTGTTCCTCTCTAATATCTACCTTGTTTCATACTGTGTTCTCAGGCTGATCTCTGCTGGGGCTATAAAGGTCTACGCGATTCTTACCCACGGGATCTTTTCAGGTCCTGCGATTTCACGCATCAACAGCGCACCCTTCGAGGCCGTCGTTGTCACCAACACCATTCCACAGGAGGAAAAGATGAGGCAGTGCCCCAAAATTCAGGTACTAACAAAATGAATGCTCGGGAAAACTGCAATTATTAACATTTATGCTGCACTCGTGATTGGCACAGTCTGTTACCGAATGGGGTACAGCTCATTGTGGGATACATTTAACTTCTAACCAACAGCTAGTATTGCGGTGTTGTAACATAGAGTTGGTGTCGAAAATAATCAACCCCCAAAATCTTTTCCAGCTGTATTTACTCAATACAACTTATAACAGCTGATTGAGAGATATGATCGCAGCAGTTTAGAAAAATGAAAAACAGAATTACTGAGTTAGTTAAAGCATCGTCCTATTCCTAAAAATACTTGTAAACTCAATCAGGTGTAACCAATCACCTTCTCGATTGCACACAAGGGTAACTGGCTTCCACCTGTGATCAGCTGTAATCATCCTTATTAGTTCAGCATAAAACAGCTATTCCTAGAGCATTCCAGTGCGTGGACATGTAACTGAAGGCCAACAATCAACTATGGGCGGTAAGGTACTGCCAAAAGTTTTCAAGGATTAAGTTATGGGCAGGGGCAAGTCTGGATATGGATACAAAAAAAAATCAGTTTTTGTGTTAGGTGTTCATTTGTACTGCATATTCTGTTGATTGCATTTGCAGGCAAACAATGTAAAGTACTGTATGTAGGGGGAAAGTTTGAACTCCAATTAAACATTTAATTAAACAAAATTTAAAAGTAGAAATAAACTTATTAAAAGTGAATATAAATGTAATGTTAATTTTTTATGCTAAATACAGCACATTACTGCTACCAGTTGTAGTTTTGAACAGTTTTTATGTCATATCCACAACTATGACGATGTATTTTCATTAAAGATGAGATTAAATTGACTCTTAAACAGTTGGAAACAGGTTATTTTAAATAGCATTAAAACATTTTTATTGTTAAAGCAATCTCGTAATTTGAAATGACTTTTTTTTTTTTCAAATCCACTACAATGGGTTAAAATATTACAAAATCAAAATGATATTTCCCAAATGTTTGACGGTCACGGCGTACTGTGGCGAGTGGCCGCGAGTTTCCGAAGTCTTCGGAATAAACCAGGTCAGGCGAAGAAATGATTTTAGCAATTTATTGTAGAAAGTGAGTAGGTCTTGTCATAGTAGGCCTCTGTATGACATCATTATTACATCACAACTTTGTCAAAGTGAGTATATATTATGATTGCGTTGTCATGGGAACTACTAACAGGATGTGCCTCTTACGTCGCAGTACAGTAATTGTTTTGTTGTTTGCTATACAGCGAGGTGCTGATTAGTCCAGCCAGCGGTTTTCATTACATGTTTGGCCGAGTTGAAAAGTGGCATGTGCTTCCTAAACGCTTTTAATCTGCAGCTTGCTGTTGTCTGTTAGAGCTCGTGGCCAGCATGTGGTCGATGATCTTGTCCGGCTTTTTGTTTTCTAGGTCATCGACATCTCCATGATCTTAGCCGAGGCCATCCGGAGAACCCACAACGGCGAATCCGTCTCCTACCTTTTCAGTCACGTTCCGTTGTAAGAGAGAAGAGCTGTCACACGTTCGTCCTCCATCACCATCGGCGATTCCAGTATCCTCTCCATGTGGGAGTAGTGAGAGTTCGATAGCCAACATCAAGCGGCCGACTCTTGCTCATCCTGTCCACCTCAGCCTTATTAGCATTCCATTCATGAAACAAACTCTGGGACAAGTTACAGTTGTCCCACTCATTTTTTTAAATGTATTGGCTCTTATTTTTCATTTAAACAAATATCTAATGCTGATTTATTTCCATTGTCAATCAGTGTTTGGGGCACCACCACCACCACCCCCTTTTTTTTCTTTTCTTGACTTAATTTTTTCCCCCCAGATGCATGTATGTGTATATAGTTCCCCTACAAGCTGACGTTGCAATTTTTTTTGCATTATAAGATTATAATTTTTTTTGTCGGGTATAGTTTAGTCTTCCACATCTGCGCTCCCAAGAATATTTGAAGAATGAATAAAGTTTAAACAGAAGACATGAATCCCTCTCTTTCTCTCTGCCATTTTATGACTTTATGATGTGCTTTATTCTTCGGCCTGATTTAACAACATTTAACCTCATTATATGATTTTTTTAACCTGGTGACCCTGAAAACAGCCACGTGAGGGGAAACGGAATAGATCTTTGGCTGTAGTCCACTGTTGCTGTCTTTAATGCAGTGCAGTAGTTGTTGCAAACAAACATTAAAAGAACTTAATGCACAACCGCTTTACACAGTGTTTAGTTATTACATCCAACCTTTCGAAATGAGCCATTAGCTTCTCATCAGAGTTCAAAGCATAACGAAAGTCCTCAAACGCGTTCCACATTGGAATGTGCCGTCATTGCAGTCGCAGTCATTATTTCAAGAAGCAAAACGGCTACTTTATACAGTTTTACACCAATACAGACCACTGAAAAAGCTTCTTTAGATAACGCTTAGCAGGTCTCGGTAATGAACAGAGATGATTAAAATTTCCAACATTTAAAACACTGGTACATTTTATGGTTAAATTTCACTATATCATTGAAGATATTTCACTATCCGTGTTCCATAGTGCCGGCTCCTGTTTTCCTAAGCATGAGTAGTGCATTAGAGAACCCATTCCAGACACTGTACTCGAGAAACTGTTCAAGTGTTACTATCTTAAAAGTGACGACGAAAATAAAAGTATGCCTTGACAATGTCTTGTGGTGTTCTCTTTGGCCTAGAGAGTGTTTTTTTTTTTTAATAACTACAATTATGTGTTCTATCTAGATTTTAAGATCTATTTATATACCCTTTAAATTCTATTTTTGCTTGTTTTAAATTGGTATATTGCTGATAGGAAGTCTTTCTAACCACACAAGGGAGCCACTCAATTATATTAACAACGTGCTTACATTAAAATAATCTTTTTCTTATCATATTAAGGAATAATTTGAAAGATCTAATTTTGCATACTGGTCATGAAATGACAGACATTTACATAGCACATGATTTTACATTATTTTAGTCCTCATCAAACCACTGAATGAGCTCACGTGGCCTGTGAATGTGGACATTGTCGAGGGAGAAACCACTTGCGACAGGATAGAACAGTCTCATCATGGACTAAAGGTGGGACTGCCAAGGCAGATATTTCCTCCATGGCATAACATCGCCACCCTCATCACAGGAGTCAAGCATTTCTGCCCTCTGGTTTCTGTATTGTGCTGAACGTGATAAATTATTACATCAGACTTTTTCTTGTTTGTTTGTTACACATTTCTGTAGACTAGTACTGTTTTATTAAAGATCAGATTTCATACTCATTTTTAATTTAGGACATCATGAGAGCACCAAAGTATGATACCTAATCCAGAAAACCTCCACAGTTCTTCAGAAAGCTGCTTCCCCGCCTCCTAATTTTGAGTGCTTCTGCTGGACCGCCTGTTTGGCTTCCTCCTCTTATTTAGGGTCTTTCCACTGTCTGTGCCTACTCTATGCTCTGATATTTGGTTGCCTGATATTTCCGTGCTCAGTGTGCTGGGAGACAGACCAGGATGGGCAGAGATATTGCTGTGTGTGTGTGTGTGTGTGTGTGTGTCAGGGGGTTCTGTTAGGGGCAACGGGGGAAGGCCAGCGAATCAGAAGGCCCAGCATACTGTGACGCACTAGTGTTAAAAAAAAAAAAACCAACAACACAAAAGTCTTGTGTTTACAGCCAGCTCAAATAGCCCAGAAAGAAAAGTTTAACATGCACTAACCTTTTGTTGGCTGAGATAGGCTCAGCCTCCCTGTGACCCTAGTTAGGGTTAAGTAGTTCAGCATGTGAGAGAGAGTGAGTGCAAACATAAACATGCACATTTATTAGGACTGGTTGTGCAGCTGAAATAGTGGTTCCATGGTGGGTTTAGTTCTGGGTCGCTGATTCAAGAGTACTGGGTTTGAGCCCCAGCACTAGTTAGCTGCCCTTGAGCAAAGCCCGGAACTCTATCAGCTGAACATGTCTACATCAACTGGACCATGGATCAGAAGTAAAAAGAAGAAATTGTTGTTATGAATTTCAGAGCATTGTTTATTTATTTATTTTTGGTTTAGTTTAAAAAAAGTGATTGTGCATTACTATTTTGATAAAATGTTATTATTATTATGATTATTATTATTATTATTATTATTATTAATAATAATTAATTTATTTATTATTTATTTGTTTATTTATTTTTTGTTTGTTTGTTTAGTTAAAAAAGTGATTGTGCATTACTATTTTTGATAAAATGTAATTATTATTATTTTATTTTATTTTTTTTTGGTTAAGTTTAAAAAGTGATTGTGCATTACTATTTTGATAAAATATTATTATTATGATTATTATTATTATTATTAATTAATTTATTATTTATTTGTTTGTTTATTTTTTGTTTGTTTGTTTAGTTAAAAAAGTGATTGTGCATTACTATTTTTGATAAAATGTTATTATTATTATTATTTTTTTTGGTTAAGTTTAAAAAAGTGATTGTGCATTACTATTTTGATAAAATAATATTATTATGATTATTATTATTATTATTATTATTATTATTAATTTATTTATTATTTATTTGTTTGTTTATTTTTTGTTTGTTTGTTTGTTTAGTTAAAAAAGTGATTGTGCATTACTATTTTTTGATAAAATGTAATTATTTATTTATTTATTTACTTCCTTGTTTATTATTTATTATTTATTGATTTATTTATGAATTCCGGTTGGGGGCAGGAGTGGTCCTGCATATACAGTAGTGAAGAGACGCATCATCCCAGTCCAGTCCAGCAGCGGCCCTGCCGGGAATCATGGACAAAAACCATTACAGACAATACAGGACATGTCAGATCGAATCGGAAATAGGAGTCACGACGTCGCAAAGTATCATCTTTCACGCCTGATTCTCATTAAAAAGGTAAACGTGTTGTACGGTCCGTTATTTGCGCCTAGTGTTAATTACCGAACGGCTGCAGCTAACAGGGCGATGGTTCAATCTCAAATAGCTACTAGCTCCTTATACAAGTGCGCTATGTTGGTTTGAGCGCACCTACTTCTGCTCCTTATGTGTAGTGCACTACACGACCGATAGGGAACAATTTGGGATTAGGCCGTTGTCTAGATAGCTGATGCTAAACTCGCTGTTGTGTTGCTAACGTTAATGCTAGGACTTGCTAATGGGATTTTGTTCATGAATTTGTTGGTTTTTGTTTTACTTTATTTTTCTTTATTAGTATATTTAGTTGTTTTAGAAGATGAATTCAGGTTACAGAGCCTGACGGTAGCTAAGGCTACTCCGGCTAGCTCAGTAACAACAGTGTGTGCTAACATTCAGTCAGCCTTAAATACAGTGTAAAGTATTACTCTATATTTTGAATTAAAAATATGAAATTTGTATTATATGACTATTTTGGTGTGGCAAACAGAAGAGCTGTGTTTTATTATTTATTTAGTTTTATTTATTTTTTTTTGATATATGAAAAGTAAGTACAATGTTGTAAACAGAACGGTTTTTAAACCTTTAGTTAATGCGCATGCGCGTTTTCCACAGCGTGGCTGATTGGTGCGTGCTCCATGCCGTCATAGCCAATAGGCTCCAACTTCCGGTCATGACAAAAAAGCATAGTAAACATCCACACATGGCATTGGGATTATTAGATTGAAAGTCTTGGATCCCTAGCGACACGAATTTAATCGAAACATTAGCTCTGCTCATTTATTCGAAACCTACAACGCATTTGAAGCGTGTTCGGGAAGTAGAGAAAGCACAAAGACACTTATATTAGTCTATAAAGTCTGTATCTTCTGTATATTCTGAATATTCTGTCAAACCACCACGCCCACCTCTCTCATCTGGAGTCGCCTTGTGGTGTTGCAGGGATTTAAATAGTCTATGTTCCACCAAAGGTA
>JAQMYF010000009.1:16524454-16538145 GCA_030014195.1 Neosilurus mollespiculum | reverse complement strand
TCTCTCTCTCTCTCTCTCTCACACACACACACACACACACACACACACACACACACACACACACACACACACACTTTGTTACTAATACAAACAGTAATAGTTGAAGATTGATTAAAAAAGTATATATGGTAGCATGGTGGTGTACTGGTTAGCATGTGTGCTTCATAGCAAGAAGGTCCTGCGTTCAAATCCTGGATTGTACGCAGTTTGCATGTTTTCCCTGTGCTTGCATCGGTTTCCTCCACGTACTACGGTTTCCTCCCACAGTCCAAAGACATGCGCCTTAAGCTAACTGGCAGTTCCAGATTGACCGACTCTAGATGTGAGTGTGAATTGATATGTGTGGTGGCCCTGTTATGGTCTGGTGTTCAGTTCAGGGTGAACCCCTCCTTCGCCCACTGTCGGCTGAGATAGGCTCCAGCCTCCCTGCAACCTTAAAATAAAGTACACTTTTTTATAAAATAGAATGCACCTTTTTTAACAACATAAACAGAATTCTATGTGCCAGATGCAGGAGGTATCTTAGTTTTTTAGCTGGCAAAATAAACTATTACTGCCGCACGGTGCATTTACTCATTTGAATATCAAGGCTTTTAACCCAATCACATTGAGGAAGCGCATGACGTTTCTGGCATGTATAACGTGCTTACGGAAGTGCACCGATCTAGCGGAATGGCATCTCGCTATCCTGTGGTGATACTGGGTTTCCATTAAAGAAAACTAATTTCAGTAGTGTAACACTTTCAGTCAATATTCTGATTTTTTGGGGGGGCGGCGGTCATAATGTGATGGTTGCATGACATTATGTGATCGATGGTGTCATCAAAATGAATTCACAATGAAACCTTGTGTCAGGAGAAGTTAATTTTTTTTCGGAGGTCCGCTTTTAGGCAGTGCCTAAGTCTTTATATCATATTTATGAAAAGTCAAGTGACTTATTTTTTTTTTGATACTCCGCAGGCAGTTCAGTGTCATCACACACCACGTCTTCCAGCACTCCACATGTGACAGTTGTTTACACGTCAATTTCCCAGCACTGATGAAGAGATAATTAGGTTATTTAAACAGAATTAGCTGTTCAAATGCTACACGGGGTGAGTCAATAAGACTGTCTTCACACATAGAAATTCTTCTGGAGAAATAGTCCATCCATGTGACTCAATTAGTGGAAACGAATTTGCTTCTGGAAGTCCTAATCAGTCCTCTGTGTGACGTTTATTTTTATTACCAATCAGGGAAGAGTAAACAAATCAATCCAACTGAAAACTGCAGGTTTAAAATAGAAAAATTAACATTTATTCGGTTTATTGATTATGCATGTAAGGAATAAAATATGAAATTGGTCTTTTGTCTTCTAGAACAGTTTCCTGAAGTGGTTTATAGATGGCGATGCTCTCTCCCAAATCAAAAATTATATGTGACCCGCTCCAGCATAATACGGATTAAGTCACAAGGTCGTGTTTTCTCACTTGTGGGAGTTCATCTGTTGGTCGAAGATCGCAAGTTCGAATCCGGGTTGATGCCACAGCCATCCGTGGCCGGGAGTCCATGGGAGCTAATTGGCCGAGCTCTCACGGGAGGGAGGCATGGCATACGTTCACTTCCCTGTCACTCACAGCGATCGCCAGCCAATCACGGGCGTCCAATTCGTACGAGGGGGCGGATAGCGATTTCCCTCCGAGTGTGTTAGGCCGCCCCCAAATACGCAATGCAACAGTTCGAAAAGAGGCGGGCATTAGCATCGCATGTCACGGAAGGGGCGTGTGCTTGCTTGCGCCCCTCCCTGGTCGGTGGTGTTCGTGTGATGGGGAAGGCAAAAGTTGATGGGTGGAAATTGGAAACGACTAAATTAGGGAGAAAAATGGGGAAAAATGCAAAAGAAAAAAGAAAAAGAATCATCAATCGGAGGCAACTTGGAATGCTAAGTAGGACACCCCTACTAACCCGTGGCCAGATTTTTAAGAATAGCAGCAATGTTTGAGAAGTAGTGGAGTGTTAAGTAGTAAGAGCCAAAGTAAGTTGAAAATTGCGTACCTGGATGAATATCGCCAAAAATACATCCTTCAAGGCAAAATCATCGACAAATCTTCGTTCATAAGCTTCGTTCAAATATCCATAAGCACGATCTGTTCATGCTAAAATGCTTGTTTGGGAAAAGGCTCCATGTCCAAGTTGTTGTAAAACAATAGAAGTATCCACTTATTTTGTCGATTTTCAATCCGCTTTTGTGATTGCTCAGGGTATTTCCTTATTATTCACCTTCGGTATCAGAATTCTCTCCCTACTTACGTAATCCCAGAAGGATTCCCAGAATCATACAGGGGTAAAGCCATGAGAAGCCTCAAAACAGAACTTTTCTGTTGCTAGGAAGACGCTAGTATGATCTCGCTGATAGGTCAAGAGCCGGATTCATTTGTTTATGGATGCGAGGGGGTTTCAAATGCGGACATTCAGAAACTGGTTCTGTAACTGTAATTGCTATTTCCTGACAAGTAGCATTTCCTGATTAGCGACATACAAAGTGATGTAACTTAGTCAATTTTCATGCTATTATCACACATTATACCTCATTTCAAAGCATTTTTCAATACATCAATATCTCAGTATGTCAAAATTCCTATTTAATCCTTATTATGCTGGAGCGGGTCACACAAATGTTTTAAAAGTATGGGAATGTCTACTATATAAGTACATGTCTAAAGCCCCTGTCATGTATGTCGCACAACAGGTAAGCAACAGAACATTCCTACGACAGAGTTTTAAACATTTTCAAAATACAGTTCCATGCCCAGGACTTTTATTGCTGTGAGGCAGATGTGCGAACAGCTACACCGCCGTGCTACCTGGCTTACAGACCTGACTGAGCGGTTTGGCAAATGGGTTAGTAAGGTAATAGGGAGAGGATGTGCATACGGGACTGTTTTTTTATTGATTTTTTTTTTAGAGAAAGTAGACTTAAGAAATGATGATTAATTCACTGGCATCTGCAAGCTCATGCATGCAAAAGTGGGCGGATAGCATTTTTCTTTGAATGTGTTACATAGCTCCTTACGTTGCATGAGCAACATTTCATGAGTACCACTGACGTTGCATGAAAAATGTGGGCAGGTGGAAGAAACACGTAGTGGCCTTCACCATCCATGGCTGGTAGCCATTACTACCTCAGGAAGAAAAAATAAGGAACAAATAATGTTGATAATGATAACCTTGTATGAAAAGTACTTCTAAGAGGGTAAAGTGTGCTTGTGTGTGCAGCCTTTTGTTAGGCCAACTCCTGTGGAGCACTCCGATTGGAAGTCGGTGGAGGTGCAGCGCTTGCAGCTTCTGTCCAGCGTTTGTAGGAACTCCTCTCTCTTGAATCGTACACACACTCCTCTGCGCAAGTTTGTTCTCGACCGCATTTTTGTGTGCAACAAACACAAGATTCTTTTCTGCCAGACGCCCAAGGTGGGCAACACCCAGTGGAAGAAGGTTCTCATTGTCCTCAATGGTGAGAGCGTTTGTTCAGTGCACACATGTATGTTGACATTCAGATAAGATCTCATTTGTGGAAGTGTACTGTATATTATAGGCACTGGTGTTTATGATGATTCATCTTACTGCATTGTGTCTCTGTGTAGGAAAGTTCTCCAAGGTTGAAGATATACCCGAGAATGTGGTCCATGACCATGAGAGAAACGGTTTACCTCGCCTGTCCTCTATGAGTGACGCAGAGATCATGGAAAGGTCTGGAAACGTTCACTTTGTATTCCCACCTGTCTGAAAAAATATTAGCTAACTATATTGGCTACTGTGTAGCGGCATACTGTGTAGTCTTCAACAGAAGTGTTTACAGTGCTTACTATTGTCCTTCAAACCCTTTCAGATTAAATACGTACTTTAAGTTCCTCATTGTCCGAGACCCATTCGAGCGTCTCATATCAGCCTTCAAGGACAAGTTTTTGGAGAACCCACGCTTCGAGCCATGGTACAAGAACACCATTGCCCCAGCCATTATCCGCAAGTACCGCAACACCTCTGAAAGCAAGGGTCTGCGATTTGCGGACTTTGTGCGCTACTTGGGTGATGAGCCAGGCCGAAAACATCTCGACCGCCAGTTCGGAGAGCACGTCATTCACTGGGTAACATACACCGAACTCTGTGCTCCCTGCGAGATTCACTACGATGTAATCGGCCATCATGAGACTCTTGAGCAAGATGCACCATATATCCTCAAATCTGCTGGAATTGATGACTTGGTATCGTATCCCAGCATTCCTAAAGGCATAACGCAGTACAACCGAACCAAGGTTGGCCGCTATTTCACCGGGATCAGCAAGAGGGACATACAACGACTTTACGATCGCTATCAGGGTGATTTTAGCCTTTTTGGCTACCACAGACCTGACTTCCTGCTTGACTGATATTAAAGTTTTTTGTTTTTGTTTTTTTATCAGAGGAAGCCTGTCACTCAAGTCTTCCTGTAACTTCCAGTCAAACTGAAATAAGGTACAATAAACTTGAACCCGTATGGTTACTTTTCTTCGTTTACAGAATTGCGAATTCTAGATTTGGCGGGATGGGGGTGGAGGAGGGGGTGGGGTGGTTGGTAGGATGAGTTTCCATATAGCATTTTTTTAATTTATTTATTTTTTTATATATTTTTTTTTTGTTTTTTTAGTTGTCCCCACTGACCATGCCAGCACTCTTCTGAAAAATTCAGAATTTTAACTAATTGTTCAATATTTTTTTTGTTGGGATATCCAAGTACTTCGACTTGGAAAAAAATTCTGGGGCAGGTCACACGAAACACCTTAAGTTAATATTTCACTTAAAATTTGAGTTGCGGTTTGCTTAAAATAAACCACTGAAGCATTCCCCTTAAGGTTTCCTTAAAATCTTGGTCTTAGATCCTTCAAACTGTTGCAGGAAACACTTTTAGAACCAAAGTAAAGAGAAAAATATATGCTACAGCTGACTCTATTTCAACATGGCAGAGTTTATGTTGATAAATGAAGGAAATGAACACATCCCATTAGGTCAAAACAGACAGCGTGTCATATTTTTTTCCAGGACTTCCTGAACGGACCTCTTTACTAAACTTCCTGAATTAAAGGAAATTGTTTGCCTTATCCTTGCACGCGTGCTGAACACAATAAACCACATCATAGTCGACCGCAGAATGCACTTACATGAGTAAAATGTCTATGCAGACTCCCCTAGATCTCAACTCGCACTTTTAGCACCACCCTCCTGAGGTCAGACCCCTTTCCATATATGGTAAAGGAGCGTGTCCTCTGATTTTTCCTTATAGGGCAGCATACAATTAGCTAATTTAAATATTGTTGATATGGACATGTTATGGTACTAAAATCTTAGAAAAAGACTCCGTATACTTTTTATTCAAGTCATGAATTGAATTCAGGAAAAAATTTAAAGTTTATGACTGATTGCCTTTAATTTTTGTTGTAATTTAATGGTTTCCGTTTGCTGTTATTTGTGGATTAAATGTACTTTTTTTTATGATGTGCTTTCATTTGTTGCTTTCCTCCATGAGTATCAATTTTGGCTGGCAATTTGGCTTTCTACTCTTCTTTTCTCCCATTTTTCTTACAGATATGTGAGGCGATAACAGGCAAAGGCGAGTTAAGCATTCTCGAGTGCAGGGAAACAAACAGTTTCCATGGAAACTGTACAATTTTACTGCTGTAAGATCACTTTGACGGTGGTAAATCCCTCAGCACTTTTCCTTAAATTAGGAAGTTATTTTGTGCAACTCTCTTCCGTAAATTCTTCCATTAAGGGAAAGTTTTGTCTTAAATGTTACTTGGGGAAAATCTTAAGGTGTTTTATGTACCTGACCTGAATTTTTCATAAAATCACTGTCACTGTGTCTCCTGTCTCAGGCAGCCAATCGTACAGCATTTACGTTGGTTATTTATGATCTCTTGTTTAGGATACTGTTGTTATAGAAACAAGACCTACACACAGCATGGGAGTTCTTTTTTGAAGATGCGGTGAAGCGCTCCACAGTGCCCTGCCTATGGCCGAAACAATGCTATATGGACACGCCCTTTTGTGATAAGGACTGAGGTTTGAAAAAAGTGTCACTTTAAAGTGAATAACAAAGAGATGTGTACTCTGAGCTAAAGATTACCTTAATGAGGAGTAGTATTTCTTTTATTCTGTTAATATATTGAAATGTCATCCAAATTTCTGCTTCTGACTCTCCCTAGAGAAATGGTTGCTTACTGATTGAATAATAATAATAATAATAATAATAATAATAATAATAATAATAAATCTGAAAAGTCCCACCATAGTTTTCTAATAAACATTAAAATATCTCTGACTGAATATGAGTCTTAATTCTGGAATTATAGAGAAATAGAAACAGGGTAGTGATAGGAATATTTTGAATGGATCCACCAATTACGTTATCTTGCTATAGGTTCAAAAACTGCCCATTTGTCCTACGGTCAGGCTTCGCTCAGAATGTGCTCAGATTCCTATTTTTTTAAGTTGCCCATAGCCATCTTGCACTGGAGCGCATTTGAAAAGCCATGTAGGCTCATACGGTTTTCTTAGAAAATTTGTTTAATGAGTTTCTTCTAATTTTGTTGAAATCAATTTCCAATACATTAATGAACACTAATTTCCCCATCCGTCCACTAAATACAGTATCGTCACTGCCACTGATGTTCTTTGCTATTGTTTTGCTGATCCATCCATGTTCTCATTCATATTAAATGGTGTCTGTGGAGGAAGACCATATGTTTCCACACGATCCTGAAAATTCACGCTATATTTGTGTTTCTTCCGCCTTATAATGTGAGTATACGCTTGATTTAAAATGTCTGGTTATTTCACTTTCAGCACAGCACTTTTCTGAATCTATTCTACATGCTGAAAAGAATTAATTTCACTTCAGACTTCTTCATCATTTCCTTCACAACCATGGCCATGATTGTTCTTATCTGTGTTTGTGTATGTGATGAGCACATGACCATTTTCAGCCCTAATTTCGCACATACTCAAGGAAAGAACGTCCTTGTATTCACTGGAGAAATCTTCATGAATGGCGCACTGTGTGTCTTTTGTCTTCAGGAAAACCATTATGCCTGGTGCTGTATGGTTTCTCTTGTCCATCTCTAGGATGTGCTCACTTTCAGCACAACAGAGAGAGAGAGATTATTGTATAATTGGAGCTTGTGGCCCAGTGGTGTAACAGGAAATAACAGTACAGTCTTTAGCCTGGACTTAAACTGTGCTCATGAAATTTGCCCCAATTCGAATGTTTTTATATTGAGAATCTTTTTCTTCATTAAAACAAACATTTTGGTATGTATTATCTTGAAGATGAAGTGTGTGTGTGTGTGTGTGTGTGTGTGTGTGTGTGTGTGTGTGTGTGTGTGTGTGTGTGTGTGTGTGTGTGTGTGTGTTTTACTAAATTATTTCATTCAAAGTTCTGTTTGAGTCACCGTACTGAGCATATAAATATTATTGGAGCCTCTTAGAGCAACAGTGGGCCATTTTTGTGAATTTTTGGGAGAGTGTTAAAGTTTTAAGGCTATAAGAAACTCGGTATGATCCATATTTCAATGCCTTCAGTCTCCCTGAATACTTCTCCTGGATACTTTTTTCAGCGTAAATGTTTGTGTTGATGGGACTTTGGCGTTTTGCCAAAAAATTGTTGTTGTTGTTGGTTTTTTGGGGGTTTTTTTTGGACTTAAAAGAATTACAACAAACCCAGACTGAAATTGTATTTTTCAGTGCAACAGTGGTCTAAGTCCAAATGTCCAGGACATGTAGTAATATTATGAAAAATAATAAATAACATTCAGTTAAATACTAACAAGTATTTTTCAGGTATGTTTTTCCTAGATGTGGAGGCTTCACACATGGGTGCTGCCATCTTGGATTTTGGACTTGGCCCACAGTTGCACTAGTAAATCAGTGAAATAACAAAGAGCAACAGTGAAGTGTCCCCATTATGTCAAAATTGGTACTCTACGTGGATTTAGACCAGTATTCATCTAAAAGATTTAACTTTTCTTAAAATTAATTTCTGTACGTAACTCAAAATTGACAAAAATGGACTTAGCCCACTGTTGCTCTAAGGGGCTCGTTTGATGCTGGTTTTTAGGCACTGGCATCCGAAGCGCTTAATCCGATTCTTGTCGCGGGGAAGCTGGTGCCTATCTCACACTCTGAACAGTTGAGATGGGACGGCTGAGATGGGCGCCAACCTCCCCGCGACCCTACTTAGGATTAAGTGGTTCAGAAAATGAATGAATGAATGAAAAAGTCTGTTGTCTATTAACTTCTGATATGTCTCTGTATACACTGACCAGACCAAAAAAATGTGCATTGCAATATTTTATTGGACCTTTATCAATTTTCTTTGATAACGGTATGTAATCGCCTTAACTTAAGCAATATCACAGCATTTATGTCCATCCAGAGTTGGGTTCATTTTTCACAGACACCCTGAACTGATTATTATAAAGTCTTCTCCAGCACATCCCAAAGACTTTGAGTAGGATTAATGTCAAGACTCTGTGGTGCCTGTTCATATGTGAAAATGATTCCTCATGCTCCCTGAACCACTCTTTCCCTATTTTAATTCTATATTTGTACCATCAAGGAAGAAAAAGTCTATTGATCTTATTACCTGGTCATTCAGTACATTCAGATCAGTATTCATTTTTTGGACACATAATGTTGCTGAGCCTTGACATGACCAACTGAAGCAAACCCCAGATCATAAGACTGCCTGCTATGATGGGTACATCACTTCACCCACCTCACTTCTTACCCTGAGACGTACTCTAAATCTACAGCATAACTTGTTGCCGCTTGAAATATTTTAATTACTGCAGTAATTACTTTTTTGCTTAGTTAAATCCAGGTCATTTTTTTGCCACGGCAGTGTATGTATTTTGATATAAATTATTGTGAAAATGATTTGTTTGCCTTTAATGAAATATTTATAAAATGTTAATTAAAAATACTTCAGTGTGTTGGAACTTTATGATTTTCATATCGGAGAGTGGGTCTTATAATTTAGCATAATTACTGATAATCGACTGCAATCGTCACTTTTAACGAATAATCATCACAAACATTTTTACTTTATAGTAAGGATTGTCGTTAACTAAATAATATTAGACAAGGAAACCTTGATGTCAAGCATTTCATGAAACTTACAGAACACACAATAAATACTTTGTTGTGTAAAACTAGTCCACCAAAAGAAAAAAAAAAAAAAAGTCAGAGCAGCTGTTGCTTTTCATAGGCCGTAGTGCCAAGTCCCAGAATAAACACTTGACCTATTTAAAAGTATTCAGTAGTTTTTGATTGCAGTATTTTAAAGTTCTATAGACCAAAATGCACTGTTATAACTGTTTTCGATTCTTACTTCCTACTGAGAATGACCTGCTATACTTTAAAGGAAAGTTATATCCAAACTTAGAAAAAGGCTTGCATATATTGTATACGTCTCTGCACATCAAAACACCCTATTCGCATTACAATTTCTTCATAAAAAAAAAAAAAAGATCCGCACACTGAGAGACAACATTGTACTGTGAAAAATTGCACATCATTCACACGTATGCAGCAGTGAATACAGAAGTAATTTGCATTTGAATGAATGGTGGAACAAACCATTTGTTTGTATAAAGGGGCTCTCGCTTGTCTGATGTATTTGAACGGAGACTCATATAATGTGTAGATGTGCCTAGTTTTCTTTTATCCAGAAGTCCACTAGTTTATATTTGACTCATTAATTTAATATCTGTGTACTGTTATTTTTGCCATTAACCTACCTTATATGAACTGACGGATTCATATCCTATTCTCGCGATTCCGTACACTGCCAAAAGTGAAACAGCAGCCTTTTCACACTGGTTAATGCAAAGTATCAAACGTATTTTAGCAGATTGCAACTTCGATGCTTGGTGCTTATTTTTGTACTTGATTAAGAAATATACTAAACTCACTAAACTTTTAACAAATGCAGACACCTTCTTTTGGGCGGTGAGAAGTGTTTCACTTAATACAATGAGGTTGTAGTCACAACAAGGCCATGGAGAATTAATTAGGCTTGATCTTTCTTAGGTAACCACATCACCCACTAGAGGGAAGTACAGGGACACTGAAGCGCATTATGTACACACCACTGAAAGTACATTGTGTTCTCATCATGTCCTCGAGAGCACAAACAATCTATATAGTACATTGTGGTGATGATGATGATGATGGCCAGGATATGACTCCTTTTTTTCCACTCCTCGTTGTAAGAAGCTTAAAACATCTTGCTTTCAGAGCAGATCAGGAAGGTTCTCTGTTATTATTGTTATTATTGTTATTATTATTATTATTATTATTATTATAGAACCTGTGATGGCCTGGTAAGCTGTTTAGGGTGGACTCTGCCTCTGCTCAGAGTTGGGATGGGCTCTATTTTCCCCATGACTCTAATAAAGGATAAAGTGAATGGAAAATGAAATGAAAAATGATTATTATAATCCTAGATTTGAACACCGTGCTCTCATTACAAGCACCCTTCATAACCTACAGTGGTGCTTGACTTATTTGTAAATCTGCTGATGTTTTCTCATAGTTTTATGCAGTACATAGAAGAATACACCTCTGTAAAACAATACAAGGTTTCTGATTCCATCCAGGCTAGAGTTACAGCCTCACAGCCAAGAAGTGAGACGTAAAGGTCATGTTGCAGGAAGTGAGATAATCACTCAAACAAGCTACTAAAAGATTAGAGCGAATCCTACAGTCAGGTTTCATCTTTAAACACGTGTGAGAAATGTCAGCCCAAGCTTTGAGGTTTCCTCTTGTTCTGCTTTAACGTATGTGTTCTTCTCCAACGCAGCTGCGTACCTTGTGTTCCTGAAAGACACAACAGCTTAAGATTCTCATCTGTGACTTGAAGGTCAGTTTAAAAGGCTGTCATTTATGAAGGGAACGTGAGTGCGGGCAAAATGTGGTTGGCATGGCAATGTGCCTTGGCTGTCCCCTGTATGTCATGTTACATGCTCTTTTTTTTTCCTGAGATATTGTGTCCACTGTGCTTCATTTATAGGCATTCTGAAGAGCTTTTTCCTCCATACAGTTCCCATATAGTTCATTCATATGGAACCAAATGTCCCTGTTGAAAGTCTTTTAGTGTGTGTGTGTGTGTGTGTGTGTGTGTGTGTGTGTGTGTGTGTGTTGTACAGAATGTGATACCAGTAAATAAAATGAAAGCGGTTGGTTAAGGAGAAGCAAAACAAACAAACTTTAACACGACTTCGTGAAGTTATAATTGTCCATCACAATTGGCTAACATTGCATAAATGGAGGCTGATGAGTGATTTCACACCTTTAGACACTTGCCGTTTGAAGCAAACACATTATAGCTGATCCTGCTGACTGATTTGAATGTAGTAATGCAGGTTCATTAGTTGTCTTATGCAGCTAGCTTCAGAACTATTGGCACCCTTAATTAAGATGAGTTGAGATTATGAAATTTAGTGTTGTAGTAAGGGGGTGGTCACACTAGAAATACGATAGAAATTTTTTTGTTTGTTTGTTTGTTTTTTTTGTTTGTTTGTTTTTTTTTGCGAATTGTGAAATTCATGTCAAGATGTTTTGTGACCCCACATGCAAGCGAATATTTTGCGGCTTAAATACGTATATTGCGCGAAAATTGTGAGAAGATCGCGAAAATGTTTGCGAAAGACTTGCGAGTAATTTGCGATTGGATTGCGGATGTTTGGCGTGCGGGGGGGAAATAAAAAAGCAAATCTCCCGTCGTAGATCGCTTTTCGTTAGCATGTTATTAGCACAAATAAAATATAAATGATGACAAAATATATACGGAAATGGCGGATACCAGCAAGTCTCAAACTTTCCGCTTGGAAGTCTCCAGTTTGCAAACGAAAAATGAATAATTTGCGAATTTGCGATGATTTCATGAACCAGGTGACCAAAATGCAACGCCGCGAATGTTGAGAATGAAAAGCAACAGCCGCGAATTGCTATTTGCGTCAGTCGCTTTTCTATCGCCCCTCTAGTGTGATCACTCCCATAATTGGCTGACCCTGACACTGAATTTCACATTGAGAGATATCCATCTATTTATCTATTCATTATCTGCACCGCTTATCCATCAGTGTCGCAAGGCAGCTGGAGCCAATCCCAGCTGACTTAATGCGAGAGGGCTAAAGCAGACACACTCACTCACATTCGCACTTGCGGTCAATTTAAAGTAGCCAGTTGACCTAAACCTTATGTCTAGTTTATTGTCTGTATATCTTTGTCTTGATTTTTTTTTTTTTTTAACATTGTACAGGTATGAATTTTTCATGCCTCCTTTTCATGATCAGTTGACGTTAGTTACTGAATTTAACTTCGTAAAGGGGGCCTTACAAGGGATTCCCATGACCCTTAATGATAAGTAAACCTTTTCACCAAATATTGGTGTCCTTATCTGCGTATCTATTAAAAATTACGCTGCCCCCTGGTGGCTTGGAGGCCTGACTCAACTGCAAGAAACTGTAGTTCTAGATGTTTAAAGAGCAAGTCAGTGGCGACCATGGCAAAAAAAAGCCTCCATTGATTGATGGTGGCATAGTGGTTAGCACATCTGCCTCACAGTAAGAGGGTCTTGGGTTTGAGACCCGGGCTTTGTGAGTGGAGTTTGCATGTTTTCCTTGTGCTTGTGTTGGTTTCATCTGGGTACCCTGGTTTCTTCCCGCAGTCCAAAGACATTTACATTAGGCAAATTGGCTGTTCCAAATTATCCCTAGGTGTGAGTGTGAATGGTTGTGTGCGCACTGGTCTTGCGACGAACTGGTGAGCTGTCCAGGGTGTACCCCGCCTTTGCCCGCTGTCGACTGAGATGCCTACTAGGTTGATGTGGTTCAGAAAATGAACAAAGAATAAGTGTATATTACTTCTTAACCAGCCTTCAAAACACAAAAAGCAGGTGGTTTGTCGACTATGAAAATGACCTTAGGCCTAAGTTCATTACTGTATTTCCTCTCTACATTTCTGTATCACTGTTTTTCTTGCATTCCAGTTTCTTGATCATTACCTCATTAGGCTTGTAAAAAAAAAAAAAAAAGTCTCATTGAAAGCAATCAAACAAACACGCAAATGAATGAATACTAGATGATCACTAAACTCTTCATTTGGTTAAGTACTGTGGTAAACAAGACAAGCTTCGTTTTGATCTTTGGATGATTTTTTTTAATCCAAAATTTTTTTTTTATATGACTGTTTTCTGAGAAGATAAATTATACAATCTAACCTTTGGGCCACTCCTGCATTCTGTCTTCCTCTGAGGTGCTGGCCTAGACTTGCTCACACATGTGATAGCAGCATAATGCCAAGAAGGACTGATAATAGGTTTCATAAATTGGTGAGTCATCATGCAGCGGCGTGGAGCCTGCACACGTGTGAAATGAGCACATGGTGGAGACTAAATAAATTTAAACAGCTTCAGCCAACCACTGTGTCTTGTGGGCCAATAAATAACACTTTTTATAATTGTGTATATTTACTAGGTATTAAATAGATAATAATATACAGTGTGTATACACACACACACACACACACACACACACACACATCTATCTATCTATCTATCTATCTATCTATCTATCTATCTATCTATCTATCTATCTATCTATCTATCTATATATATA
>JAQMYF010000009.1:16507408-16523823 GCA_030014195.1 Neosilurus mollespiculum | reverse complement strand
TACAAATCTTGTTTCCAATATTTCTTGTGTTTCCACAGAGTGTATACTAAAGCAATAAATGAATATTTCTATTTAGTATGTAGTAAACTCTGAATGAGTAGGCTATGCAAAGACAACGTTATCTACATAGCAACTACCTCTGCTCTGAGCATGTGGAGCTCATGTGACCTGCCTCTGTCATAGTTAAAATATGTAATAATAAACTATAAAAACCCTATTTAGTATGCCTTTGCCTGTAGCTATTGCATTTTATATATTTGTATCCACTTACAGTCAGGGTGTTTAGTATCTTATTTCAAAATATCCATTCATTTTCTTAACCGCTTAATCCTAATTAGGGAGGCTGGTGCCCATCTCAGCCGACTCCGGGCGAGGGCAGAGTACACCCTGGACAGCTCATTTCAAAATATATATTATAAATATTTCTTTACCTATCTCTGCCTACATGAATACGAAGAGAAAATGCAAAAAGCTCAGGATTGTGTCTTTGTGTCATAAGAAAAAAAATCTTTAAATGTTAGGAATATTGTGTATTTCACATGGGGAAAAATCTATTTCTGTCCATTTCAGTTCTATGTTGAGCCACTACAGTTCAAGTGAGGTGAATATATTTTACAAGCTACTGCATGTTTAAGCCAAATCTCCTCATTCAGCACTTGTACGTATTTTGCAATAAATAATTAAAGAATATTTATAACCATAAACAGTGCTATGAAAAAAATCCATGGCATGACTGAAGCAGCAGGGAGGGTCTGCTCTAAAATTAGACAGATTCACAGCAGATTTACAAACAGTTTTCCACCAACAGTGCCTAAATTAATTTTTTTTAAAGAGATGAAAGCTTTAGGACTTTCTTTTATAGCCACTGTGAAAAACTCTACCAGTATCTGTAACATATACATATACATCATAGATCATCTTCATTCTGATGCTTTTATGCATTTATTTGGCATTCTCTCTTTATTTGTATCTTATTTTTTGTGAGTCTTTCATTTCACTCTGACATATGGCCACACAGCGAGAGAGAGAGAGAGAGAGAGAGAGAGAGAGAGAGAGAGAGAGAGAGAGATGCACATACACACAATCACAAAAAACACACCAAACAGGGTGAGATGAGCTCCTGGGCTCATCTTCCTTTGTCCTCTCCTTACCTGGTTACACCTTCAAGTAAGAATCTCAGTAATTTTCTGCTCCTGCACCTCCATGAGCACCCAGTGCTGCTCACTAAGGTTAAACAAGGCATCAAACTAAAAAGTCGCACTGGAGTCACACACGCAAAGGAGCAGCACGTTTATTACCCAGGTATGTATTCATTCCACTTCAGTAAGGTATTGTAAAATGAAAGGGATTACAATACTCTATCTATCTGTCTATCTATCTATCTATCTATCTATCTATCTATATATATATATATATATATATATATATATATATCTATCTATCTATCTATCTATATATATATATACACACACACACACACGCTTCACACTTCTTTCTAGGTAAGCTTCAGAAGCATTTGCTTTTGCATTCAGCCTAGTGCACTGGTTCGATTATAGGTATTGTCAGTGTGCAGTAACTAGTCCACCAACAAAAACAGCTAAAGAAATTGTTGCTTTATATAGACTGTTGTACTCTGTCCCAGAATAGGCTTTTGACCTATTTAGTTGTCCTTTTTTTTTTTTTTTTTTTTTTTTTTTTTTTTTTTTTTTTTTTTTTTACTCTGCACTTGGCCTTGGGATGGACTGGTGAGCTGTTCAGGGTGAACCTCGCCTTTGCCCAGAGTCGGCTGAGATAGGGTCCAGCTTCCCAGCAACCCTAGGAGGATAACACGGTAAGGAAAAGGAACAGAATTAATGAACTCTGCACTCTGTATTATGGTATAAATTACAAAATAATAATAGTAATAATAATAATAATAATAGAGAACAAAATATGGAAAATTACCTGAATGTTTACAGTAATACTGTATTGAAAAGAATGTACATAGGTTATTTATTTTCTTTTACATTTATGTATTTTTTTATTTCCATATTTATTTGTCAGGGTTGTCATAGTGTTTACTTATTCCTTTTAGTTGAACCATATCAGACCTTACTGTATATTGGTAGCTCTGAATGAACTATTACACTAATGGCTACACAGCCAACAGATGGCCAACTATCTGACACTTTTTAATGTTTGTTCCAGTTTGCTGATTACCTAGCAAAGAATACATAACAGACTTTCAGTGAAAGTGTAAACAGTTGGTAAAACATGATTAGTGGGTTATTTGAGATGTGCAAAGCCTAAATCATAAATCATAAAAACCGCTGACGGAATAACTCCTGCATTTTTGACCACGTCGATTTACAGAGGAAAGTTTCTGGACACGTGACCATCACACCCATATGTAGGTTTTTCCCAAAGTTCACAAAGGTGCCACAAAGCAATTGCACAAAGGTGCCACAATTGTGCCGGCTGTCTTTGTCTGCTGTTGGGTTGCAATTTCCCTTCTTTAGAGCTAAGACGCTCAAACCTGTTCTAGCATGATAGTCCCCCCTCTGCGCACACAGTAAGCTCCATGAAGACATGCCTTGCCTAGGTTGGAGTGTGAGAAGGTGGGCACTGATCTCAACCCCACTGAACACGTTTGGGATGAACAGGATTGCCAACTGTCCAAGGTGTTCCCGCCTGACATCAGTGCCTGACCTTAGTAATACTCTTGTGAATGAATGATCACAAATCCCCACAGCCACACCCCAAAATCTAGTGGACAGCCTTCCCAGAAGAGCGAAATTTATTATAACAGCAAAGAGGAATTAAACCTGGAGTCCAACCATCAAGACAAATATGGCCAATATGGACAAGTGTTCATAACCTTTTGTCCACACAGACATAATAACATATATAATACATAAAACACACATACATACACACACACACACACACACACACACACATAAGACACAAGTGTAGATCAGCAATTTTTGAAAAAAGAAGCTGTAGTTTTGATGTGCAATGTTTTAAAGTGCCTGCCAGAGGGGAGTTGGAAAGGTCTATGACCAGGCAATGTTGAGTCCTTAATAATTTTCTCTGCCTGCTTCTTAGGTTGTGAGATGTATAAGTCATGAAGGCTGGGCAGGGAAGCCCCAGTGATTCTTCCTGCTACTGTTCGCTGCAGTCTGTTCCTATCCTGTTTTGCGACTGCTCCAAGTCAGACTGTGATGGATGTGCACAGGACAGATTCAGTAACTGTGGTGAAGAACTGAGTCTGCAGCTCGTGTGGCAGACTATACTGTCTGAGATGCTGCAGAAATCATCTCCTGTTTCTTGAACATATTTAGCTTCAAGTTATTCTGACTGCACCAGCGCACATCTAGGTCAACAAATTTCAGGAGTTTTAACAAGGAGAAGAACAGTGGAAAGAGGACACATCCCTGAGGAGCACCAGTGCTGACTGACCACATACCAGGAGTAACTACCCCCAGCCTCACCTGCTGTTCCTGGCCTGTCCGGTAGCTGGTGATCCACAAACACATGGGGAAAGCTGGAGAAGTTTGGAGGAGAAGACTTCTGGAATTATGGTGTCGAATGCCAAGCTGAAATCTACAAACAGGATTTTTGCATACAACTGTAGGCAGTCAAGATGTTGCAGGATGTAGTGTAGTTTGTATCATCCACTGACCTGTTTGCCCTGTAAGTAATCTGTGTTTCGTGTGATGCCCTTCAGGTGGGCCATCACTAGTCATTCATGACCACAGACGTCAGAGCGACGGGATTGTAATCATTCAGTCCTGTGAAGGGTGTTTCTTTGGGACCAGAATAATGGTGGAATGCTTGAAGCAGGTGGAGACTTGAGGTTGAGGGGGTATCAAGATTGGAGCCAATTGGTCAGCGCAGGCTTTATGACAGGAGGGGAGACTCCATCTGGGCCTGGTGCTTTCCTGATTTTTTTTTTTATGGAAGAGCTGTCACACATCCTCTTCACATATCACGTGAAGATTGGGGGATACCAGGGGTGTGAGGTGGTCTGTTGTTGTTGGGCTGGAGTGGGGTAAGAGGTGTGAATGACTTCTTCTCAAACCTGCAGTAAAAATCATTCATGTCTTCAGACAGGTCTTTGTTTACCTCAGCAGGAAGGATGGTCTCCTGTAGTTAAGCATAGGTCTCACAAGCATGGCTGGAAACACCATGGCCATTCCTTGACCATTCAGGGGAGGTGGTCTCACACCAAAATATGGGTAGATGAAATATGCACTTTCCTGAGAAATGTGATTACCTGCGATTCATACGTAACAAAACCCACAGCGATGAATGTGAGAGATGGGTGAGAGGATGCAGTTGCGAAGGCTTGAAAAAGTGGACTTTTCTTTGCACCGAACACTTTGTTGGAGGAAATGGACCAACTCCCGAACATCCTGCTCCAGCGAAAGAAAATTACAACCAAGCCTACCAAGAAAAAAATGATACCTGTTCTGCCAACAGCTGTAAATGTAGTTGTAGCCTGCTTCAATAATTACATAATATGCCACAGTGATGCCACTGGAAATGCTGCCGACATTAGCACTAGTCCACATGCTCTATAAAAGGCATCAGTGTTTTCTCAAGGACTGTCACAAAATAATCCTGCCAATCAACATTGGGGGAAGGCAGGGTACATACTCTTAATGCAAAATAAAAAAGACAAATACACTATATAGCCAAAGTATTGCTGCCACTTGAAGACAAAGTTCAAAACATTATTTTGGGTTGTATAGAATCTAAAGACATCTTCATTGTCAACTGTTGCATGAACAGTAAAAAACTCTTTGGATGCTGTAGCTTTCACTTAATTTCACTTAACCAGAACCAAGAGGCCCAAACCTGTTCCAGCATGGCAATGCCACTGTGCAAAGAATCCAGCTTTGTCAAGACATGGGTTGCCAAAGTTAGTGTAGAAGACCTGACCTCAACCCCACTGACCATCTGCGGGATGAATTGCACCACAGACCCCTCATGCTGAATAAACAAATCCCCAATGTCAGTGGAAAGACTTTCCCGAAGAGTGAAGGTTTGCTATGGATGGACTACTCATTCTCACTCACTCACTTGCTGAACCACTTTATCCAACTAGGGTCAGGGGGAGGCTGGAACCATAAACAGTTCGCCAGACCACTGCAGGTCCAACACTCACACACCTAGGGGCAATTTGTAACAGTTAGCTTAATGTGTGTGTCTTTGGACTGTGGGAGGAAACCAGAGTACCTGCACAAGCACGGGGTGAACATGGTAACTCCACACTGTCGTCACTCAGGACTCGAACCCAGGACCTTCTTGCTGTGAAACAGACATGCTAACCACTACCCCACTGTGCCGCTCAGGATGGATTACTCTTTATGGCAAACCTATAGTGTTGTTAGCTTATAATGTGTTATGTTTATGTATATGTTATGTAATGTATATGTTCGGTTTCACAGCTTTTCTAGTTGAATTTTAATACAATTATAAGTTAATTGTCAGTATATTAATTATTTGGGGGAAATCATCAGGTAAAATTTCTTCATATCTGTTCTGTCATAAACCAACTTCTTCAGGTCTCATAGACAAAACTTCCTTTTATATTATATATTTTATATTATATATTTTATATTATATATTTTTTGTTGTTTTAAATTTGAATTGATTATTCATTCATTCATTCATTCATTCATTTATTCATTCATTTGCTTGCTTACTTGCTTGCTTCTTCATTCATTTTCTGAACCGCTTAATCCTAATTAGGGTCGCAGGGAGGCTGCCGCCCATCTCAGCCGACTCTGGGCAAGGGCAGAGTACACCCTGGACAGCTTGCCAGACCATTGCAGGGCAGAAACACGCTAACGGCTATGCAGGCTACTCTTGACGAAAATCAGCAATGGTTCTTTTACATGCCTCTCACCTCCTTGAGATATTTAAGATTTTTATTTTATTAATTTTTTTTAAATATGTTATTCGTTGCTTTTATTCAGCAACAAATGGGATAGGTTACCTAATGCATGTAAATCCCATCTAGCATTGTTGCTCCTAAACCATGCAGACTCTTTTTCTTTCTTTTTCAGATCTTCTGCCAAAAGCATTCATTACTGTCAAAGAAATGCCAGAGGCTGTTCTAAATGTTTTAAAAATGTGGTTTATAAAGACTGTACTGTATACTCAGTGTGCTTTAAAGTAGATTATATATTGGAGTTACGCAAATTCAGTTGGATTTAGATTGTTTATTTATTTATTTTTATTTTACAGAGGCAAAGAAAGTCTGGATTGAAAAACAGTTTCAAATATTGCACTTTTCTCCCGTCGTTTTTAATAACTGGAATATCAGGTTGGGTTTACAAAGTTACACAATCTAAATGCTCTCATTGTTTCTTTTTTTATTTGTGTTATTTATATAACATGGCTCTGTATCAAATATTCAAATCAGTGTTCTTTTTTTTCTTACGGACGAGAACACAAGAGGCAATGTGTTCTTTCAAATAGCTTCATGGCTGCAATTCGCTCACAGGCACTAGAAAAGGCAAGCTTGATCTTGAGTGTAGAATTGTTTTAATAGAACAGTTTATGAAGTACAAGGTTGCCTCAGCTGAGGTGAAAGTTAACTGATTATTTTTAGACGAAAAAAAAAAAAAAACATATCTCAGTGTTTTTAATTCCTCATAAAGTACAGCAACCAATCAACACATTTTTACACATCATGTGTATTCCCTCCACCCAGAAGAGAGTTGATGATTTTATTTTGGACTGTCAAGGTCAAAGGTGAAGGTCACAGATTTTTGGAGATAAAAAGCTTATGACTTGGAGTACCAATAGATATACCTTTATTATGAAACAGCAATCACTCAGCAAAATATGCCTCAGGTGGTGGTGGTGGTGGTGGTGCCAGGTTGGAGCTGGTAATACTTTTATATGAGGGGCATTCGGATTCCCTCAGCTATTTCCACTGGTTTTTGCTACTCCCTTGGCGATTTCTGGTGGAAATAGGAATATGAATTGACTGTCGTTTATAAATTAATTATTTAGCTTGGTGTTAAGCCACTTCAAACAATGTGAATAATTTTTCTTCACTTTTCATCATCTTGCAATGTTTTTTTAATACCAAATGTTTACATTTGTACACCGAAAGCCAAAAGACTTTTATCCTGGTTTAACTGGATACAAAAACTGGTTCACCCCTGCCAAATTTCTGTAAAGGCTTAACATAGCTCTACACCAAAATAGTTCTTAATGCACCTAAGACTATTCACAAATAGTGGAAACCACCGGAAATACCCAAGGTGGTCCTAAATGGCCCAAAAACTTGTGATAAATTTTACAAAGGAGAGTTTTTTTTAGGTCCACATACTACGGATTAGAACATACGGTAAGACGAGCACATGGGTAATTAAAACCATTACCCCCTTTAGTGCCTCTTTGCTACATTATCCATGCTGTGTTGTGGCAGTACCTTGCACTCCATGAATGCCCCTCTAGTTAATGTTGTGAAACATCCATGAAACAAGTTAGATCCTGCTATCACATAGAAGCATTGTTTCCTCACCAGCATCTTTTTTTTTTCACTCTTTTGAAATGAAAATGAATGTTACAAAAAGCTGACGCTAGAGAATCCTTCAATAACAAACATCTGCTGCATTGGGTAATTTGTTGGTATGGAAAGTATAACATATCAGAAGGAGCTCAGCCATCACTACTATCAGAGCGGCTGTTGAAGCACATTCAAAGTTTCTACTGTATAATGATGGTAAATAATTGTTAGCAATGATGTCTGTGTTTTTTTTAGTAGTTATCACTATAAATGGGTTTAACAGATAACTAGTGCAGGCATTTGGTGGTTTATTCAACACTGATGGCTTCTGATTTTCACTTGTGTAAATAATTATTAGGTTAATGGCATTTTAATGGAGTGCTGGTACATTCTCCCCTGTGGAATCAGAATAAGAATCAGGATACTTTATTTATCCCAGAGGAAATTGCGTGCACACAATTGCTCCTTACCAAGTAAGAATGAGATAAAGATTAAAGTCTCAATAAAGTAAAATCACAAATATCTATCTATATATATATATATATATATATATATATATGTACACACACATATACACATAATTATCCATTCATTCATTCATTTTCTGAACCGCTTAATCCTAATTAGGGTTGCTGGGAGGCTGGTGCCCATCTCAGCCGACTCTGGTCGAGGGCAGAGTACACCCTGGACAGCTCGCCAGGCCATCGCAGGGCAGATGCTATGCAGCCTACTCTTGACGAAAATCAGCAATGTTTCTTTTACATGCCTCTCACCACAGACAGTAAGAGACAAGGCCTGCACTGGGGAGACAGCAGTGACAACCCATTGATAGTGGTGCTTGAACCCCCGACCTTGGGATCAGTAACCCAGCACCCTACCACCAGCCCCACCACTGCCCCCACACACAATTATACATATGGAAATCTACATACAGTACATCACCACCACTGATATATACAACTACAGTAGAGTCATCAGAAAACTTGTCAGTTGTGTAGAGGGTGAAGAGAAAAGGGGAGGGGACAGTCCCTTGTGGTGCTCCGGTGTTGCTGACCATCGTGTCCGACACGCAGTGCTGCAGGCGCACATACTGTGGCCTTCCAGTCAGGTAGTCCACAATCCAGGACACAAGATGGCATTCCACCTGCATCGCTGTCACCCAGGAGGGTCGGCTTGATTGCACTGGAAAAGTAAAAAAACATGACCCACACAGTGCTCACCGGCTGGTCCAGGTGGGTGTCGACACGGTTTAGCAGGTAGATGATGGCGTCCTCTACTCCGAGACGAGGCTGGTAAGCGAACTGAACCACTGAACTCTAACCATGGGTCGGAGTTGATCCAGTATGAGTCTCTCGAGGGTCTTCATGACATGTGAAGTCAGTTCCACGGGTCTGTAATCCTGGGGGCCAATGGGATGTGGGGTCCTTGGTACAGGAACGCGGCATGACGTCCTCCACTATGCTAGGACCCTCTGCTCACCATGAGGATGTAATGTAAGACTCCACAGAGCTGGGGGCACAGGCTTTAAGGACACGGCGGCTCACCCCATCCGGCACTGCTGCCTTGCCTGAGTGGAATCTTTTCAGCTGTCTGTCGACCTGATTTTAAGTGAAGCTGACAGGTGGGGGAGGATTGTCAGGTCCGTCACAGGAGGCAGAGGTGCAGTAAGGAGAGGGAGGAAGAGAAGGTGGTGTGGCAGGCTGTTGCAGGCTTGCTCCTGACGAGTTAGAAGGGGGCTGAGCAGTAGCTGTACTGTCAAATCTGTTTAAAAACTTATTCAGCTCATTGGCCCGATCCTCACCCCCCTCAGTTCCTCTGCTGATGGGTTCCCTGAAACCAGTCATGGTCTTCATACCACTCCAAACCTCTCTCATGTTTCCACTCCAGCTTTCTCCTGTAATTGTCATTAGCCTCCCTGATCTTGACTCTTAGTAAACTTGTAAACCCTGCATGTTGGCAAGTAAACAAGGAAGTGTTCTAAAAAGAAATGGCAAAAATTCAGTCAAAATTTACATTAGCATACACCCTTATCCAGAGCAAATTACAGAATTGCTTTGAAAACTCTATAAATGCATACGTCCCGATACTTGTTCACTAGGTCAGAGACTAAGAATACCATCAATACCATGAATAAGTGAAGTGCATCAGGAATAGGCATGTCTTTAAATGTTGTTTGAAGACAGCCAGTGACTCAGCTGTTCAGATATCTAGGGGACAATCATTCCTTCACCTACGTGCCAGAAGAGAGAAGAGTCTACAAAATTTGAGTATCATGCAAAAGTTCATTTATTTCAGTAATTCAACTTAAAATGTGAAACTAATGTATTATATAGACTCGTTACATGCAAATTAAAATATTTCAAGCCTTTATTTGTTATAATTTTGATGATTATGACTTACAGCTTATGAAAACCCCAAATCCAAAATCTCAGAAAATTAGAATATTGTGAAATGGGTCAGTATTGTTGGCTCAAAGTGTCAAACTCTAATCAGTTAATTAATCCAAAACACCTGCAAAGGATTCCTGAGCCTTTAAATGGTCTCTCAGTCTGGTTCAGTAGAATTCAAAATCATGGGGAAGACTGCTGACCTGACAGTGGTCCGGAAAAACACCATTATGGACCCTCCACAAAGAGGGAAAGCCTCAAAAGGTAACTGCAAAAGAAGCTGGATGTTCTCAAAGTGCTGTATCAAAGCACATTAATAGAAAGTTAAATGGAAGGAAAAAGTGTGGAAGAAAAAGGTGCACAAGCAGCAGGGATGACCGCAGCCTGGATTGTCAGGAAAGGCCATTCAAAAGTGTGGGGGAGCTTTTGGACATGGGCTTTAAATGTCATATTCGTCTTGTCAAGCCGCTCCTGAACATCAGACAACGTCAGAGGTGTCTTACCTGGGCTAAAGAAAAAAGGAAATGGTCTGTTGCTAAAGTGGTCCAAAGTCCTCTTTTCTGAGGAGCAAATTTTGCATCTCATTTGGAAACCAAGGTCCCAGAGTCTGGAGGAAGAATGGAGAGGCACACAATCCAAGATGCTTGAAGTCTAGTGTGAAGTTCCACAGTCTGTGTTGATTTGGGAAGCCATGTCATCTGCTGGTGTTGGTCCACGGTGCTTTATTAAGTCCAGAGTCACGCAGCCATTTACCAGAACATTTTAGAGCACTTCAAGCATCCTTCAGCAGACAAGCTTTATGGAGATGCTGACTTCGTTTTCCAGCAGGAATTGGCACCTGCCCACACTGCCAAAAGTAACAAAACGTGGTTCAATGACCGTGGGATTACTGTGCCAGTAATCTTCGTCAGCAAACCCACCTGACCTGAACCCCACAGAGAATCTACGGGGCATTGCCAAGAGAAAGATGAGAGACTTGAGACCGAACAATGCAGAAGAGCTGAAGGCTGCTATTGAAGCATCCTGGTCTTCCATAACACCTCAGCAGTGCCACAGGCTGATAGCATCCATGCCACGCCGCACGTAATTCATGCAAAAGTGGCCCAAACCAAGTACTGAGTACATATATGCATGATTATACTTTTCAGAGGGCTGACATTTCTGTATTTAAAATCCTTTTTTATTGATTTCATATAATATTCAAATTTTCGGAGATATTGAATTTTGGGTTTTCATAAGCTGTAAGCCATAATCATCAAAATTAGAACAAATAAAGGCTTGAAATATTTCACGTTACATGTAGTGAGTCTATATAATATATTCGTTTTGGCTTTTAAGTTGAATTACTGAAATAAATGAACTTTTGCACCATATTCTAATTTTTCAAGTTTTACCTGTAGATGCCTTCTTCGTACCATGAAGGGATGGTGAGACCAGTCAAGCATTGCTAAAGGATTGGAGTTAGTGTGGTGCAATGTGGGGTGTGACACAGGGGTGCTGTAAAGTTTGAAGCCTTTAGAATTTATATATTTCTGCATAAATATGTGCAAAAACATCATTAGATTTCCACACAAGTCCTACAAAAAGTCGATAAAGATGACCCACTTAAATAAATAAAAGAAAAAGATTATACTTGATTTATTTTCTGAGAAACAAAGCTTTATTTACTAAGGGTCAGTGATGGCTCAGTAGTTAAGGCTCTAGGTTACGGTCCGAAGATCAGGAGTTCTAGCCCCAGTGCCACCATGCTGCCACTGTTGGGCACTTGAGCAAGGTCCATAACCCCTAATTGTTCAGTTGTATAAATAAATGTAAGTTGCTCTGGATAATGGTGTCTGCCAAATACCATAAATGCAAATGTACTGAGGGAAATGATCCACTATTACATATCTGCAAGTGGCAAAGGTATGTAAAACTCTAGGATTGGCAGATAGTTTGAAGATGAAATAAGTCGGGGGTTTTTAAACAATGCGTTGACCATCAGGTATAAATGGGTGCCATATTTTATTTAAAGAACAGGGATCTATCTAATTCTGATCTATACAACACATGCTTCTGAACATGTATCATGGCAAATATTTCTAAAGACCTCCGAAAAAGGGTTGGAAAAGATTACAATACCATCTATCAAGATTTGAGCTTTACCAGTCCACAATCAGAGACTTGGGAGGATTTCAAGTTCACTCTTATCCTCTCCAGTAGTGGGAGAGCAAAAAAGATTACTATAAGAGCAAGGCATGTAATAGTCTGTGAGGTCTTAAATGAACACTGCATAACTTCTAAGCCAGTAAAGACCTCTTTCACACTGTGTAGTGTTAATGTTTATGAATCCATCATCCGGAGAACACTGAATAACATTGGCGTGCATGGCGAGGTTGAAAAGAAAAAGTCACTGCTCTCCCAAAAGAACATTGCTGCCCATCTACAGTTTACCATTATCTTATACTCATAATGTCACCTGTGGTGTTCCTCAGGGCTCTATGCTAAGCCCCACCATTTTCACCATTTACATGCTCCCCCTCGGCAATATCAGCAGACATGGGATATCCTTCCACTGTTATGCTGATGACATACAGCTCTATCTCAAAACAAACCCCATCTGCTCTGCTCCCCTGCCAACATCCACACTAACTACCTGCCTGGAGGAGATAGAGGCATGGCTGAAGCTAAATTTCCTCCAGCTGAACAGTTCAAAAACAGAAACCATTCTTTTTGGCACTGCACACCAGCTCCACTCCTCCACCATCACCAGCATCACCTTCTCTGGCCAAAACATCCCCTTTTCCACATCTGCCTCTAATTTGGGTGTTAAAATGGACCCTCACCTTATTTTTGACACCCACATCAAACATCTCTGTAAGACCTCATTCTTTCACCTCAAGAACATTGCCAAACTCCGTCCAACACTCACACTGGCAGATGCAGAGAAACTCGTCCATGCCTTTGTCTCCTCCAGGCTGGATTACTGTAATGCACTCCTCATCGGGATCCCTGGCAAGAGCATTCAGAGACTGCAATACATCCAGAATAGCGCCCCCAGGATCCTGATGAGGGTGCACAGGCAAGATCATATCACCCCTATACTGAAGACTCTTCACTGGCTCCCCATCCCACTCAGGATAGAATACAAGGTCTCCCTCCTCACCTACCAGTGCATTCATGGACATGCCCCTACTTACCTACAGGAACTCCTCACCCCTCATACCTCCTCATGCATCTTCTGTTCTACAACCATAAACATCCTTCAAGTTCCCAGAACCAAGCTTCGTAGCATGGGTGATCGGGCCTTTTCAGCTGCTGCCCCAAGACTGTGGAACACCCTACCAGACCACCTGAGAAATTTTAGTGTCATGGTTGGGCCTGTTTCGCTCCATCTGAGCCATGCAATTATACGGGCAAATTCTCAAGGAAGATGTCAGGACATCTGTCCATGAAATGAATCTCAAGAGAAAGTGGGTCATGCAGCAAGACAACAACCCCAAGCACACAAGTCCTTCCTTCAAGAGTGTTTAAAGAAGAATAAAGACTATGTTTTGGAATGGCCAAATCAATGTCCTAATCTTCATCCAACAGAAATTCCTGTGAGGAATCCTACCAAAGAAGCTTTGTACAGAAGAATGGGCTTAAAATCCTCCAAGCCAACCTGAATGGTCTTTGTGGATGGAAATGGATCCTCCTGATGCTGTAGAGAAGAAATCAACATGAGCATGACACATTAGCAATATGAGAGCAAATGAACAGTTGATTGTCCGTGCTGTCCCCCAGGTTTTGTGTGGTAATCGAAGGTGAGGTCAGAGAGTTGTCCATGGAGAGCCCAAGAACCTACCATGCGGATGAATCACCTAGAATGAAGGGCAGTTCAGTTTTGCTCAGATAAACTTTCAGCCGATTAGTTGAAATCTGTGTTGAGGTGTCTACTGACATGCTGTGACCTTGGCAGAAGCATGCGTGTCTGAGGGAAGGAAGTATGATGATTTGTATGCATTCATATCTCTGTGGTATGAGAACCCAAATGAGGATGTAACTGCACCAGGAGATATAGAATAAGAATTGAAAAAGACCGATTACTGAGCCTTGTGGAACACCAGTGGAGAATCTCCATGTCACCTCATATGACTGACCGTTGAGGTAGGAAGCAAACATTTGCCAGAATGGGTAGGATTTTGGAGGTTGTTCTGTGAGAGATTGCTGGCTGCAGACTGTGTATTTAATGGTTACCAGGTGTCATTAGCTACTGATGTCTGGGGGATCCAGAGTAGGTTTCTTCAGGATGAGAATAACCCTTGCTTTTTTGAATGCAGCGGGTGCATTTTGAAAAAACGCTATGTCAAAATCCAGCTGTTCAGGTTGTACACTGCCTTCGCCTGGAGTCGGCTGGGATTTGCTCCAGCCTTCCTGCAACCCTGAACAGGACAAAGCAACACTGATAATTAAATGAATGAAAATGTTTTGGGAGCATAGCAGCTCTGACTATAGCAGTCACCTCACAATGCGAATGTTCGGTGCTTGACTCTTAACTGAGGGCCTTTCAATATGGAGTTTGCATGTGGAGTTTTCCCTCTGGTTCCGTGGTGTTCCTCTGTGTCCTTGGTTTTTGAATCACCTGGCCAGTCTAAATTGCCTATAGGTGTGAATGTAAGTGTGAATGGTTGTTTGTATCTACGTTATCCCTACACTAAACTGATGACCTGTTCAGGGTGTACCTCTCACCTGAAGTTAACTGGTGATTGATTCCAGCTTCCCCTGGGAGATGGATAGATCAAAAAACATGGTAATGAGAGGAAGATCCCACAGTGGATGGACAAACACTTTTTAAAACATTTTTATTCCTGCTAGAGCAAATTCCTAGTCTTTTGACTGGCAGAGTTATGTGACTGACCTAAAAGGACGACAGTTATGTGAAAGACCTACTTCAACAGCTGACTGCTCACAAAGGCAAAATAAAAGCACAGGAATAAATCCTATTTATAAAAAACAAATTACACACTGTACTTATTGCCTATTTATAGTTGATAGTAGTCTTTGATGTTGTCCAGGACACAAGTCAGTCCCTGTTATTACATACCCGCTGTTCCCTCACCATCCTGAATGTTTTCTCTCTTTTGAAGTTAATGAGAGAGAGAAAAATGCAGCTTGTCCTGTTATCAAGAAATCGCAAAACCCTCAGTCCTAAGGCCTTTCTTAAAGTGAAGCTGTTCTTCTCACTCTTGCAAAACTTCACAGGACAGCATGGACATTTTAGTTTTTTTTATTTTTTTATTTCCTTAGTACCACTATCACCATATCAACAACTACAAAGATATTTAAATCCATTTATGTGAGAGTCTGCCATACAACTCCCACACTTTTTTCTACAGTAAAGCTAAATTCCTGGTCATGAGCTAAAATCAAATGATGGCTTGTGATTAAAATGCTGTCTCTGGGGATTGTTGTAGAACATTTGTAGCTTTCTGCTTAGAATAATCTTGTCAGGTTATGTAAAGACTGGGTTGCATGACAGACCTGATATTAAGGCGAGCTTATGCGGCAGACCTAATAGGAAGACAGATATGTGATGGATCTACTTTGACATGTAATTGCTCTCAAAATCAACAAATCAATCCAAATGAAAATAAGTAAATAAAAGAAAACAGCATTAGTTATCTCCCAGGCTAATCAGTCTGGATCGTTAGCTGACAGGGCAGGATATTAAATAGCTTCTTACATAAAAGCTCCTTTTATCTATTTCACAGTCCTTGAAGCAGTTCAGGTGAAACATCACTGCATGACGTACAGTATGTGACAAATTATTATTTCTTGAAATCGTGGGGAGGGGGTTCAGCTGTTAAAAACTTTACATATAAATATGTAGGTCACTTATATAATGACAAATAAGGGTTGTGTAACCCAAAAGGAGAAGATAACACTACAAGTGTCAGTTCCTCCACATGCCTCAACCTTCTTCAAAAACCTTTGAGAGGAACAATATATATACATTATACATGATATCTCTCTCTCTCTGAGTCTGTCTGTCTCTAATAATTGTCTCTCTTAATTATATAGAGGGTGGCACACGGTGGTGTAGTGGTTAGCACTTCGGACGTTTCTCTGTAGAGTTTACATGTGCTCCATGTGCTTGTGTGGGTTTCCTCTGGGTACTTCAATATCGCATGTTCCGGTAGGATTAATCAGTGTGTGTGTGTGTGTGTGTGTGTGTGTGTGTGTGTGTGTGTAAGGGAGAGAGAGAGAGAGAGAGAGAGAGAGAGACCAGAGACCAAAGTGGTCTCTTAAAGTTTTCCATGGCAGTATATGGACACACACACACTACAACAATATATATATATATATATTGTATGTGAAATATATGGTATGTGGGGAAAAATAAAAGGACTACAATTTTATCCCGACAAGCCTGTTTCATGGTTGCCCACTCATCATTATTTCAAATTATCAGTGATATAATAAATCCCCTGATGAGTGGGCAACCACGAAACAGGCTTGTCGGGATAAAACTGTAGTCCTTTTATTTTTCCCAC
>JAQMYF010000009.1:16488151-16502035 GCA_030014195.1 Neosilurus mollespiculum | reverse complement strand
AACATACAAGATGTGCGTGTTGGTCTCGTAATGGACTGGCGAGCTGTTCAGGGTGTACTTTCCTCAGAGTCGGCTGAGATAGTGTCCCTGCAACCCTAATGGGATTAATTGATTCAGCAGATGAATGCCTGAATGTATTTTTTCTTAAATAAACTTTGTATCCAGACATGAAGATCATAATCTTGGACGTTGATGTAATTATTAAATTTTGCTGTTTTGAAACCCAGTTTGACCCATAGAGGCCGAAATCTAATTTCAGGCTTAGTCGTAGCATATCAGGAGAATTTCCTGTACTCTAGTTCATGGCAGTGTCTTATGTTTTTTTTTTTGTTTTTTTTTAATAAACCAAGTAAACAAGGTCGTAATGATGCCTATTTCAAATCATGACTTAAAAGGGGGTCAGTGCAAAGCTGGATTGGCGGAGGAATGTGCGCTCCATCGAGCAAGCATACATCCTGTTTCTGTCTGCTAGCTGCTCACGCCTGACCTCATTCAGGCCAACAGGCTCTTCTTCCTGATTCATTTATATAAGGGAGATGGAGTCGCGGAAAATAATGCAGATGTGGACTGAAGATCAATTGGAGAAACGGTACATGCCGAAACCAATGGCGTCTAGCATTCTAGCATCGTGAGTTTGAATGTTACAGATCGTTTACTCACGTCAGGTGCTTTGCATTATCTTTTGGGTCTGTACTCCATCAGTAGAGATATTTATATAAATAAATTAAGCCGCATAATTAGCTCAAGTTTATATGAATAAAGCCTTACTGTACTCCACAACAAAATGTCTTGACCCAACAGTCACGTATCAGTTAATGTTTTTTCATGGAATTGAAGAGAACAAAAATACCGATTGTCTGGACTGGGACATTGAGTTCTCTAAAATGTTTTTCTGATTGTGGAAGTGCAACCGAGGTTCCCCTCTTATTTAATAGCATCATGCGCTCCAGACAAATGTTTTTATATATAGACAGTAAAAATCCTGTCAGTTTACGAGACATTTTTATAATGTTCCTTTTATTTTGGGACCTTTTCATAGTGGTCTTGAACCGTCTCTGAGCTCACCTTTCTTCTGAAAAGCATCATTTACAAAGCTGCCTCTGAAAGATTTCTCTCCTCTTTCTTTTTTTCTGTTTTACCTCGCAGACTTGAATTTGTTTGTCTTGTGTGCATTATAGCATACTGTTTCTTCAAATAGGCTTTTGGAAATCTGGTGAGTGTGTGCACTACTCCGTTTGCTCTTTAACAACAGGGGAGGAAGGACTATTTCTATCGAAGAGAAAATAAGTTTGAAATGATTAAGTTACCAGCACAGTGGTGGCCCCGTGGTAGGGTGCTGGCTTACTGATCTGAGGGACGGGGTTTGAAGCCCCACTATGACCGAGTCGTCACTGCTGCCCCCCAAGTGCAGCTTGGGTTATCGAAGGCCAGCTATGTCAGTAACTGTCTGTGGTGAGAGGCCTGTAAAAAACCATCGCTGGCGTTTGTAAAGGGTAGGCCATTGGGTTGCCGTCAGTGTGTTCCTGCCCTGCGATGGCCTGGAAAGCTGTCCGAGGTGTACCTGCCTTCGGCCAGAGTCCGCTGAGATGGGTGCTTGCTGGCCTTTCCCACCCACTCGTCGGCCTGTACCTCCCACATGTAGGCCCTTCCCACCCATTTTCACACTTGCCCCTCCCACTTGCTGCTTTCCTCCACACATTTGTTAGCCTTTCCCTCCCACATGCTGACTTTCCTCACCCACATGCAGGCCTTCCCTTTATATTCGCTGGCCCCTCTCTTCCACTTGCTGACCGTTTCCACCCACTTTTATGCCTTGCCGTCCCACTTGCTGGCCTTTCCCTTCCACTCGCTGGCCCTCTTCTCCCACTTGCTGAGCTTCCCCACCCACTTGCAGTCTCTTCCCTCCCACTTTCATGCCTTCCCCTCCCAATTGCTTGCCCTACCCTCCCACTTGTTGGCCTTCCCCACACACTTGTAGGCTTTACCCAGCCAGTTGTAGGCCTTCCAAATCTGGACCGCACCACTTGTGTGTGTGTGTGTGTGTGTGTGTGTGTGTGGGGAAGGGGGGTGTTGGGGGGGGGGGGGGGGTGGGGGGGGTGTGTATTTGTTTGTTGTCTTACAAGTTTCTTCTGTCCCCATTTAAAATCCAGTTGTACAGAATAGAGTAGTTAAACCTGCACTGTCAAGGCTTCACTCGCATTCTCATGCAATGCCTCCTTGATGGGAGTGCCTCTTGGATTGTAGCCCCTGTCGTAAATTTTTGAAACACTTCTGTCTTTGGGGGAGAAAATGTCCCATTGTTCATATGCCCCATATGGTGACATTTCCATGCCTCATTAAAATGCACAGTGGTATTTCGTTTTATTAATGGAATGCAGACGGAGTGCTGCATTGAAAAGCAATATATTAATTGCATTGTGCTTGACCTCTGCAACGAATAGCAGTCGACAAGATATTGCTATTTAAGAATTCGGTTCTGAAGTGGGGTCAGAAGTTAATGAAATTCAGTTTATTAGGTTGTATTTCCCTTTCGTTAGTGTGGAACCGTGTTATATTTAAAAAACATAGTTAAAGGAGGGATAGTTTTATCGGATCATCGCTGCACTTTCCATTTACACTGAATGACCGACCCATAAACATCAAACTTTTTAATTGCTCCTACAACTAGATACGTGTTCATATGAGTCAAAATACTCAGGTTGATGTAGAATAGGAGCTAATAGCCATATTATTAAACTACTCTGACTTACTTTTAGTAGGGATTATAGATTCCCTTGTGCATAGGGTGCACTCTTATTAATCAACAGCCCAGATTGCAGTATGATTGAAAACGTTTTCTAAAAATACTTGAAGTTATCACACTAAACAAAGAAGTACAAATTAATCATTTTGTATTTGTTTCAGAGTGAAAGCTTTCCAGCTTGGTTGTCAATCAATTCAAAGGTCTCTACCCAAATCGGCTACCTTCTGTCAAAATTACTGACTATATCCAAATGTGCTGCTATGTGGTTTGGGACTTAGCCTCTGTGTTCTTTCCGCTCTCCCTCTCTCTCTTTCTTCACTGATGGAGTGTGTAGGCGTTCATATTGGCGGTTTTATCTCGTATCATCTCGCAACATGCGGCGAAGGCGGCCAGAGAGTAAACACATATGCTGAATCGACATGCCACGCTGGAAATCAGCCTAGGTTCGGGATTCTGTGTGGGTTTCTTTTTGTTTTTTAAATTTTTTTCCTGCTTTGTTGTGTAAACGTGACAGCTTAACTTTGAAAGCACCCAGTCATGTGTCTAGTCATGGTTTTGCGCATTAGTCACGCTTCAGCTGGGCATTTGAGTAAAAGGCAGTATGCTGTAGATGGTGGAGGGGATTTTGATCTCCTGCTCTACAAAGCGTTCTGCGGCGAGCCCGGCCACATTTGTAGTGACCCGAATTCCCTGAATAAAGTGACGGACGAAAATAGACCGGTTACGAAACGTCATATTTTGGGAAGTTGTAATTTGATCTGGTTCATGTTGGGATGTTTTATATTTTGGAAACACGTCTTGCTCCAAGAGGCCAAATGACTTCAATCAACTTACAATGAATGATTGTTTTCTGTTCTTTAGAGTAGTTCAGAGTACAAGTTTGATGTTTTTTTGAGTCAGAAAGCTTTCAGGTTAAGCCCCCCCAAAAAAAAAAAAAAGATTAAAAAAAATCCGTTTGAGAAGACTATAGGTAGAACATTCTGTTTTTAGAAAGAACATTCTGGTATATCAGACAACAGGTTTCAGCTCCAGAAAGGCTTTTGTTACATAAGGTCTGGGTCAGCATGTCCTGTTTGATTTATCTTTACCCAGACACAGTATTACAATTTTAAGCTCAAATAGGGCATTCCTGCACCTGCCAACCCTGGTTTCGGTAGTGCGTCATGGCAGCGCTAAGTCAGTATTCAAGGCTCTGTTGTAGAAACATGTGGTGAAGCATTAGGGGGCTGTACGCCTGGATTAAATTCTTGACTTGGATTAAAGGTGCCTTGCGTACTGCTGGGAGATAGAGACAAGTGACAAAGGAAAAATCGGAATAAAGGAGCAATGAAACATAATGAGGACAGAAGCTTTTAGCCAGACCTGCAATGGATTGGCGAGCTGTTCAGGGTGTACCCCGCCATCACCCAGAGCTGGCTGACGTAGGCTCCAGCCTTGCTGTTATTCTAGTAGGATTAAGCGGTTCAGCAAATGAATAAGTGCTTCTAGCCACATGTTTTGCATGATGTGCTTCAGCAATTAACATCTTGCCTTCCTCTGTGGGACGAATAACATGCTGAGAAGGATAGCTGAAGAGGAAATCATCTAAGTGGTTTTGTTTTTCAGTGAGGCACTAATGGATCACAGACTGTTTGGCATAAGATGACGACAATACGTAAATGTGAAAGGCAAAAAGGGTTAGAGATTGTTGTGGAATTGCCGTGATGCTAATACATTAGCAAAATACTATATGTTTAGAAAGCGGGGAAAAGCAACAACAACAACAACAACAACGCAAGAGCACCTGTTCTTCAGGTAACCGGGAAGGTCAGTGCAGAATCTGATCAGGAAATCAGCAAGAACAATCCGCAAGCTGTTTTTTTACCTTTTGATTTTAGTAAAGAACATTGTTGTCTCGTTGATTGTTTAGCAGGTGGCACAGTGGCGCAGTGGTTAGCACGTTCGCCTCACAACAAGAAGGTCCCAGGTTTGATTCCCGGGCTCGGGCCATTTCTGTGTGGAGTTTGCATGTTGTCCCATGTTATCGCGTGGGTTTCCTCCGGGTACTCCAGTTTCCTCCCACAGTCCAAAACCATGCACGATTGGCTGTTCCAAATTGCCCCTAGGTGTGAATGTATGTGTGTTGACCCTGCAATGGTCTGGCGAGCCGTTCATGGTGTAGCCCGTCTTCGCTCAGAGTCGACTGAGATTGGCGCCAGCCTCCCCGTGACCCTAATTAGGATTAAGTGGCTTAGAAAATGAATGACTGATTGTTTACCATTACAAAAATGTTTAGATTTGATGGTTTATATAATGTACTATATTGGCAAACGTAACAGGAAGCATTTTAAAGGTGGGGTTAGTAAATCTTTAGCTATAAAGACAAACTGTTATATTGGCTGCAATGGTCTTTACACCCCAACAGCAATCAATAACTCAGAAAATGGTCCCAATCATTATTCAATCAAAATCATTATCTGTGGCCACTGTAATCCTGTAAAAACATTGACCAATCGCTGCTTCATGGGCCATTGGGAAATATCCAATCACATGTTTGCGTGTCTCTTTGTTCATGAATGCCCTTACTGTGCATGAACCTGCGGCCAGGGCACATGGGGCGTGGCTTTGGAAGAGCAGGGAAGAGTTCTGCCAGAACCCTGAAGAGATCCTACTTTCAGATTTTGCTAGCTTTACAGATTACCAACCACAGCTTTAACTTCAGTTTTTTTTTTACCCAGAACTTAATTCTAACAAATTTAAGCCAAGGTAACTTGTACACGTATATGACCTTATTCTCTTAACACCTACAGTTTTGCTAACCAGTATGCAAGCTTGTTACCTTCTCGCTCTTGGCATGACGTCAAGCGTTTTAGGTTGTGCAGGGTTTGGTGCTTTCTGATTTAGTGTTTTTAACCATAACAACTTTATTTTGGAGGATTGTTTAAAGCCCCTTGCTAGCTGTGAATGAACCGCAACTGACTAACAATCTAAACGTCACAGTGTTGACATTGTAAATAAGAGTTTTTCCAGTGCAACATTGAAATTATATATATATATATATATATATATAGGATTATTACCCGTGATGGACTAGCATCCCATCCAGGAGGAGTTAAGCTTCTAGTTGCTTCACACTAAGGAAACCAGGGATGAGCTCCGGCTCTGATGAGCCAGTAGAATCTGGTGTAAAAGTCCAACAGACTTATATATACACCACCTATAGGTTTATGAACTAGTACAAATGTTAAAATTGGCACCTTTAAAAGATCTGAATGCGTTTGTGCTGTAAATGAAGCCTGCGACTCATGCAAACAGTGAAAGAAAAGTAAAGCATTTTTAAAATGATGTGTCTGTATTGATTAAGTTTGTGGAACTGATTACAGGCCCCCCCCCCCCTTTTTTTCTCCCCTAGTGCCGTCTATACCTAGATTACTAGCACAGCGAGCTGAGCTACACATGGACATGAAGAACTTTAACCAAGCGATCCAGGATGGGGATAGTTTGTGTCGCCTTCGGCCAGCTTCACCAAAGGTGAGGAGGATAGACTTCTTGTAGACTTCCAAAAACTCTTCTACCGAGATTACACGTGTGTGTGTGTGTGTGTGTGTGTGTGTGATTTGTCCTTCATTGCAGTGCTTTTGTTTTTAAACTGAATCATGGATTCATCTAAAGCACTGAAATACTACATATAGCACATTTTTCTCTACAGGTCAACATGTCATATAATAACCTTATACAGAAATGATATAGAACTGGTTTTAAGGGCGGCACGGTGGTCTAGTGGTTAGCACATCCACCTCACAACAAGAACGTCCTGGGCTCGAGCCCCATGCCTGATGAGGGCGTTTCTGTGCGGAGTTTGTATGGTCTCTCCGTTCTTGTGTGGGTTTCCTCTGGGTACTCAGGTTTCCTCCGACATTTTAAAGACATGCACATTAGGCTAATTTGATATTCTCAACTGCTCCTCGGTGTAAATGGTTGCGTGTCTATCTTGGCCCTGGGATGGTCTGATGAGCTGTTCAGGGTAAACCCCAAAATTGGCTGGGATGGGCTCCAGCCTCCCCGCAGCCCTATTAAAGGATAAAGCAGCTCAGAAAATGAAATGAAATGCCATGTAGTGTATTTGCTTGACTAAGTATTGTAGTTATGTAGTCAGTTCTCCATTTACCTTGACGGAAAGCAAGCAGAAAGTCAAGACGTTTCCAAGACGTTTGGATTTGAGCTGAAAAGACGAATGTGAGATAACGGATCAGGATTTCAGTATTGATTTCCTGATCTCAAACCCAAATGTCTTTATTCAAAACAATTGGCCTTGTCGTTCCAATACTTTTGGATAAGGCTATAATATAATTCAAATATCGTATAGGGACAATCCGTCAAAAAAGAGCGATACACTCTCTCCCAGTCCTCCAAAGTTGGGAACTACTGAAGTGTAATTGCACAAGGCACTTAACTTTTAAACCTGTCCTGATTGTTCTGGAGATGATTGATGGCCCTTTTCGCTCACTCTCTGCTACACTAGTAAAAGTGAGAATTTCAAAATAAAAACAGCGGCTTCAAAATTGCTCGAGCCATAAGAGTTTGATCTGTGACATTTTGATCATATATAAATGCAGGCACTGCCTAAAAGCGGAGCTCCAATACTCAAACCCCATTCCACGTATCCTGCGTATATCAAGATGAATTCATTTTAATAACTTGTTTATAGAAGGGAATAAAAATGAGGCCACCAAACACGCAGTCTTAGTCTCGACATGTAAAGTGCACCATTTAGACACGGAAGCTTTCGAGAACATTTCAATAACACAAGAAGATCATTAGTTGTTTATTTGTGAATTGTTTACTCTGTAAAATGTTTAATTTGCTGACAGAATCAATGGCAAGTAGCAACAAAATATCTAAGAAATCATTTATCCCAGTAAGAGTGCGACCGAGTAGCCATAGGATGAAAAACCCCAACGCGAGCTCCGCTATCACCACAGGGTAGCAAGATGGCAGTGCGCTGAATATTCACTTCCATAAACTTGTTATACGCCTCCTCGGTGTGATTCGGTTAAAAGCCTTTCTATTCAAATGAGTAATGCACTGCGCGGCAGTAATAGTTTATTTTACCTAAGAACAACAACAAAAAAAAAAAACTAAGACACCCACTGCATGTGGCACATAGTATTCTATGTATTTTATTTTCATTTATTTTGGAAACAAGTAACACGATAAAGAGTAGAGTAGAAGAGAAGATAGTGTAGAAGACGTTACCATTAGTCAAACACTCATTCCCATTACAATGGTATATAGTGGCATGCGAAATATCACCACGGGGTTTCCATGTGTACACGTACGGAGGGACAGATGTACAGACACTAAAGGTTCTTCTTGAATTCCAAAAGCAACTCGATAGTTACACCTTTTCCTTATCAACGGGGCTCCACGCAAATATGCAACTTGTAGTTTTCTGTATGCATATTACGACAAATAGGAAAACCAGAAAACTTTCAGGCCTGAAAAAACTCATTCTACTCCTGACAAAGTAGTTGGTACACACTTAAGAACTGAATAGAATTACAGGATTATTCTAACTAAAGAGTAGGGGCAATTAGGCCAAGTTTTTATCAGCGTGAAATGGACAACACCTGGCAACAAACATATATGTGGTATGAGTCATATAATGAAGAATTATTGATGTAGGCAGCAAGGGCTGGCGCTGAAACACTGTGTTGTGTATTATACAGCCAGTTTTTCCCTTCTGTGCTCTTCAGAAAATAACTTAAGAAAGCGAATGCTGTAAATTGTACATGAACCCTTCGAACTGGGTGCATTATGAAAAGTATTCATGTTTACATTAAGAATTAACCCCAAAGCAGTTACATTCAAGTATCTTTTTTATTTAATTTGGCCTACAGATCCAATGCACAATGGGGGGGGGGGGACATTGACACTCCTCATAAAAGACAGCTATACCCAATGTCAGTAAGGGTGACTGGTATTGTAGCACAATAAAACAAGGATTTGTCAGCAAGATAATAATGGAGTCCTGAGAATCAGAAAAATAAATGTCTCAATAAAGCCCAAAAAAGTACTGATTTCTGCATTACAAAACAAAACTCTAGCACTACACCATCTTGGCTTTTTCAAGAAAATTTGCATACACTCATTATATCATTATAGGCAACCTGAAGCTTATACAAACTCTCCTTTTTGAAACTAGTCGATAAGGAAGAGGTACGGTAGGAAAGACAGGAGTACAATATGCTCTAAAGAGATTATCTTGACATCATCAGAACATAAAAACATTTTCTTGCTAACTTATTAGCTTCACACATGGTATTGTCTGCATACATCATCATCATCATCATCATCAGCCATTCGATCTGCAATGATGAGCCCCAGATATTTTATTTTGTGATAGACACAGATCACTTGCCCTGATAAATTAAATTCTGGAAAGTTGAGATCCTTTTTCTCTTTTGTTTTAAATATCATCACCAAGCACGTTTTAATATTATATTACATTAATCATGCATGAATTGTTGTGGGTTTTTTTTTTTTTTTTTTTTTTTACCTTTCTTTCACCAGGCCCACTACATTAGAGCCAAGGTGCTTTGCTGTGCTGGCCGCAGAGAAGAGGCACTGCAGGAATATTTTATTTGTGTAGCATTCAAACCAGACTGGACATCTTTAAAATCAGAGGCACAGAAGGTAAACATTCCTCTCCTTTAATAGTCAAGTACTCTCCATTAAAATAATAATATTACGGTTTCAAATCTTTAATAAGCATTGCCATGTTGCTCGAAGCTAAGCATTTCCTCCCAGTGAGCATCGCCTTGCCTCGAGTTATTACCAAATCAAATGGCCCTGGGTGATAAAGCATCCTTCCTATATATGTCTCGAAAACGCCTAATTCTTTTTTCTCTGTCTTCCTCGGCAGATCCTGAGCGAGATGTTTTCGTCCATTTTTCAGAATGATGGTCTGGTCACACGCCTCCATCCACTTCAAACCACAAGCTCCTCCCCTCGTATCAAACCTTCAACACTCCTCAGCTCTCTTCCATTTCCTCTAATGAGGGACGGAGCCAGAGCCAGCTGCTCAAAAGTTAGTACACGCACTCGTCCACAGATGCACCGTTCGCATTCATCTCACCCAGTGAGGGGTAGTCGAGTGCAAAAGATTGCAGGGTGATGAATAAAATACAGCAGGGTGTGCTAGGACAGTGGTCAGGAATGGTCTTATAGCATAGCAATAAGTCCACGAAATCCTGGAGTGACTGAAACATCCGTTTTTGTATGAAGTATCAGAACTAAACTGCCGAGCAGCGAGCAGAGCGGAAACTGTAGAAATGGGTTTCATCCGTCCTTACGACTTATTAGTATATAACATTGGAAGGAAATTAAATAGGATCACCAAATTTGGTCTATGAGTTCCCCTCGGGGGCGAATAGGGTAGGATTGTATATGGGTTACCTTGACCTTGTTTTAAGGTCATAAGGTCACTCTTTACATATTGGGCTTGTCAAATGGACTTGCCGGGCAGAGCGTCCGGACCCCAGTGGTCTATTTTTGCTATGGAAACATATTACAGTGGGTGTGGCTGGAAATACATTTACATTTACATTGCACTTGACAGACGCTCTTGTCTAGAGCGACTTACAATTATAATTTTTTATACATCTGAGCAATTGAGGGTTAAGGGCCTTGCTCAAGGGCCCAACAGTGGTGATAGTGGGGTTGAACCGCTGACCTTCGGATCAGTAACCCATCATCTTAACCACTAAGCCACCACTGCCTCCTGAAGCAAGATGATGGAGGAAATTAATTAACACCGACATCGTTTTCTGACCAATCAGAATCGAGAATTCTACAATCCATAAAGTGTCTCGAGTTTCAGCAAAGTCCCTTTCTTGTCATAATAAAGGAAAATGATAAAACAGTAGATGTTATGATGTTTATGTTGAGACGAAAACCTTTGCACTGAACTGCCCGTGCCTGTTGCTCTCTCAACTTGGTGTCAATGTTTGGAGCCTTTTAAGCAATATTAAAAATGGAAACTCTGCAAAACATTGCAGCACTTAACATTTATTCCCATAGACAGAAACATCTCCTGTGCATTGCTGTGCTTAACTAATTTAAATCTGTTTTTACCTCCCAGGACCTTGGGCTCAGTAGTAATAAAGCTTACGAGAGTTCGGGTTCCTCGTCCTTAAATCAGCCAGAGAGCAGCATAGAAGAATCCAAAAGCCTGGCAGCTGTGCTCTCCTCCCTCCCTGTAGCTCCTGGTGTGAAGAGAAAATGCTTGGCTGATATCACTGCCTTTGTGCCTCCCAGCAAGATTCTTAAAGCAGGTATGTACTCAAATTACAGCTGGGACATTTAGTAAATGTGGAATTTTAGTTATGAAACCTCTGTGTACTCGATGAGAGCCAGAGGTGTGTGGAAGGCATCTGTTCTTTCTTTCTTTTTTTTTTTTTTTTTGTATACACATTTAAAAAAGGGTTAATTATTTTTTTGCCTGGTTTTTAATTCATGCATTTATACAATCAACCAATCACGTGGCAGTAGTGCAGTGCGTAAATGCATGCAAATACATTTCACCTTAGACCTCTACTCACCTAACTGGCTCCCTGGGGATTTTCCACATCCGTCAGTATAAACGCTACAGGGTGTTGTGTGGGGAAATCCATGAAGAGTTTCTGAACTTCACAAAGTCATTGAAATGACAGTTTCTTCCTGGTCTTCCCAGAGTTTAAAACATTAAGTAAAGCTCATGATCTGCATCTGGATGATTTCCTGAATTGTGCAGTCAGACCAGTTGTTGATAAGGCGTGTGGATTTTTTTATTTAATTTTTTTTTTCTATGAGATGTCATCCACCTAGCACTGACACTGGAGACTCCTTCCAAAAGCGCATTGTAACAGACAAAGAGCACGATTTATGACCAGCCACTATCTAGTCTACGCTTTCTCATTCAGTCTGTCTCACTACTTCCATAGGTTTTTACCTACCAATCATATCCCCTGCTCTTTGTCTCAATCTCTCTCAGATCCACCCAGCTCCTCACAGACCACGCCTGTCCAGTGCAGGATGAGGACCATACCTTCTCACCTCTTGGACAGTGCAGACATGGAGTGTTCTCTGTGCATGAGGTCAGCACGTCCACCACATTTATATTTTCTCCCAGGGCTTTCGTGTGTTTCCACTGGGTGCTCCAGTATCTTTAGACAGTCAGAAGACATCGGCTGTTCCAAATTGACCCTCGGTGTGAGCGTGAGCGTAAATGGTTGTGTGTGTGTGATTGTGTGTGTGTGTGTGATTGTGTGTGTTGACCCTGCCGTCAGCATGTTTCTGCCCTGCGATGGACTGTTCACCCACAATCAGCTGAAACAGTCTCCAGCCTCCTGGCAACCCTAATAGGATTAAGCAGTTTGGCGAATGAATGAAGGAGTGAATGTTTATCCTGTAAACATACGCTGTTTTGTGGTTGCCAGTTGCAGTGTTCTATCTCAACACTGGACCAGTCTCTTTGTGTTTTTTTTCTGTCTGTGTATTTGTGTCTCTTGTCTTATGTGTATGTGTCACACACACACACACACACACACACATATCACTGTTGCACTGCAAATACAGGGGAATAGGAACAGTGTGTCCCTGAGACTCCATTAAAGAGCATTGATGTTTGCTATTCACGCAGAAGTTCCGTCAGCCGGGAGTTTCTTTATAAACAGAGAATTGATTTTCTTCAAATTTACTGAATACACCATCCAGAATGCTCTGTGTACGATCTTAATTCCTTTTCAGCTTTGTAGCAGATTCTAAATGCATTTGATGGTGTTTCTACACCTCAAATAATCAATTCAACCATATCTGTTACACAGTTATTAGTGTTCACCTGATTATATAATAATAATAACAATAATAATAATGACTGATGGAGCGAACACACGCGTTCACTGACCTTTTGCATGGTATGGGTACTTGGACCCAAGCATGCTGTCTAACTTGAAGACTTTTAATTATTTATTTAGATCCTGGCGTTAGACCTATTGGAAAGTTCCTGTCTATGTAAATGTAATGATTATCGTAATACTACTTTAGTACAATTTCCGTAAGCTCTCAAATGTCTAGTAATAATAACATGAACAATATATAGCTCACAGGAAAGGTAATAACTTACTAGGACCGAGCGTGCCCTGGTGGACTGCGGACAGATAAACACACACACACAATTCCCCGCGGAATAAAAATCGATGTGTTAATAATAACAATAATTTGTGACAATTCGCATTACAATCCGTAGATAATATCAAAGCTTGCAGTACTACAGCTTACTTCCCCAAACACTTGACAGTGAAGACACGTTTTTAACGTCTCTCTCTCGCCTGTCAATCACAGCGATACTATCTGATCGTGGGTTGCTGTGTGTGTATGTACGTGCTAGAGGAAAGCGTATAGTCAGAATATCCCACGTGACAGTGTTTCAAAGAACATTTTGGAACGGAATGTTCTCAGAGCATGCATGACGTCATTCAGAAACTATGCAGTACAGTACTCCAAAACTAATTATACTACCAGGTACAGTTACACAACACGTGTACAAAAGGTAATGTTTGTTTTTTTTGTGTGTGTGTGTGTGTGACGTGTCCTAGGTTATTCTACGAGCCTGTCACCACTCCCTGTGGACATACCTTTTGTCTCAAGTGTCTTGAACGCTGCCTCGATCATAACCTCAGCTGCCCTCTATGCAAAGAGAACCTTTCTGAGGTACTGATGACTTGGTACACCTGGCTTTTCAGCGTACACGTGTTTTGTAGAAGTGTGTCTGGTGAACCAGGAAGTTGGCACATAAGTACACTAGATGATGGACAGTAATTATGACATCCAATAAGTTTACTCTGAAACAAATTGTTCTATTTTTACTTCCTGTTCACAATCCAGCTTCACCTTTATTATTATGTATGCTACAAGTTACAACTTTTATTGTTATGTACACCACTCAGCCATAACATTTACACCACCTGACTGGTCTGCATTTAGACAGCCTGATATATGTGACCCAGTCTGGCAAAATGAGTCACAGTGACCAAAAATTCTAAATGAGTTAGCCATACCATTTAAAAGAGGAGACTCTAAGCTTTTAAATGGTATGGCTAACTCAATTTAGAATTTTTGGT
>JAQMYF010000009.1:16445584-16487011 GCA_030014195.1 Neosilurus mollespiculum | reverse complement strand
TTAAAAGAGGAGACTCTAAGCTTTTAAATGGTATGGCTAACTCAATTTAGAATTTTTGGTCACTGTGACTCATTTTGCCAGACTGGGTCACATATAGCAAGCTGCAATGCTCTGTGCACCTTTGTATTATATCCAGCATTCACAGTTTTTTCTATAGTAGTTTTTGTGGGATCAGACAAGATGTACTAGCCCTTACTCCACATGTGACTCAGTGAACCTTGGGCACTTATGACACTCTTGCCAGTTCACTCCCAGCACACTCATGTAGTTCTTCCACGGACCATTACATGTTTGGTTGGTACTTACCACTGTGTGCCAGGGAACACTCCACAAGACCAGATGATTTGCTCATTTTGGGTGCTTCCAACACATCAACTTCGAGAACTGACCATTCACCTTCTGCCTAATATATCCCGCTCCTTGGCAGGTGGCACCGAGAATCAGTGAATAGAATCAGTGATAGAATCGTTGTTATTCACGTCACCTCTCAGTGGTCATAATGTTTTTAATGTTATGGCTGATCAGTGTACAGCTTAATGAGGACCTACAGTTGAAATTTAATACAGATGTCAGTAATGAAGTTGCTATGCTTATTAGCATTTTCCTAAATAGAATATTTTTTATAAAATGTATAATTTAGCAGTTAGCACCAAAAGCACCACTTTTCCTGTTCATGGGCATAATTTCACGTGAACTTAATCTCTACTGATGAAAGGATGTGTTGAGATGTTAGATGTTTGTGACTGTTTTACAGGTAAAATTGAAATTTTGAAAGATGATCAATTAGCATAAATGCTAAATTCGCTTTTGGTTGTAATTGCAGTATCTGGCCACCAGAGGGTACAAAAAGACCTTCCTGATGGAGGAGGTACTTCAGCGTTACCTGCGTGAGGAGCTGGAAGAGAGGAGGAAAGTGCATGAAGAAGAAATGAAAGAACTGTCAAAGTGAGTCTGAAGTTTCTTTTTCTGGAACTTTCTGCTAACACATTGTACATGCTGGGGGTGGCTTGGTTGTAATCCACATGATCTCATGGTTATATAGACAAATAAAATATGCTGAACCATGTTTGTTTTCCCAGTGAAGTTTCCTTCAGCCTAATAAACTGAGCTCATTTCCAATAAAAGCTGCATTTGGGCCATAAAAACATCCATGCCTGTAGTACTCAGTGTACTTTTAATTGCTCTGTAATGCTGCAATCCTTCATACTCCTAATTTTTTTCCCTTCAGTTTGAAACTGGAAGTTCCTATCTTCGTCTGCACTATGGCGTTTCCCACAATCCCCTGCCCGCTACACGTTTTCGAGCCACGCTACAGGCTGATGATTCGCAGGGCCATGGAGACAGGAACCAAACAGTTCGGCATGTGCATTTCAGATGAGCTAAAAGGGTGAGTTGCGGTAAAACAGTCGTTTATGATCGTTTGTAACTTGGGGCGTATGATCATGCAGGAAGCGCTCGGCACAAAGCATGCAGTGTGTAAAGTCTGGCTGCGTTTGTTTGATTCATCAGGTTTGCCGATCACGGCTGCATGTTGGAGGTGAGAGATGTGAAGTTCTTCCCCGATGGCCGCTCGGTGGTCGATACGATTGGCATGGCCCGCTTCAAAGTGCTCAGTCATGGTCAGAGAGACGGCTACAACACGGCCAAGATCGAATATTTAGAGGATAAGAAGGTAAAAGAAACATGTACGGTTGTGTGAGAGAAGTCAGTAAGTGTATGAAATCTTTCAAGGTTTGACGTGTGTGTGTGTGTTTGTTTGTGTGTGGGTGAATTCAGGTGGAAGGACAGGAATTAGCCGAGCTCCTGAAGATGCATGACTCTGTGTATGATCAGGCCTCAGCCTGGTTCACGTCACTCAAAGACAATATGAAAAGCCAGATCCTGAGCCACTTCGGTCACCTGCCCGCCAAAGACCGTGAACCACAGGTGAACCGTCACTCCACGATACGCTTCTTTCCAATCCCAGCATGACATCTAGTGTTTTATTTCTATTACTCCACAGCAGTTAGCCAATGCTAACAGTTTTTACTAATTAAAGAACAACACGTTTTATCTGTTTTTCGCTGTGGTTGATGTCGTGGAACCTCCACATTCATTCCTGGAAGCACTTAGTTTATAGTAGCTGTAAACGGTCATTCCTTCATCCTATGTCTTTCTTACTTTTTCTTTGTTATAGTTAAAGTAGAAGGCAGCACTTGTTGAAAAAAATCTCAAATGAAACTGTATTAAAATCTGTCTGTGTGCAAAATCTTAGACCGATATCTGATATACAGTGCCCAGCCAAAAAACAAGTCGCACACTCTAATATTTTCTTGAAGGTGGGGTACACCCTGAACAACTTATGAGACCATCGTAGGGCAACACACACATAACCATTCACACTTATACCTAAGGGCAACAAACCAGTCAGCCTGATGTGCATGTCTTTAGACTGTGGGAGGAAACTGGTGGAGAAAACCCATGCAAGCACATAGAAGTGTCTTAGCCTGGGACTCGAACCCAGGACCTTCTTGCTGTTCCAAGTTTTTAAACAATAAATGATGACATTTATCTGTGTCTGTGCTTCCAGGGGAACCCCAATGGGCCGGCGTGGTGCTGGTGGCTGCTGGCAGTGCTGCCTCTAGAAAATAAAGCTCAGCTCACCATCCTTGCCATGACGTCACTGAAAGACCGACTCGTCGCCATCCGCCGAGTGCTCATCTTCGTCACCAGAAAACGTCCTCGATGACCTCGGCCTTCCTCGATCGTCTTCATCGTCACCGGCACTTCAGGAGCCACAAAGACATGTAGCAGGCCACTGAAGCAGCTTGTCGAGTCTTATCATTCGCAACCCCCCGCTGAACGATCAACTGACGCGCTCATTCTCTTCAGCGCTGATTTGCCAAAAAAAAAAAAAAAAAGTCTGAATGACTGTCTGTAGCTAACTACTAACTGAAAGAGGAAGCCCTGTGCTGATAACCGAATGCTGTGACCATGCCACTCCTGCTTTTGTGCCTCGTATGTGTGTAAGGCTGACCAAATGCATCTCATGGGCTTCCGGTATGTTTACTGGTCCAGCGGCCTGCTTGTGGTTCACATATCATGTACTAGTTAAGCCTATACACACCTTTTTATTACCTCCTACAAAACACACACAAAATACAACTGGTCTTGCAAGCCGATCCCTTTTCGTTTTTGTAGTTTTAGTAAAGCTTTGCAGGAAGCCGATTTGGAAAGCTAGAAACGTGTACCGTATCTGAAAGGGAAAAGATCGAACCTGTGTTAAAATATAGCCAGCATTGTGCAGTCTGGCTGATGGTCACTGCTGATGAGTCAAAGGATCTAAATATGACTATTTCTGATCACTTATTTTCGGCTCTCCCGGTTTAGAACACAAAAATAGTAAACATGTTTTAGGTTGCATTGCAAAAAAAAAGAAAAAAAAAAGACACTGTCTCTTTATCATCATCATCGTCATCATCATCATCAAAGCAAAGAAAGATCACACATGTGACCCATCACTACAGAATGAGTCTTAATGCGCCATAATGTGTTTTCAAGTAAAACAGATTTGTACTAAATTCATTAAAGTTGACGTACATTTGTTGTAGGGATGGGAATCACCAGGGAGCACCCGGTACAATATTACCACAATACCGAGGTGCCGATTCAATCTGTACTGTGAATCTGTAAATATCGTGATTGTATAAATATCACAATTTCGATATTTTCATCATTTTCCCACTTTTTTATTACAATTTAAAAATCTTGAACCATGTAAAATGAAATTGGTTAATTGTTATGTTTAGACAACGTTAGCAAATAATTAGCTTCCATTACATGTGGTGATGCTGAGCGGCCTGTCAATGTGTGAACGGTATACAGGACTATAGAGGAACAGCAACATTTCACCACCTCAAATTCAATTACAGTAGAATTTTGTTAATATGCCCTTCTTTTAAACACGTTTCTACTTAATACACGCCCACCCCTTGGACCCCAAATTTGTTACATGAGAATGACCGAAAAGTGGATTTCGTTGAAATCGACCATATTAGAGCAATATGGCACCATACTGTTTTGATCCATGGTAGCGCTCACAAGCGCATGCACACCCGCATATTAGCTAAAGTATATTAAATATTAATTATATTAATTCTAAAATACAGTCTCACTTAATATGCGTTGAGGTGTATTGGACCCCGACATGTATATATTAATGAGACTCTACTAAACAAATGCAAAAAAGTGCATAAAAATATTTATTTTGGAGCCAGCGTGCATGAATCCTCGCACAGAAGAATGATTGGTCATACATATCCTGCTCAAATTTTGTCCAATTAAAAAATTTTTGGGACTTTTTAATGCTGAGAGTGCCCCCTATTTTAAATGTGCATAACTCAAAAAATTAGTTTTATGGTGATGGGTCACATGTCACATGTGTACAGGAGATAATATGTAGAATTAGCTTCCAGAGCTGTTATTTCCCTGCAGAGTTTGGCATGAAGAGAGATCAGTTGCCTGGATACATAACGATGATGACGATTTTATTGCTTTGGACCGTTGTGACATTGTCTTGACACCGTGAGGAAGTTCTCTGCCAACTGGCACTGACCACCATAAACCAAGAAATTTTCAAAATGCATGGAATTTCACGGTGGTTTAAAAAACCGTGTATCACCCTCTAGCTCGCTTGTAGCTGCTGTGTTGTCACATTTCAAAACCACGTTCAGTACAACCTTATTACAGCTTTATTTATACTGTTTTCATCTACAGCTCACAACTGGTTTGCCACACCGCCGTCATGTTAAACCGCACCGGACCGCCTTGAAAACCACCTCGTGTGAGGACAGCTTTAGCAAGAATTTTGTTTTTGTAGACGAGCTTATTAATGTAGGTAGGTGTTCTGAGTAGAATTAGAGTTGGATCTTTATGCGTGATTTTTATTTATATTTTCATTTATATTTTAGTTTTATTTCAGGAACGGCTTTAGATTTGTTATGTGTCTATATGACGGATTTCCCCAAGCCACCACACATTTAAATGTTGGTCAACGTAATCTCTGGAATTCCCACCAGTCACTGTGCATCACTGAGCAGTGTACTGAAGAACGGAATCATAGCAACTCGGACGTGACTTGTTACTTAAACCAAATGCAGTCACTGTTTAATCAAATTTGCTTCAAAATTAATTCATGAATTTTATTTTTTCAGATTTGTTTACATTTTACTGTGTGTATGTACTTTAGGTCAATTATATGGTTGATAGAAAACTTTGGAAGGAAGGAAAAATAAGAAGGAAAAGCATTTTTGACTGTACAAAATAATTAGTTTTTTACAGAATGACCAAAATGCACTAGCACTCTATACAGATATATGGGGGAAATTTTTTTTTTTTTTTTTTTTTTTTTTTTTTTTTTTTTAATACACATAACACATGAGCTGGATCCTGGATCTTAAGGTAGGAAAATAACATTGTAAAAAAAAAAAAAAAAAAACAAAGAAAGAAAAAGAACAAGCTGTTACTGAAGACCAATTATGTTTGACTGTTTTACAATTTGTGTTCTGATGATGACTCCGAGTAACCTTTTAATGTTCACATGACAAAATGAAGTGTAATATGAGGCTCCAGGTATTTACACTACCCTCTAATATCAGCCTTGAGTACGTCTCATGATCACCATGGCGTTGTCACCTCATTTGGTCAGGTCCAGACTCTTCCCTGATGCTACGGATATAAAATTGGGGCTTGGATAGTGAAAGAGTGGTTCAGGGAGCACGAGGGATCATTTTCACATATGTATCGGCACCCCAGAGTCCTGACCTTAACCCTACTGAAAGTTTCCGGGATGTGCTGGAGAAGACTTTATGGAGTGGTTCAGTTTTCCGATCATCGATTCAGGATATCGGTGAAAAATTAACCCAACACTCGGTGGATATAAATGTTGTGATGTTGCTTAAGTTTGTTGAGACAGCGCCATGGCGATTATGCACCGTAATCAAAGCTAAAAGGCGGTACAACAAAATATTAGAGTGCGGAAATGTTTTATTATTATTTATTTATTTTTGGCTGGGCAGTGTATTATCTTTGGATAAAATTCACCAGAATGCTTAATATTTAAGGTAGACGCATAGCAATAAAGTCAGCCTTGTGTAATTTAGGTCTTTAGCGCAGATGTGGCAACCAAAGCTGCAAGAAAAATGCCAGCGTTACCTATTTTTATGTTATTGATAAAAATGTTGTGGTTACATAAAAATAACCACAAAAGTGTTTAACAACACACTATTAACAGCCTTTCTTCTTTTTTTGCCGTTTTCCCCATTTTCTCTCCTTAATTAAGTCATATTCAATTCCCACCCATTCAATACCCTATTGCACGACCACAACCAACCAGGAAGGGGCATAAGCATGCACGTGTCCCTTCCATGATATGCAGTGATGCCACCCGCCTCTTTACGAACTGCTGCGCACGCATATTGTGCGGTGGCCTAACACACTCTGAGGGAAACCCTTAACCGCCCCCCTCGTACGAATGAGCTCACAGACGCCCATGATTGCCTGGTGATCACTGTGAGTGTATACCGTCCCTCCCATGAGAGCGCGGCCAATTAGCTCCCATGGCTGCTTCATGAATCCAGATTCGAACCGGTGATCTCCAGGTTGTCAACAGCTTTAGACAACAGATTGTAGGCTGAATCATTTCACTGTAAGAAATATAAATAGACCAGACTTTCCTAAATGGTGTTGTGGTTAGCACATCCACAGCAAGAGGGTCCGGGGTTCGATTCCCGGGCTCGGGTGTTCCTGTATGGAGTTTGCATGTTCTCTCTGTGCTTGCGTGGGTTTCCTCCGGGTACTCCGGTTTCCTCCCACAGTCCAAAAACATGCACAGTAGGCTAATTGGATGTTCCAAATCGCCCCGAGGAGCAAGTGTGAGTGTGAATGGTTGTGTGAGTGTTGGCCCTGCGATCTAGGGTGTACTCCGCCTTCGCCCAGAGTCGGCTGAGATGGGCACCAGCCTCCCTGCGACCCTAATTGAGATTAAGTGGCTTAGAGAATGAATGAATGACTTTGTGGAATTTAGTCTCAGGTTGCAGATGATGTTCTTTGTGAACAGCTTCAGAATTGGTCCCTAATCCGGGAAAAAATAAATAAATACTGAGTTCCTTATTTTTAACCATTGTACATTCTATGCACATTTACCGTATGTTTCTGCGCAGTGAAGCTGTACATCAAACTTTACCTGTTGAGAAAGGTTTGTGATCATCTGTGTACAGACAACTCAGAGGCCTTGGACCGACCTTTTTTTTTTTCTTCTTCATTTTCCACTGTGACTGATTTCTTCCTTTTGGTGATGTACAAGACTTTTTTTGTGTGCAGCTCTTCTTTTCTCATGTAGCATCTCCTCCTGGTTACTGCACAAATGCTGCATTTTTATGTCAATTTGTACGTTCAGATAAGATTAAACTTATTTTATATTTTACATTAAGATGAGTTTGTGTTTAAATATTTTCTGTTGTTGAAATGATGAGGATGCTGTGCTTTACATTGTATTTTATTTTAATAGCTACATATGGATTGTTCTGGGTTGTTTTGCTAATAAAATAGACCATGTATCTGAGGTGTAACTGTGTACTGATGTTACTGTCCATGAAGTTACAGGAAACACTGTTCTTGTGTGTGTGTGTGTGTGTGTGTGTGTGTGTGTGCGTGTGTGTGGGCAAACCAAAGTGCCTTCAGGACTGCACAGCATGAAGGGCATTAGTTCTCATTCTTACTCTCATGAATGTTTACATTTATTATATTATTAGAGTTAAAAAAAAAAACTAGGTAGAAAAACAATTTGGTTAGCACTGTACTTAGCTTCAAACTATCACACTAGCTATGTGAAGTTTTCAACTCTCCTGATTGGGTGAGTCTGTGTCCATTGGGATCAGCCGCAAGTTCCCCAATCCCAGTGTTCCCCTGTTCCTTTGTTCCCCTGTACCTATGCTCCCCGGTCCTTATTAAATTAATAGATATTCCACTGTATTGTGTACTTTATAGAAGTAAGCAACAATGATTGTATCCATATTGTAAAAGACGTATGATGAAACAAAATCAAACATACTCATACAAACATACTCATACAAACATACTCATTAAAGTAACAATTTATGGAATATTAGGGTTAGGGTTCCTGGGGAACATAGGTACTGGGGAACATAGGCAAGGGAAAAATAGGCACTGGGGAACATAGGCAAGGGGAAAATAGGCAGTGGGGAACATAGGCAAGGGGAGCATAGGTACTGGTTAACATAGGTACTGGGGAACATAGTTACTGGGGAACATAGGCAAGAGGAAACTAGGTGCTGGTTAACATAGGTACTGGGGAACATAGGCATGAGGAAACTAGGTGCTGGGGAACATAGGCACTGGGGAGCATATGCACTGGGGAGCATAGGCAAGAGGAAAATAGGTGCTGGGGAACATAGGCACTGGGGAACATAGGCAAGGCGAAAATAGGCACGGGGGAACATAGGCAAGAGGTACTGGGTAACATAGGCAAGGGGAAAATAGGCACTGGGGAGCACAGGTACTGGGGAACATAGGCAAGGCGAAAATAGGCACTGGGGAACATAGTTACTGGGGAACATAGGCAAGAGGAAAATAGGTACTGGGGAACATAGGCAAGGGGAAAATAGGCACTGAGGAGCATAGGTACTGGGGAACATAGGCACTGGGGAACATAGGTACTGGGGAACATAGGCAAGGGGAAAATAGGCACTGGGGAGCACAGGTACAGGGGAACATAGGCAAGGCAAAAATAGGCACTGGGGAACATAGGCAAGAGGAAAATAGGTACTGGGGAACATAGGCAAGGGGAAAATAGGCACTGGGGCGCATAGGCAAGGGGAAAATAGGTACTGGGAAACATAGGCACTAGGGAGCATAGGTACTGGGGAACATAGGCAAGGGGAACACAGGCATGGACCCGTGTCCATGATAGTTTCAGATTCCTATTTTTGGTTGATATCAATGGAATACAGTGTGGTTTCTTCAGTTCTAGCTCATCCACCTCAAGGTCTGAAGTGTTGTGTGTGCCAAGATGCTTTTCTGCTCACTGCAGTTTGACTTATTTGAGTTACATCTTGTAGATTTATTGTTAACTCAGATCAGACTGGTCATTCTCTGATCTCTCTCATCAGCATGGTGTTGCACCCGGCAGACTTTGGGCTCACAGGGTGTTCTTTTTTTCTACACCGTTATGTGGAATCTATAGTGTGTGTGTGTGTGTGTGTGTGTGTGTGTGTGTGAGAGAGAGAGAGAGAAAATTCTGAAATACTCCGACCAGCCCACGTGGTATCAGCAGCCATGGCACAGTTCTCCAGTCTCAGCACTTACCCTTTACCCCAGTCTGATGTGTGATGTAAACAGTGAACAGTTCCTGATCTGTATTTGCACGATTGTATACATTGTTCTGCTGCTGCCACATAATTAGTTGATTAGATACCTACATACCTGAACAGGTGTACAGATGTTCCAAATAACGCAAAACAGCGGCGTAGTAGTTAGAACATCCACCTCGTAGCAAGAAGATCTTGGGCTTGAATCCCGGGTTCAGGTGTTTCTATGTGGAATTTGCATGTTCTTCCTGTGCTTGCGTGGGTTTTCACTAAATAGTCTGGTTTCCTCCCATAGTTCAAAGACATGCACATTAGGCTAGGCTAACTGGCTTTTCCAGATTGCCCCTAGGTGTGAATGTGGCTGTGAATGGTTCTGTGTGTTGGCACTGCAAAGTCCTACTGCCTTCGCCCAGTGTTGGCTGAGATAGGCTTCAGCTTCCCCGCAACCCTAGTAGGATTAAGGCAAATGAGTTAAAGAGTGAGTGATAAGTGTATAGTGCCACTATCTAGTATGATGAAGATGTACCTCACCATGTCTATTCAGGTAGCAATGAACGATGCAATCCTGAAATCATCCACTAGATGGCGATATTTGCGACCTCTTTTATATTTCTCCATGCCTGAAAACTACATCAACATACCATATAAAACAAGCAAAAGTCATTTAACTGTCACAATCATGGCAGAATGCTAAAAAAGTAAAAACAAAAAGCTCCATATTCAAAAAAAAAAAGTTTGCATCTTCTCTCTGTGCTTGCATGGGTTTTTCTCCGGGTACTCCAGTTTCCTCCTACAGTCCATAGACATGCACGTTAGGCTAATTGGCTGTTCCAAATTGCCCCAAGGTGTGAGTGTGAGTATGAACGGTTGTGTTTGTGTCCTCACTGCAATGGAATGGCGAGTAGTTCAGGGTGTACCCCACCTTCGCCCAATGTCGGCTGAATTAGGCTCCAGCCATCCAGCAGCCTAAACAGGATTAGGCGGTTCAATGAATGAATGAACTTGTCTTAGATGACTTTTCGCAAGACTGAGACTTCCCATCAGAGCCTAATAAATGTGACCACAAGCAACTTATTCAGGTTTGCCTTTTTCAACTATATGGAGACACAGAACCTAATTCCGGGATGGTGGCATAGTGGTCTGCCTGACAGACAGATGGTCCTGGCTTCGATTCCCGAGCTCGGGGAGCTTCTGTGTGGCGTCTGTATGTTCGCCATGTGCTTGGATGGGTTTCCTCCGGGTACTCCACTTTCTTCTCACAGTCCAAAAACATGCACAGTAGGATCATTGGCTGTTCCAGATTGCCCCTGGGTGTGTGGATGTGAGTGTGAATAGTGTGCGTGTTGCCCTGCGATGGTCTGGCGAGCTGTCCAAGGTGTATCCCGCCATCGCACAAAGTCGGCTCAGGTAGGCACCAGCCTCCCCGCCACCCTTTTCTAAGTTGCCTTATATACTCCAATAGTTTTCTAGCTACTTTGTGTGCCATGTTTGATTCAGCAACAAATAAGCATTTAAAAGGTCACTCACATGATCAGTGTACACCGTGCTGCGGTAGCACAGGAGCCTTCGCTTGTGTACATTCATCGTGTGCTATTAGCAGAATGGTTGGACACAATAGAGCTTGTGTAACAAACACTTACATGTCGGCATGGATGGAGCTGGAATTGAGTCATACGGTTGAAAGAAAGCGCTACGTGCATTTAAAGGACTTGTCCAAACATGTCCTATTGTCACCATTAGCATTATAATCACTGATATAAGACTTGGCCATTTGGAGCTGTAATAAATAGACTGTAAGAAGGTGCTCTCGGCTGTACACCAACACTGCAACATTACATACTCACAAAGGGGAACCATTTATCTCATTCTGAGGGTACAGGAGTGTCATCCGCATTCCAAAATGTACACAAGTCCTTGTTTTAAGCAGCATTTACAATGTCAGATGTATTGCTACTACTGTTAGCATGGTTTAGCATAGTTATTGATACCAACGCTAATATACTATTAGGGTCCGTGAGCAGAGGCTGGAGCCTATCTCAGCCGACACTGGGCGAAGACAGGGTACACACTGAACAGCCCGCCAGACTATCGCACGACCAACACACACAACCGCTCACACTCACATTCACACCATGGGTCGCAGGGAGGCTGGCGCTTGTCTCAGCCGACTCTGGGCGAGGGCGGGGTACACCCTGAACAGCTCACCAGGTCATTGCAGGGCCAACACACATACATACAACCATTCACGCTCACTCTTTCATCTAGGGGAACTATTTGGAACTGCCATTCAGCCTACTGTGCATGTTTTTGGACTGTTGGAGGAAACTGGACTACCTGGAGGAGACCCACGCAAGCACAGGGTGAACATGCAAACCCCACACGGAAACGCCTCGAGCCCGGGAATCAAACCGGGGACCCTCTTGCTATGAGGCAGGCGTGGTAACCATTGAGCCACAGTGCCGCCAGGGGCAAATTGGAACAGCCAATTAGCTTAATGTGCATGTCTTTGGACTGTGGGAGGAAACCTGAGGACTCAGAGGATATCCATGCAAACACGGGAAGAACATACAAACTCCATGCAGAAATGCCCTCGCCGAGCACAGGACTCGAACGCAGGAGCTTCTTGTTGTGAGACGGACGTGCCAACCACTACGCCACTGTTTAGAGCGCTCATAAAATATAGCAACACTTGTTATTAGATTGTGCAAAGTGGTGTAGAAATGAGGGGAAAGTGCTTGGACAGTGGACAGTATGAACAAGAAGTATTAAAAATTGTTACCATTTATTTCTTTGTTAAATAATGTAAGTTGGGATTTTTACACCTGATCCTACTGGCTCATCAGGCTGGAGCTTATCCCCGTTTTCTGTAGCGTGGAGCAATTAGGAATTTGAGAAGATGCTTTTCCATTGCAGGTTACCCTCTCAGTATTTTAACTGCTACGTATTTATACTGCTGGGTGGACAGAGGCACACCTGTGGTAAAGACCTTGCACAGGGGTCTTAGCACAATGGGGGTCTAACAGGGATATGAACCCACGACCACTCGATCATGAGCCCAGCACCCTAACCACTACACCACCACACTGGCATAAAATAAATTGCATTGAAAATAAAATACGGTGACTGAACGCATTCAGGTGTCTTGTTATGCAAGCTGCCTGGATGTTTATTCATTATAAACACAGAAAACAATTTCTTCTTTTCTCACCCACTGCAAGCCTAATTTACACCTCTTGTAGCTTAAATTAAGCAACATGGTGATTACAGTGTACCATCAAACCCATAGTGCAAATGCTGACATGTTTTCTTATGCATGGGAAAACAGACACAGTCTGAAATCACCCTCTTATTATCCTACTTTTTTTTTTTTTTAAGGATTTGAACTCCTGCTCAGAATCTGAACACTTTCCCAACAAGACTGTAGTGGAGTCGACAGCGAAAAATGAAGAAGTTTGGATTACTGGCCAGTTCCAATGATGCATTCCCAGACTGTGTCTGCCCCAACTTCTGCTTTATGTGAGTATGTTTTTAGCCTCTGCCACACTGGAATCTTGTGACATGGTGATGAACGACTCATCACCACATGCTTACTTCTCCTCTGGGGCATCAGGTGTTCAAAATAGTTCCTAGTTACAGATCCGATTCCTGCCTTTCCTCAAGTTTGATCAAAAACACTTCACCTAATATTGTTCTTGGGCAGCATGTAGGGGTTAGGAGACCGCCTCACAGCAAGAAGGTCCTGGGTTTGAGTCCCAGGCTTGGTAAGGGTGTTTCTGGGAGTTTACATGTTCTCCCCGTGATTGTATCGGTTTCCTACAGGTACTCCGTTTCCTCTGACATGCACATTAGGCTATTTGGTCGTTCCAAATTGCCCCTAGGTGTGTGGATGCGAGTGTGAATGGCTGTGTGTGTTGCCCTGCGATGGTCTGGCGAGCTGCTCAGGGTGTACCTCACCTGCGCAGGCTCCAGCTTCCCTGTGACACTAGAAGGATTAAACGGCTCGGCAAGTGAGTAAGAGAGAGGGAGTAATATTGTTCTCTGGAACCTTGTTAATTAAACATTGCTAACTATTTATTGATGATCAACTTGCTATCAGACACATCTAAGGGTGTGATCACAATAGAGATGTGATTGAAAAGGAATTGACGCGAAGTAATTTTTTTTTTTTTTTTGCAATTATTTTGTGGATTTTTTAATTTACGTCAAGATGTTTTGCGACTCCACATGCAAGCGAATGTTTCGCAGCTTGAATACGAAATATATCGTGCGAAATTTGCGAGAAAGTCACGCGACAATTTGCGACTGATTTGCGAGCAGTTTGCGATTGGTTTGCAGATGTTTGGCGAAAAACGCCAGAATCTTCTGTCGTAAATCAGTCGCGTTTTGTTTGCTTTATGTTCTTAAGCCATTTGCCTTTTATTTACACGTTATTAGCGCAAATAACATACGAATGATGTCAAAATACATGGAATAAGGCAGGTGCCAGCATGTCTCAAACTTTCCTGGGTGTTAAGTTTCATGTTGAGACGCCAATATAGAAATACCTTCAGCATATTCATTCGGACTGCAGTTCTTTCTCATTGCTTGTGTCATTAATGCCTCTTGTATTTGAAGTACCTGGCACTCAGTAAAACACTGGATAGTTTGGATAACTATTTCTTGGCTCTGCCTGTACTGTTCCTCCAAAAACAATCATTAACTCTTGGCATAGGGTGACATAGTGGTTAGCATATCCGCCTCAAGTAGGTCTTTGGTTTGGGTCCCAGGCTCAGTGAGGGTGTTTTTGTGTGGAGTTTGAATGTTCTCCCCATGTGAGGGTTTCCTCTGGGTAATCTGGTTTCCTCTGACAGTACAAAGACATACACATTAGGCTAACTGGCTGTTCCAAATTGCCCCTAGGTGTGAGTGTGAATAGATGTGTGTGTCGGCCTTGCGACAAACTGACGAGACCCTAGTAGGATACAGTGGTTATTAAAATGCATGAGTGAGTTATCATCTTTCAAGAAAATGTGAAAAATAGTGTGTGGGGGGGGGCATTTAGTGATTTAAGTCTTAAGGGTCCTCTTTATTTTGTTTTACCTTTTTAAAATGGAATCTCCATTCAACCATTCAACCATATTAATTGGAGATGGTACTGATCCAATACCCAGTATCAGTATTGGGCGTTCTGGCATGGTGGTATAGTGGTTAGCATGGTTTCCTCACAGCAAGAAGGTCCTGAGTTCAAACTGTGTGGCTGACTGGGATGGAATTTGCATGTTCTTGCTTTGTTTTCTTTTACAGCCCAATGATATGAACATTAGGTCAACTGGCTCCTCTAAATTGTCCATATGTGCGAAGGATTGTTTGTGTTTTTATAAGGTGTTCGTTGCCTCTCACCCAAAGTCAGCTGGGATTGGCTGCAGCTGTGGTCAGCAATCCTGATCCTGGAGATCTACCTTCCTGCAGGTTTTACCTCCAACCAGAACTTAACATAGCTTTTTTACCTGATCAACAATTTCTTGAATCAATGATTGGAAGGTCAAGTGTGCCTGATAAGAGTTGGAATCAAAGTGTTCAGGGAGGTAGATCTCCAGAAACAGGGTTGCTGACCACTGGGCTACAGCTTCCTTGTGAGCCTGATGGCTAAGTGGAACAGATAATGGATGGTTGTCTATTATAACCTTCCCAAAGGTGTGAATGTGAGTGTATGCCTCTGTGTGAAGTCAGCTGGGATTGGCTCCAGCTCCCCCATGACCCTTAATGGATAAGTGGTCGGCTGGACGTCTCCGGCCAAAGCCAAGACAAAATGGAACAGACATTGGAGGAAGCATATTCTGTTACAAATGGCAAAGATTTGAATTGGATTTGGAAGACAAAAATCGTTTTGGAACAGGACATGTTTACATATAAAGAGACTTCAGTATGCGTATTGATACTGGAAAAGAAAAACGGTATATTTAATAAAAATCTAAAATATGTTTTTAATCTCAGACAGAATCAGATCTATGGAGTTCAACGCTGTGTTAAAAGTGCTAAGGCTTTTCACGGTGATGGATGTTTACATACAGTAAAACTTATCATTGGTGGCACAGTGGCATAGTGTTTACATCGTCCACCTGACAGCAAGCAGGTTCTGGGTTTGGGAGGATGCTTCTGTGTGGAGTTTGCATATTCTCCTCGTGCTTGTGTGGGTTTCCTCTGGGTACTCTGGTTTCCTCCTACAGTCCAAAGACATGTACATTAGGCTAATTGACTGTTCTATATTGTCACTAGGTGAAAATGTGAATGGTTGTGTGTGTTGGTCGACTAAGCGTCAATGAGTGGTTGCTTTTTTTTTTTTTTTTTTTAGAAAACCTGCACAATGACTAGATTTGGGTGAAAAGGGGGCTGCACAGGACCGCCAGTCTCACCATCTTCGTATGCAGACTAGTAGACTGATGGCGAGTGAGGTCCCACGACGACCAGCGGGTCTGAGAACTAAAACATCATGCCGGCACTTCTGCTTGTCGAAGTCCACCTAGGGCTGTGATGTACAGCAGGATGGGAGGAGCTTTTTGGCAGCTCCGACTCACTGGGTATGGCCAGCATAGAGCTGGTGAAGGTAATTAATGATCCAACACCTGATCCACCTTCCCTCTGTTAGCCATTATTCACGGCTAGCCATACTATCGTGTGAATGATCCCCTATCCAGGGGGACCTTTGGACATGCTCGATGGGGGTTGGTCGCCCCACACGAGGGCATGTGAATGAAGGAATGATTAAATTAATGAATACTAGCTTGCATTTATTCTCCTAAATGGTGCCAATAATTCTGCAGGTATCTGCTTAACTGCTCGGACTTCTTTCACATTATCTTTTTAATTATGTTATGAATGTAGATTTAAAAAGGAATTTGAAGAAACACAGCCACTTCATTTATTCAGTTTACTGAAAAGTTTAAGGTGTGTTGGTGTATTGGTCAGTTTCAACCCAAAAACATGAACATGTTCCAACTGGAGTACATCTAAAGAAACAGCTGCTCAAAGATAATATTTGGATTTATCACAATGTATAAATAGGAACGTTTCCAGCATACCTTTACACGTCCAAGTCATACATCCTCCCTGTTATGATTATTTTTGCTGCAAAAGAACATAGAAACTCTTCCAGGCCCACTGCATTTGAAAGTGAGGCTTCTCAAATGGGACTGTGTTGTGACAAAACTCACTCACTCGTTTAGCAAACTGCTTAATCCTATTAGATTACAGGTGTCAAAATTCGGCCCGTCAACTCATTTTATGTGGTCTGTGGGAGCTTTTAAAGAATATGATTATCATACATAATTTGCGTCAACCACTACCATGAAATATAATTTATCATCCTTCCACTAGGTGGCAGCATCCTATTTTAAATAAACAGTTAGTCATTCATGACTAAAGAAAGATTTTGTGTGGTCAGAAAAGCAAAATGAAAAAAGAAGAAGACAACAAATCCCCAAACTAATGATTTTGCCAAGTAGATTTCATTTCATACCCTTTTTGAAATGGATGTTCAATGATTATTTGCCCCTTGGTGAGCTAGAACTTTTGCTATGTGGGCCTCAGTGAAGATGAGTACGACACCCCTGTATTAGTCTCAGACACTGGACAAAGGTGGAGCACACCACGAACAGCTCACTAGTCCATAGCAGGGCAACACACACAACCATTCACACTCACATCTGGAACAATTTGCAACAATCAGTTAGCCTAATATGCATGTCTTTGGACTGCTGGAGGAAACCAGGGTACCTAGAGGAAACCCCAGGCACAGGGCGAATATGCAAACTTCACCCAGAATTGCCCTCACCGAGCCTGGGACTCAGTTCCAGGACCTTCTTGTTGTGAGACAGATGTGCCACCTCAAAACTCTTATCAGTGAAACTCAAACATTAGCTCGTCATTATTTTATTCCTAATTTACCTCCTGATCTGAACAGAATGGAACTGCTGCCTAAGCTGAGCATAAGAGGAGGCTGGCGCCCATCTTATCCAACTCTGGGCTAGGGCAGGGTACACCCTGAACAGCTTGTCAGGACATTGTAGGATCACTGCAGGTCCAACACACATGTAACCATTCACACTCATACCTAGGGGTGATCTGAAACAGTCAGTTAGCCTACTGTGCATGTGTTTGGACTGTTGGAGGAAACCAGAGTACCCGGAGGAAACCCATGTAAGCACGGGGAGAACATGCAAACTCCGCACAGAAACACTCGGTCCTGAGAATCGAATTCAGTCCTTCTCGCTGTGAGGCGGATGTGCTACCCACTGCACCACCATGCCCCCTAAAAATGTCATCACTCCAACAATTACTATCACATTGTGAATCATTCCACATGAAGCATCGTCCATGACCTGTGTACTGTATGTTGTTACTATACAATTAGGATTCGTATGTTTGTACTATTGCCAGATGTGCTCAGAATTCAACAGCAGTATCAAATAAAGTAGTGCAGTTCAGTTACTGGTGTTAGAAGGAACACAATATACTCCCTAACACACATCAGCTCTTATTGATTCCCTGCACTCACATTAATTCTTTCTTTCGTCAGTACAATATTTTTACCCCAACTCGTAGCACTCGATCATGCTTTCTCAGCAGCGTCTTTAATATTGCTAATAACCTTATGATACACAGTGTCAGCACTAAGTCAGAGTCATACTTTGCTTTGAGTCATGCTTTGGGTTTCAGTTACACAGGATCTGACTTCATGGTTTAATATCCGATGTCATTTTTTTATTCAGTCCGTTACTCAGTATTATATTTTAATGTTGACTATACATGATATCACAGAGCTTACTGTATTGCCAAAATAAATAAATAAATAAATAAAGGCAGAATCGTGTGCTGTTAGATAACAATCTAACACCCAGAGGACAAATTTCAAAAGTGGTAAAATAATAACACAGTGGCTTGGTGTGTTTTGCTCAAGCCAGCTTGTTGGGAAAAAGTGCTAATCTCTCATATATATATATATTATATGTATAATACTATATGTGTTAAATTGTTATCTAACAGCACACGATTCTGCTTTGTGTGTGTGTGTGTGTGTGTGTGTGTGATAAGAATGCTGGCAATCTCCAATTTCATCCCAAATTTTATAGGGCAGCACAGTAGCTTGCTTCACAATGAGAAAGTTCTGGGTTTGATTCCTGGGCTTGGGAGTGTCTGTGTGGAGTTTGCCTGTTCTCCATGTGCTTGCATGGGTTCACAGTCCAGAGATATGCACATTAGGCTAACTGTCTGTTCCAAATTGCCCCTAGGTGGGGATATATATATGATTTTTCTTTTTTTTTGCTAGAAATCTTATTTTTCATTTTATTTTCGATCAAGTGGGTACAGTTTTTATTCCTTTCATTGGAAAACAAAGGTTTTGTTGTTTTTTTAAATATAGAAATACCTTCAGCATATTTGTAGATCCAGCGTTATGGTCAAAGGTATATTAAACATCTCCCATCGTCTCCTCTTGTCACATGAATCATTCAGAAGCAAAATGGTTTGATAAAACAATGATTGTCTCATTCAAAGACACAAACACACACACACACACACACACACACGCACACAGCTAGCCTGACTGGTCTGTCCTGTCTGTCAGTTAGTGATTCATTTCAGGACTACTGATGTTTGTTTTGTTCAGTTCTGAGGTTCATTACTGCGAGATGTGATGCCATGATTAGGTTGTTTGTAGCCGTTCCTTCTTTTCTCACTTCTGTCCCTTTTGTTCGAGTTTTTTTTTTCTTTTGTGCTCTTTACTTACACTATCCTATTAGAATGTAACAATATCTTCAGTATGGGCAAGCTTTTGATTTCAGGTTTACTTTAGCTATATTATGTCTGAAATGCTATTCATATACAGTAATGTAAGGTACTCTATATCTGGTTCTTTCAAGTCTTTAATTGTACTGTAGGTCTAATCATCAGATGAAGCATTTAATATTCAAATTGGTTAGAAATCCATTCATTCATCATGTACCTTTTACCTTACCTCAGGGAAAGTAGGCACAAAACAGTAGAATTCACCCCATTTGGAAAATTATTCCATCACAGTCGAATATTCACACCTAGCATGGCTAATCCCCCTGTCTGCATATTTTCTGGGATGCTGGAGGAAACCACAGAGCCCAGAGCAAACCCACACAAACACAGAAAGTGTATGCAAAACTACCCATGCAGAGTATCCCGAGCACAGACCCAAGATCAAACCGATTACTCAAGAGTTTTGAGGCACCAATGATTTCCACACAATCTTTCAATGTCACATACATGTCGCTCTATTTTTAGCCCCAATTTAAGCTTGTCTGTCATCAGTGTCCATAACGACAGTATAAATACGACCAGGGATATGTGAATGAAGGGTGGCACGGCGACATAGTGGTAAGCACATCTGCCTCACAGCAAAAAGGTCCTCGGTTTGAGCCCCGTGCCGGGAGAGGGCGTCTCTGCATGGAGTTTGCATGCTCTCCCCTTGAGAATATCGATTTGGCTTCCTCCAAGTGCTCAGGTTTTCTTCCACAGTCCAAAGAAATGCATGTTAGGCTAATTGCCATGTTCCAAATTGCCCCTAGGTGCAAGTGTGAATGGTTGTGTATGTGTTGGCCCTGCGATGGTCTGGTGAGCTGTTCTGGGTATACCCTGCCTCCACCAAGTATCAGCTGAGATAGGATTTGGCCTCCCTGCGACCCTAGAAAGATTAAGCGGTTCGGATAATGAGTGAGTGAGTGTAATGAAGAGATACTTTTACAGATAAACAATCGGTTTCTTGGTTAAACCTGGCACTGATGATCTCCCCACTCAAGCATCTAATTCAATTCATCAGTTAATGACTACTGCAATGGACTGGCGTACTGTCAGGATGCGTTCTGGTCTTGCGCCCAGTATTTTTGAAATCTACTAGTACCCTGACCGGGATAGAGCGGCTCCTGAAAGTGACTGAACGAATGAGTTAATGATGATATAGTTTAGAAAGTGTTCAAGTTTAGAGAACATTGTCAGTGGATGCTGGATGTCTAGCATGACAGATGGACACCTCTGGCATTGACCTAGTTGGAACACCTTGCTGTATTTGTAACCGTCATTGTTTCAGCCAGGCAGAATAAAAAGTCTGGACAAAAAGCTTTCCATGACATACACTGCTGCTAAATTGAATAGCCATCTGGGAAGCCGACCAAGCTTCATGCTGATTCGGCGTCTTGGCAAATAGCCTCTAGATTGATCTGGGACCATCACCGCATTGGAGGAGGGGCTTGACTCCTTTCTGGATGTTTTGTGGTATGTTCCGCCCACTCGGACTCTCAGAGTATAACTGTTTCATCTGATGAAATGTTTATTGCCTCTAATAGTCATCAAGTCATCAGCACATCAGACTGCTCAAAGACACACACTTAAAGACTTGATTAGATGTGCTGGAGTGGGAAATAACCGTACTGGGCTGTAGTCAGGTGTAACGGGTTCACTGAACCCACACATCCTTGAAGTGATGAATCCAAAATAAGGGTGGTTCCCTGTTGGCTGATGTTAACTGACACTCAAACATTTAATAGGACCAGAGGGTCAATATACCCTGTAGGGGTCTATATATTCATTTATTTTCTGAACCACTTAATCCTAATTAGGGTTGCGGGGAGGCTGGCTCCCATCGCAGCCGACTCTGGGTGAGGGAAGAGAACACCCTGGACAGCTCGCCAGGCCATCGCAGAGCAGAAACACGCTGACGGCTATGCAGCCTTGTCTTGACGAAAATCAGCAATGATTCATTCACATTCCTCTCACCATAGACAGTGAGAGACATGGCCAGCATTTGATAACCCAGTTTGCTGCACTGGGGGGACAACCCGGTGACAGTGGGGCTTGAACCCCCGACCTTGGTATCAGTAATCCAGCACCCTACCAACCTGGGCCACCACTGTCCCTATGCAGGGACATATTTTGGGATATATTTTTAATCTTGCTTTAGGACTTTTGAATTTGTTGCTCGCATACATGCACTGCCCGGCCAAAAAAAAAAAAGCTGCACACTCTAACATTTTCATTTGGCGCATTTATCCTTGATCACAGCACGTAATCTCGACGGCATTGTTGCTCCAGTTGGTCCAGTCGAGGCTCAGCAACATTAACGTGGCAGTAAAATGAGCTGAATGTACTGAACGAGCAGGTTATCACATCAATGCACTTTTTCTTCCCTGATGTTACGGATATAAAACAGGGACTCAGACAATGAAAGAGTGGTTCCGGGAGCACTGAGGGAGGGATCATTTTCGCAGATGTATTGGCGCCCCAGGGTCCTGACCTTAACCCTACTGAAAGTGTTCGGGACGTTCCGGAGAAGACTTTACGGAGCGGTTCAGTTTCCCTCATCGATTCAAGCCGCCGGTGAGAAATGACCCAGACACTGGATGGAAATATTGCTTAGGTTTGTTGAACCGATGCCATGATGATGATGATGATTACAAGCTGGAAGCAAAGATAAAGCCTGAGCAACATATTTGTGTGACTTCATTTATTTATTTATTTATTTATTTTGTGTTACATTTCTAACTCAAAGCCTGGGACTCTGAGTGAGTGAGCCACCAGTAATGGATCAGTCGGTGGGATTTATTAACACACTCTAATCCGATTGTTTCCTTTGGCCACGCCCTTTTCATTTCGGACCCACCCTGCCGACTCCCCAGAACGCACGTGCGCGCGTCTTGAGAAGCGCGCGTGCGCTCCAGTTAATTCCTCCCTATAATTTCCATCAGAAGTGAAATGATTGACTGGATAAAACACGCGTTCCCTCCCCAGCTCTGTAGGGCCGACCTGTGAGTCCTGACTGAGTAATCCTCGCAGTTGTGGGGCGCGTTGTCTTGAATAAGCCCTGCCCTTCCCTTCCCTTGGTGTGAATCAGAAGACCGGCTTCCTGTGTTTTTCACGCACAGTCGCACTGCCACCTCAACATGGAGTAAACCCAGTGTGTGTGTGTTTCGTCTGCTTCCTCGCAGCAGTATATATTTATATTATTAGGAAAAGCTCGAGTACAGATGTACAAGTGCAGTTAGAGGATTTGTTCAGAGTGAAGGCGAGACATTGTGTTTATTATTTGGAAGATGGCGAACGACTCTCCGGCTAAAAGTCTAGTCGATATAGACCTGTCGTCGTTGCGGGTGAGTCTTAACAGAGCTCCAGACACTACACACACTTCCAACCCCCTTTATTTAGTGATCTTTTTTTAAATGATTTGAAAAGCTGTGGATCCTTGTTGTGTCTGTGTGAAGCACAGTGTACAGGATTACACACAACCTGCTCTTAGAGTTCAGATCTCTCTTGTTGTTGTTGTTGTTTTTTTTTTTGTCCTTTGTTTGAAAAACCTTGACTCGTGTTTGTTTTGGAAATGAAGCCCAACACGCAACAGCTGCTTTCACTGTTTTATTTCAATTGCACTTTATCTTTAACTTCATGTCTGCACTCTTCCCCATGGTGTTTTTCTTTGTTTTCCTCTCCTCTAGGACCCTGCAGGGATCTTCGAATTAGTGGAAGTGGTTGGAAATGGCACATATGGACAAGTGTACAAGGTTGGGGTTATTTTTTTATTATAGGATGATGAATTACTAGCTGTACTGTAGATGTTGTTGTTATTATTAGAAATGTGCTGAGGCGGAAATAAAAGCACAGCTCACATTTAAAACGGTTCAGGGTGGAGTTCTATTGAGCTGTTGCAGACAATAGGCGTGTTTAATCAGTAGATATGATTTGTAGATGTCGTGTGAGGTGGTGGTGGTGGTGGTGGTGTTATCTCTAGGAAGCTCACTTTCAGTGCTACTCCAGTTAGCAACACTGTCCTGTTGAAACAATGTAGCAGAACTCGCCGTCTGGCTTTTCTTTTGTCTTCCGCTGGAGGTTTTCTCCTCCGTCCTCACACTGAGAACCGACACAAAGCTCCGAGTCTCTTTTCTCTAGGAAAAAAAAAACCCGTCAATTTGTTTCACGTTTAGTTTACAATTAACGCAACTTTTTTGTTTTGTTTTTTTGTTCAGAGGTTTAAAAACAAGCGAGCAGCCTTTCAAACGCACAGCCAGGCGCGTGCTGTCCGTCTCGCTCTGCTGCGCGTGCATGGCAGATGACGCCACTTCCGCTTTTTTTTTTTTTTTTTTTTTTTTTTTTTTTTTTTTTTTAAGGGCACAAGGAAAAAGGAAGTTTGTCCCGACTGTCTTGGGTTGCGACCTTTATTGTCCCATTTATTATAGAAAATATTACTTTAGTCCACTTCCGAGCTGATACTCTAAATTAGTAACCTCAAATATTTATTTGTTTATTTATTGCTCAAGGCTTAACACTTCCCTACTGACAGGAGAAGGAAAATGACGTCACAGCATCGTTCCAAAGTGAAATAAACAAACCTGAACTAGAACTAGGACATCACCAGGGATCAAATCACTCCCTCATTCGCTGAACCACTTAATCCTATTAGGGTCGTAGGGAGGGTGGAGCCTATCTTGGCCGACACTGGCTGAAGGTCGCGGTACACCCTGAACAGCTCATCGAGCCATCACGGGGCAACATGCACACAACCATTCACACCTACACAAAGGGGCAACTTGGAATGGCCATTGAGTCTACTGTGCGTGTTTTTGGACTGTGGGAGGAAACCGGAGTACTTGGAGGAAACCCGTGTAAGCACAGGGATACGAGTCATACATAAGGAGAGTTATGGTTTATGTCATGTATCTCATTACAGGGTAGAGTATTCATATTAATTATTTATTAATTGCCATGTTTAAGTCACCTATTTATATAGGTCTTACTTATCTATAGTAAAAATTACTCTTATACTAAAGACTCAATCCCCTGTCGTTACTGTAGCTGCATTTGATATCTTGAAAAGAAATAATATGCATCTTTTTCAGAGCACAAGCATTGAGCTGAGACTCCTCAAAAAATGGATAGTCTTTTTTATTTTTGGCATAATAAAACAGATGTCTAGGGTCTTTCACCTCCTTCTTACAACATACACATTGGCATTGTGGAACACCTGCTTTAAAATGAGTACTGTATGGATTAAAAAGTAGAAATGCACTCAGAGTGCAGATCTCCACCAAGGTAGTGTGATGATGTAGAATTACAGTGCCCCCTTGTGGCCTGTTCTGCAATTCTTTTGGAGCTCTCTGTTTTTCTCCTGACACGTTCTGGGTAATTTCTGCCACCCTTCCCTGTCTGATTATCTTAAAAAAAAAAAAAAAAAAAAAAAAATCAAAACCCTCCTGGATCCAATTCCAGATCAAGCCCTAAATCGAATCAGTTCCTCATTGGCCCAAGATCCACATTTGGGGAAAATTTCGTGGAAATCCATTCATTAGTTTTCCAGTTATTGTGGTCACAGACAGACACACATGACCAATCTTATAACCTTCCCTCAGTGGGGGTAATGATGCCTGATGCCCCAATGCGCTAATCTGAAATAAAAAAAGTAAAATCTCACACTGATGATTAAAACACAGATGCATGATGGTATTTTAAAATGATCCATAACAGGATGGCATGAAGGAGTTACTGCTACAACTCCAGAATAGATTCATTAACAAATGACAAATTAAACTTTTTATCCATTAATCGTTAGATGTAAAGTTATTATAACTGTTATACTGACATGTATGTTGCATAGTAAGTGTTTTCTTATGCAGCTTTAAACATCCAAAGCCTCTGATATCTCTCTCGCTTATGAAGTTAAGACAGATTGCAGCCTATCAGGTTTCTGAGGAACTGGAAAGCGCAGTGTCCTCTACCATGAAGACTTTCCTGTGATGCAAACCTAGTTGTGGAAAAGACTGGAACTGTACCCTCTTGTGCAGTAGCAGTAATAGAATATAATGAAGTTTTTAAATCAGTTAATTCCAGCTTTAATGAATAATAACACTAGTCCTGTGGTACAGCTTCTGAATGCGTTCCTTATGTGCTCTCCTACGCTGATGTAATACGCTCAGTATGTCAACCTGCAGTTAAATAGAGGCGATTCTTGTTCGAGTATTGCATTATTTATTTATTTTTTGGGCTCTTGTTTTTGGGTGTCAATTAATCTCGAGTTTAGAAAGTGTTTGTAAAATGCATGACTGCAGTCAAAATCAGACTCAAGACAATAATGCGCATAAAGTTTCTCCCGCGTTCCATTTACTTCAGAAGTCGGAGCTGGGAATGACATCATGCCTGGTTTGACAGGGAGTCAGAGCAGAAGTTGGATAATCAATACTAGCAATTTCTAGCAAGGTTTGATGTTATTAGTATCTACTGCACAGGGAATGTACGATCTGAGTGATCTCGCGGAATTAATCATCATTATTCCGAGTGGGTAATGCTTAAATCAATGGACATTCACAGTTTGTCATGGACTCTTGGAGCAGGCGGCATCATCTTTATCACATTATAAATTGGAAAAATATGAAATTAAAATCTCATTTTTTTTTCTTGTGACTGTGTAGTAACCGGTTTGGTCAGAAGGTATTCGGGTCCCCCAGCCACGTATGGCAGTTTCTTCCCTGAGGCCTGTTCCTCCAATAAAGTCTGATTGGTGGGATAAACACCTAATTCTAGTGTGTGTGTGTGTATATATATATATATATATATATAAATAAAAGTGTTTATTAATGTTTCATTTAGATTTTTGCTAATGTATTAAGGGATATTATTGCCTCTCCATTATGCAAAATGAGCGCGCGCACACACAAACACACTTGGAGCAGTTTGCCACACATTGGGGCACCCGGAGAGCAGTTGGGAGTCCGGTGTCTTGCTCAAGGGCACTTCATCCATGAAAGTGGAGGAAGGGAAGGTGCAACTCGCTCTTCCCACCGCCACGCATTTTTCCTGCTGGTTCGGGAATCGAACCGGCGACCTTTAGGTCCCAAATCTGCTTCTGTAAACATTAGGTCACGGTTGCCCCCGTTATTAGGTGATTAGGTTCCAAATTTCTCCTGTACTCCTTGTTACTATAGAAAGAATAACTTATAGGAATGAGAATATTAACATACATTAATATGCACAATACATTAACATACATTACATTAACATACATTAATATTAACATACATTCTCCTGTACTCCTTGTTACTATAGAAAGAATAACTTATAGGAATGAGAATATTAACATACATCAATGGGTTCATCATGTACCTGGAACTACCATCACAGCTTCTGTTGAGGAAAACAAGTTGAATGAATGATGAATGGAGGATTGCGGCAGATTATTAGTGATGCAGTGTGTTCAGGTTTGGAATGAAGCTGTGTATACCGCCCTGGGAGTCTCATGGTCATGTGATTGACACATTTTCTGAAGCCAGATGCTTTATTGCTGGCTAAGAACTCTTGCATGCTTCTGGTCTTATATTTTTTGAGCAGCTGTTGCCTCAGTGTTACACTCAGTGATTTTATATGAAGTATTTAAATTTATTTTAATCAAAGGTAAAGGGGCAGTATTTGGGGATAAATCCAGCCATCCTTTTATCCACCCATCATTTAAATTTATGATGCAGCCACTTTTTCGCCCCGGAGCTCACAGACCTCTTGAGGATAGAGGGTTTTTTTAAACGGTAAATGCTTTGCTTGTACATGAGAATACAGAACAAAATCAAATGGTACTTGTCTGATGTAGGTGGAGATGAGAGTTATACAGGCTGGGAATTTTACACAAGACTTCAGCGTGAATATTTATCCCATGAGAAGATGCAGTCAGCTCACAATGTGCTCGGTGTTTCCTCAGTAACATTGTGCTGAATGGTGCTCTTTGGCTTATTTCTGTTGAATATTTAAGCCTTTGATACACTGCCATGTGGCCTGCCCCAACTAAATGTCTTGTCTTTTTTTTTTTTTTTTCTCTCCCCTCAACCGCCTGGACAGTGTGTGTGCTGCATGTACAATTGCTGTGCTTTTTTTGGTTTCAAGCCTTCTGATTGGCCAGTTTGCTTGTCTTGTTTAGCAGAGTGACGAATGAGCAGGTCGGGCGTAACTCTGAAGGCAGCAGCTGTCGTTGTGTCACTAAAAGCCTTAACTGCTTTATTACAAAGGTGGTTTTGTTTGGCTTCATGTGGGCCTTTTAGACTGCTCCTCTTTTCATGCGGAGAAGAGCGAGTGTGTTTGAAACTAAAAGCACTTACACACACACCACCCCTGTATTAGCACGAAACATGGAGCGAAAAATATTTTTGCAGTTGCAAAACACCTTTTATAGTTTAGTTTTTTTTTTTTTTTTTTTGCGTAGCTTTTTTTTTTTCTGCGCTCGGTTACTGTTAGGGGCTTTGAGCTGTTCTGTAAAAGTTTGTGTACCCACCAGACAAAATGATGTCAAACACACATCATTATGGGTCAGTTTTTACACCTTTTTAGTAAAGATTTTACCCAGAAACCAAAACTAAGGGATGCAAACTTGGGCACATGTGAGATAAAAAGCAGTGGGAAGATTTCTTTCACTTATAAACTCTAGGTGAGACTTTAGAGGATGTTTTTACTAAACAGCAGCATTGAATCTGGCAGAAGTGCCAACATGCACGAATGCCTCCTTGTAATGAGTTTTTTTCCCTTTACAATTTGGTCACCTGCCAGTTCACAGCCAGCGTTATCAGCTCGCTCCCCTGTCATACTGTAGCTATCAACTGAATATGGTAAAGGCTTGACCCATAAAACCTTTTCGAAGTGCTGCTCATGCTGTGCCGCGGGACAGCGTAACACTGAGGAAAGTGCTATCTACCTTCTTCCACATACATTACATGGTTGGACTCCATGTTTAGTTCCTCTTTGCTGTTATAATATATTTCTCTCTTCTGGGAAGGCTGTCCACTAGATTTTGAGGTGTGGCTGTGGGGATTTGTGATCATTCATCCACAAGAGAATTATTAAGGTCAGGCGGGGACACCTGGGGCAATTGGCGTTCTACTTCATCCCAAACGTTAACAGTGGGGTTGAGGTCTGTGCCCCGTGCAAACGATCTCCTACTCCAGTCTTGGCAAGGCATGTGTTCATGGAGCTCACAGTGTGCGGGGGGGGATTGTCATGCTGGAACAGGTTTGAGCCTCTTAGTTCTAGTGAAGGGAAATTGTAACCCTGCAAGAGACAGACATTCTGTATAACTGTGTGCCATCAACTTTCTGACACCAAGTTTGGGAAGAAGCTACATATGGGTCTGATGGTAAAGTGTCCATAAACTTTTGTCCATATAATGTACATAAAGCGTGAACAAAGTCAGTGATTGGCTAATTCTGCTGATTGACAGGAAGAGAGATTATGCCTTCCTACCCGTTCAGAGAACGCAGACATTATGTTCATTGAATTCTTGGATGAGCTTGGATTTATTTATTTGTTTGTTTGTTTGTTTGTTTGTTTTAACACCCACCCAACCAAATGTCCAAACATCCAAAAAAAAAAAAAGATTTTGTCAACAGGGTGAATCGATTGAAGAGGAAATGACACATGATGTGAAACATGCCTTTGCTTCTGGTAGCGCTCACTTTTTCTCGGTCTTGTGATTTAATAAAAAACAAAGAGGTGGAACTCTGGTGCTGGAGCTGCTTATTATTACGTAACGGTCACTAGACATTTGCTTCGCTGTTTTCTTCTTGTTTGGCGTACATCTGGAAATAAAATATCCGTCCTGTCCACTAACCTGCACTCGGATATTTGTGGTTCAAACGCCTGCTCAGATTTTCCTGTTGGTTCCTTCTGATCTTGTCTGGTGAAGGCTGACCGACTAAAATAAACTGATATGTTGTACAGGAAGTGAATATAAAACTTTTTCAAGTTATTAATTGAACAATCCATTGTTAAGAATTCTGGTTCAGATGTTCCCTCACCTTCTTAAGTTAAGCAATGTTTTGTCTCTGACTCACTTTCGTGCTTCCTATGATGCGCTGTTTGATCTGTTTCCAACTTACCGTCCTGTCAAACGCTCGAGCGTCCAACAGATAATCACATATCACATAAGGGCAGTGGTGGCTTAGTGGTTAAGGCGATGGGTTACTGATCCGAAGGTCAGTGGTTCAATTCCCACTTGCTCAGTTGTATAAACGTGATAAACGTAAGTCGCGCTGGATAATGGTGTCTGCGAAATGCTGTAAATATAATGTACATATTGAGTTAGAAAGCTGCATGTATTGCCTGGCTGTAATGAAGAACCACAAACTGTATAGCGTGTGTCCAGTATAGATCTACTCATGATATGAAGGCCATTAGTATATACTACGGTGCAATCTGATTGGTCCGCTGTCTGGGGATTAAAACAATTATGTGTGGATAATGCTTAGATCAAAAAGATGGACAATCATCGTTTGTCACGATTACTTGGCTTGGCGGTGGCATCATCATCGTAATCATGTTAAAAAAAAAAAAAAACAATCTTTTTTTTTTTTGTTTGTTTCAGTATAGTGTGTGTGTGTGTGTGTGTATGTACACACACACTAAAACTTTGAATAAATACAAAAACACACCTTTACAATGTGCAGTTTACTTACATTTCACTGTAGCGTGTGTGTATATATACTAAACTACACTATAAACAGACGTCGTTAGCTACACAGGGCTATTACCTGGCTCGCGGTGTGCAGAGCTCACCTGACCTGATACTGTCATGGTAATTATATGTAATTAATAAACTATAAAAATCTCATTTCTTCATACCGATGGTTTCAGTGTAATCTGTTGTACCATACAGCTGATATGTTGTTATCTTAACATTTAAAATTACGTTATTATTTTTTTTTTACAATTTTGGAGTATTATCTAATATCATATGTTCGATGGTGTAGTGGTTAGGGTGCCGGGCTCATGGTCAAGAGGTTGTGGGTTCGAATCCCTTGGGCACGATTTTAACCACAAGTGTGCCTCTGTCCACCCAGCAGTATAAATGAGTATCAGTAAAAATGGCCTAGCGTACCATCCAGGAGGAGTTGAACTGCAGGTTTATGCACGCACGGTCACCTGTGGATACAGTTTTGGTGCTGGTGATAAAAGCGGTTTCATCTCACCATGCCCGGACCATAACCGCAGAAGTATCAACCCCTGGAACCCTGGTGAATGCTGTTTCGCATGCTGAAATGTGAAGGTTTCTTGACTATTAAATGATTTTCTATGATGTGTTAGGAGACGGCTTGTCATAAGGTACTTCTGGGTTAATATCAAAATTTGAGATGACTTTGAGAGCTGAATGTGCGTGCGATTGGCTATACTTTTTTTTTGGTCTTTGTGTTGCCAGGAAAAGATTTGGTGGTGTGTGGAAGTCAGAAATGTATGCATTTATTTATTTATGAACAGTTCCATTAAAGGGCGTTGCTGATGCTATCTGGAAGACTTGGCGGAGGAGTAGTTTCTCGGAGAGTCGTTGAATCTGAGGTTTTTATCATTCCGCCACTATTATTCAAGAATGGTACTCCTCAGGTTGGCTTTTTTCAGACTCCGCATCAAACAAAGACACTAAATTCTTGATGTGCTGTTTAGGAGAGCGAGCACGGGCAATCCCACCATTTAACGTCCATATATAGTCAAACTCCAGTAATTCCCTCTCTGTACTCTTAGGACTTCCATTTGTTGGATCCCAGCTGGACTTTTCTTTTATATCCTTTCATTAGCCTCATAAGACCACCCACCAGCCACCCATCCTCTGACATTCGTCATGGTCTTTCCTACGAACTCTTGGCTCTCCATCCTCCTTCCGTAGCCTTGCTCACTATTCACTGTCCTCCGGCTGCATCTGCTTCACTACCTCATTCAAGTGATGTGAAACTGTAACTGTAATGAACGTGCCAGAGGTGAGATGGTGTCACATGGTGCATTATTACTCAGGATGGGCCAGACGTGCCTTAGATAGCTCGGTCAACTTGGGAAAAGCCCAACTGAGGGTGAGAATTCTGTCATCAGCCAGTCGCACCTCCTGTCACCGCGCCATGTTTCATTGCCAGCAGTTCACACAGGGTACACACTCTCCCAATCTGTACACTCCATGACTCCTTCTTGGGGAATATAAAAATTGCTCACAGAAAGTTTCACAGTCTCCAGGGTTTTTGGGGTGGGAAAGGCAGTTTATTTGTATGGGAAGAAAGACGGTGATGATGCAATCGATATAGATGAAATTTAAAAATAAATAAATAAATAAACATGCCTTTGTTGTTGTATGTTTCTTGAATAGTATCAAAGAAACTTGGTGTAATAGTGATGATGCTGTCTGATGTAAATGACACATTGTTAGTGTCCATGTTGTGATCCAAGCATTATCCACTCAGGCTATTTTTAATCCCTTTATAGCAGGCCAATCAGATTGCGCCGTTCCCATGCAGTAAATACCAATAAGTAATACTCACATGTTACGTTTGCAGGACTCTTTAACACAATTATAACAACGAGCTGCAGAAGTGTTCACACCTTCATACAATTTTACTAGTTTTATAAATTGTGAAAATTGTCATCAACGTTTAACAGGAAATTAAATGTTAATGTTTAAACTGGGGTGGCACGGTTGCGTAGTGGTTAGCACATCCGCCTTTCAGCAAGAAGGTTCTGTGCTGTGTGGAGTTTGCATGTTCTTCCTGTGCTTGTGTGGGTTTCCTCGGGTTGTTTCCTCCCATGGTCCAAAAACATTTCCATTACGCTAATTGGCTGTTCGATGTTGCCCCCAAGTGTGAATGTGATTTGCGATGGTCTGGCGAGCTGTTCAGGGTGTATCCAGTGTCGGCTGAGATAGGCTCCAGCCTTTCTCGCATCCATAATAGTGAATCCAATGAGAATTCCTCCCCAAATTGTATGCTAGCTCAGTAGGTCTGAGAATACCATCAAGCTCTAACCCTGCTCTGGGAAAGGTATTTTAGTGGGTCTGTAGTCTTGGTTTGGAGACAGCGTATGACTCAGCCTTTGGATCGCCAAGGGAGGTTCATTCCGCTGCCTGGACAGAGAGTCGATGCATGTTTGTTGTGTTCCTTTGTGGGATGGTGGGTCCACTTGAGCTGCACCACAGCTTTGGTTGCAGAACTTAATATTGTTTATAGCACTACCCCCCCCCCCCATTTGTTTCTCAACGATTTTCTCCATTATTATCCACTAATTCGGAATCTCCCCTAAAGGCCCCTTGTGTGGTTTTTGTTCAGTTGTAAAGCATGCATCTGTACACTCTGCTGATCTTCTACTCTGACATTGCTTTTGTGAGGGCTACATATTTTGCTCTGGTTCCCAATTGAGCGTGTGCTAGAAACCCTTTTGCCTGCTATTTACTTGTTTGGTCCCATAGTAACTGAGGAACCGGGAAGGAGGCAAGTCACATGGCAGCCCAAGGGTCATAAGAAAAAGCCTAATTGTGTTATGCTGTTCTTTACCCATTGAAGCTAGTCATTCGTTTGGTAGATGACGCACAGCGTCTAACCTATTCTTCCATGGCAGCCCTTATCAAGCATCATGGCATGTAGACTGCCAATTTCTGCATGTGCTTACTCATGGAATGGTGCAGTTTGTTATGGTACACAGTGGTTATATATAGCAGTTTTCAGGGTTTAAAATTAAGTGTTCATGAAGGAAATGAGCAAAAGGCACCGTTACCTGTTCTAACCGTATAACCGTATTGCAACATAGATGTGATGCCAAAACCTGATACTCAAAGCACTTGAGACCATCATAATCCATTTTGATCCACCTCAGTAATAATCTCATCCCAATGGGAACCATAACCGGCTATCAGTCTGGTATTAAACGCATTACCGCCACTATCAAGGCTTTTGTGAAACAAGATGGATGACAAAATGGCTAATTTTCTTTGTGATGTATCGCTCATCCAAAAAGGCAGCCTTTGTTTTAGGATGATGGCAAAATATCACGGTGGCAAACATAGTGCTTTTTGATGAGTCTGACAGGTGGAAAGGAAAACCATTAAAGGAAAGAAAGAAATTCGATAAATCAGCTCTACAGCAGACCTGAAGCTTTCAAGGTATTGGCCAGCTACATTAGCTACGAGCCTTAACAGGTGAGATCACTCCTCTTTAGTGCCATATGTATGTTTAGCTGAATTTTAATCCAGGGATTATGCATCTGAGCTGCTTTTTTCGCGCTTGATACATGTTTACATGTCAACAGAATTGATTTGTGTCAGTTTTTATAAAGTGTGTTCATCAAGATGTACTGTACTCTTTTATATTCGTAGATTAAAAAAAAGCAAATAATAATAAATGTTTGGTTGCTTTTCTAAGGCGGAATTGGCAGTGATGGCGCTAAAGCTGGTGGTGCACTAGGTTTACACCGCTTTCTACAGACATCCATGTCTCCTGAGGGAGTCGCTCAAGTGGCCTAACATAACAACCTTAATGACTCGTCTGCTGAGCCATGAGAGATGATGCAATTGGCTGCAAGCTTTCGTTTAAAGCACCTGCAGTCTGCCACCAAGCAGCTAGGCTGCGTTTCCCTTAGTGAAGTGTTCCACTTCCTTTTTAGCCTGTTTGTGTTACGACCATTTTGTGGAGGGTGGTGTTCATTTGCTCATCTCCTTTAACGTCCTGACTTATTATTTCACACCTAATAAAAAGGGACGGTCAACTACGGTCAACTTTGTTTTTGCCCGTTCTTTTCCTTTTGTTCACTACAGCACTCTAGTATATACTCATTGAGAAGTTTGGGTGGGTCCTCTGATCCAAATTGTATTTTTAATCAGAGATGCTGCAAAAGCACAGCTTGCAGTCTGCCTGTGGGGCTGTGCTGGAAGTGGATGAACACATCCTCTTAGTGCAAGCTGTCTAATGCTGTCTAATACCAGGGAGGGCCATATGGACCCACAGTGTGTCCCAACAAGGGGTTCACCTGACTGTTTTACACTCTCAGAAGAAGGAACAGGGAATCTGTGCTTGTTTTAAATGCAAAACATCGGCATGCTATCAGCACTCATTTTTAAGAGCACCACTTGATGACCGGCTCTCAAGTGACATTTCCTCTGATGCAGCCATTGACGTTTACGTGATTGCCTGGTGGTTCATGTATGGCGACTCTGGCTCCCAAAATTAAAAAAAAAAAAAGGTATATATTTGAATTCATGCTTGAGAACTACTGCAGTTATATACTATATATATGTAGTATAGTACTACAGGTGGCACACTCTAAATTATTCACACTGCCAGGCAGTGCAGGATTTTCATATTTCTATATATATATCTATAATATTACAGTAGTCTGCAGTGAAGATTATACGCTACCACTTTTGTCTCTTAAACGGCTCCTAATGAAAATACCAATATTTCAGAAAAATTGCTAGGTGTCCCAATTTGATTTTTTTGACTTTTGCATAGCATGAATGAACTTCAAGCCATATGGAATGGTTTAGCGAGTCAAGAAATTATGATGAAAGTATGTGAACATTATGCCTGAAAGGTTAAATGCTGTAATCAACGTAAAGGGTGGCCGCACTAAATATACACCTTTTTTTCAAAAAGAGACTGTCATTTTTATTACTATATATTGTTGTTTGTTTACTTATTGTTACTTGTTGTTTCTGATTTATCTTCATTGTAAGTGTTTTCTTTCTTTTCTTTTCTGTTCTAGTTGTTAGCTGGGCTTCACAGTATCCACTGACCCCAGTTAGCCAAATGACAGATTTATTAATCCTGTTTCATGGCCTGTGCTGTAAACTTGGGCTGTGACCTTCTCTTCGTCTTGTACCATATTTAAAAAAAAAAAAAAAAAAAAAAAAAAATGAAATAGGAGTTTTAATATTTCGACGACTTTATTGTTATTGGCTTGCCTGATTTCTTACTATACTGTGCCGTTGATCTTTGATGGTTAGTCGGTCATCGAGACTTGCTAATGGAGGTTCAATGCACATGAGACCTTGGTCCTATCAGGAGTTATGCTACCAGCACCGATTTTCACAGTAGTTTGATTTCCTTACTTCTTGCACTCCTCTCCTTTGTGGAAGTGTAAATTCCAGTGTAAATGAAGTGCATGTGATTTATTGGACGGCAGAGGTGGTAGAGTGATCACTGATGCTGCTGAAACCTGGTATTTATCAAGTGTTGCATGCTAAGCATAAATAAGAGACATAAAACAGTGGAGGCTGTGCATGGTGGCCATATGCCTGTGGCCAAGTCGTCTATTTTTGACGTTCAAAGGTTTTTGAGGATTTCCATGACTCATGTTGCAAGGGTTCTTTTAAATACTGCATTCTTTAATTGCGGACTTGACTACTTTGAAACCAAGTTTGCGCCTTATAAACATGCAACACCGCTGGCCTTGTATTTTAGGAATACATGCATCCACAGTGTACACACGGCCGCCTGTTTTAGCATCTGTGGCGCTCCTCACACTGGGTGTGCTGTATGTTTGTAATTTTAGCTCAGGAAGTGGAACTCAAGGTTGCAGTTTGTTACCATATCCATTTTTTTTTTTAAATCTAGAGTTCACCTTTTTTGTAGACCAGTATTACAGTAACCAGGAGGAAATATAAACATGACTTTATATGAACCAACAATATAAATGTTTTCTATGCTTAAGAGTCTTTTGTATTCAAGTCATGTGTCTCACACTTGGAGTTAACGGTCCTTACTGTGGTTAAGTGCTATTTTTAGCTCAATGGAAACTGAATTGTGGGTGAGTGTGCTAGAGAGATTGCTGGGCCAGGCACATTATCTTTTGCTCAACCTTCCCTTTTTCTATATAAGGTTTTTTATTTTTTTTATTTTTATTTTTTTGCAATTTTCCCAGCCACGAAGTGTTCAAGACACTCTGAAATCCTTGTGCTTGAAATGTGGAATAATGTATAAAACTTGGAAATACAAGTTACAAATGTCCTTTGTCTTTGGATGGCAGAACTCCCCTGGTAAAGGGATAATGGGTGTTCTGTCTTTATCGTGTTGAATGTTGGAGGCTAACATAATCAGGTTAAATGGCAGAGGTTAATTTCCCCCATGTCTTATGGGTCGTGGGGTCACCCTTTCAGCTGAAGTCACGTTGACCAAGTCATTGTTGGACTCCAGAGATTTCTGTTGCCCAGTACCAGCACAGCCCTGAAGAGAGAATGGAAAGGCTGAACAAAAGCAGGAGGCATTTTTTTTTTTGAGGGGGGGGTGGTTTATGTCTCCTAACATTTCAATAGTTGCTTAACTCCACTTCTCACAAATTCATGTGCATGTAAAAGTGCCGAACCTTGTTTCTGTTGTTCCCCCACCCCTCCTCTTTATTCCATTTATGATTGCCCCATCTGCACTTTGCTACATAATTATTATCAAGAGCAAAAAGACCCTGACTGTCCAAGACACTGTATGACTGGCTGCACCCCAAGCCTGGGCAATACGGCCTAAAATAAAATCTCTAAAAAAAAAATATATATATATATATATATAATATAAAACCAACACCCGATTTACGATTCAGAATTTTTAATTTTTGCTTTTATTTTTTTGACTTAAATAAGACAAATCTTATTTTAACAATGTCAACACCGAGAAGCCCATCAAACACATTTACTGAATTTAAAACCCATTTTTTTGAGAGTCCTGGTTGGGGTGCCAGCCTGGTGCAGCTACTGAAGCAAAACCAAAAATAAATAAATAAAGTGTGTGTGTGTGTGTGTGTGTGTGTGTGTGTGTGTGTAATAAATAAATAAAAATATTTCATGCCCTTCATGGGTTGTGTGGAAATGAGCTAGTTTTAAAGTGAATCTCAATTTTAATTTTACGCGTCTTCCTTTATCAAAAATTGCCTGTCTCCTATCTTGTCTCACTCATATGCCCCAGTAGTTCCAAAAGGCCTGATCTTTCTTCTAAAAGCCACATTTTGTTTAAAGGAAACCCTATCTCTCTTTTTACATCTCCTCTGGGTGAGTAATAGCACTCTTGCACTTTCCATAAGTGGAGATCTTTTATTACAGCTTGCTGTGAATATGATGTCCCGCCTCCCCGTTCCACAGCTTGTGTTTAGTTTAATCCCAGGCTTTTTTGAAAATAGCGGCAGAAAATTCCCCATGTTGACATGTTACGGAAAATAGCGGCAGAAAATTCCCCATGTTACTAGCTACACCGTTGCGCCCCAAAATGAATGGTGGTTAGCATCCCCAAAGGGTCCTGTTATCACTTTACAGGGTGGATGTTTTTTCTAGCTAGATGATCATGTTAGCAGTGCTCCCGTCATGCACCCATACCATGTAAGATTACTTTAACATCAAGCAGCCTTGATTTTTAAATGAGGAACATTCCGCGATCATGTATTGAGTATAACTAAGGAACAAAAAGATGTCTGGAATTCCAGATATGAAACATTGATTTGGCTTGTTGCCCACAGCCATTCTACCATTAGTGTGCATCATACCTGGTGAAGTGAATGAAAGGCTTGAACTTCAAGGATGAACTACTCTTGTATTTTCAACCAATTTGGTTATTCACCAATTCCCACCCAGTTCTAATTAGCCACCAGCCAGAGAGGCATGTGCTTCGTTAAAGGCATGTGAAGGAAGCTGCAGCAAGTTTTCAAAATTACTGCTTGTGCTACATCAGTTGAATAGGTGAACTCTTGGCGGACAGCATTAATGCCTTTTGCACATACTCGAGCTGGCATGATTTGCTTGTGTCACTTGACCGGGGAGCGAGGAACACTGTCCTTTTTGCCCACTGAACTTTGCATTGCTCTTTTGGACCACTGGTCACGATTGACCATTGGTTGCGTCTCTTTTAGCCAAACTACTGAAGCCTTTGACCTTTTCTCCAATGGTTTAAGTATTTTGGGAATATAGCTGTAGTGTATGCTTGCTTTCCTTGTAGATTAGATGCACACCCCAATGCACCAAGCGAAGGTACTGTTTATCAGAAGACGCAGGAGCCATATAACTGCTTCTCAAATGAAAGTCATGATCAGGTGGAATCAGATCAGAATGAAAACGTGTAACCACACTTTGCAGTTTAAATCAGACACCCTTGCTGAAGGACAAATTGGCCCACATTCTCCAGTGCTTGTCAGTTATAGTAGCTATTTTATTCAGGGCATGTTGCCCAGTTACAAAGCAGCTACTACAGTGTGAGGATACCATCATAAAGATTAAAGAGAAAATGAAATCTCTGATTGGACACAAACACTCAACAATGAGAAGTGAATCTGAAGGACGGTTCGGCTGTGGATGTTTTCCTGCCAGTCCTGGGATTGAAGCTGGCAATGGAACGGCTGTTCTTTAGGATATGCTTAATGTGTAAGTAAGATTATTTATTGTAGGAACACTGTTCTTATTTACTTTACAGTTTCACCCACAGTAAATTTCAGTTGCCCCATCTGATCATTGATGAAAAGTAGGTTGGGTGAAAACTTTGGGCTTTTACACTTGATCCATAGGTGTCATGTGACTGTCCGCTACTCAGCATGTTGAGCTACAAAAAAAGATCAAACTAATTAGAAGAGCAAGCGTGAAGCTTTGTTTCAGCTAATTTTGGCAGGGAGATTTAACCCATTTTGTCCTAAATCCAACACTCTAAGAGCTCTCAGTTGAAATCCCAGCATTAATAATGATGGCATATACAGAAACATACTACACAAGTTCTTCCCCTGAATTCACAGATTCTGACCTAGACCTCAGTAGACAGCCTATTAATCCGTCTGTGGATTTAAGGCTCTGTGAGGTTTTGCCCAGCAGCCTGAGGACAGAGTTCACCTCTTTGGGCTGCTTATACAGCAGATTCCCTACAGCAAAAAAAGTCCTGATCCATGGAATTCTTTTGATCCGAATGCAGGCAGCCAAGTGGCTGTAGAACGAGATTGTCAGAACTTAAGCAAGGTTCTGACTTTTGCTTTCAGTGCCACGTGAGAAGCTACATTATCGTTATGATGGCGTTTAGAAAACAGAAATGATTTCATTGTTCATTTTAGGTCCGTTTGTTAAACCTCGCTGGCCACGTTCAGACATGGATGTATGGATATATTTTTTAAATGTAGTTTTACCCCCAAAAATGATCAGCAGAAGGATTCATGTGTGCATGCTAATGATATGGTCAATAAGACCCAAAACCTTCATTGGCAGTACCACTTTATACAGTACCGCCGGAGCAGTGAATCCTAGAGTAGCACAGTGTGTATTGTATTCTCCCACTGCTGCTGATGGTATAATAATAAAATGAAATGAAATTTAATTTGCCTACACATTATCAAATAAGAAGCCAGAAAGTATAATCTCATAAGCGGTGTCTTAATGAAAATGTTAAGAATGGAGTTTTCATATATCACCAAGGAGGGTTTAAAAACAACCAGATTTTTTTTTTTTTTTACATTTTTTTACTTTCCCCGCAAAAATGCAGAGGAAAATCCCTTGCCTGTGTATTAAAGTGTTTGTATACGTGCACACAAAGCCTCACACTTTTGAAAAAGTTCTCAGGCTCGTTGGGAAGACTGGCAATCTTTCTGCTGATAACAGCTTTACGGTCCAGCGCACATCAGGCCCAATGTTGCTGTGTGGTCTGGACCTGTTTTAGTGCAGCAGTGATTCCGCTCCAAGCTGCAGCATTACTCGATCAATAGCCACACCATTAGTGTCCACTGCCCGAGCCAGTCCTGCAGACTGCTGCTGATTTCTTTCTTTCTTCTGCTTTTCCTTTCACTTCACCATCTTATCCTGCTCTTTGCAGGTGTGCGTCGTGTGTGTGTGTGTGTGTGTGTGTGTGTGTGTGTGTGTGTGTTAGGGGGAGGGGAAGCTGGAAAGAGGACATTTGCTAGATCAGTGGTGTTGTCCGGGCTTACAGTCTGTATCCACTTACTCGGGCAGCGGTCCATTTGTTTTGGAAGGATCGCACGCTGTGGCTATGTGCGTAGCTCATTTTGAGAACCGTTAAAAAAGACATCCATATGAATCAGGACCTCACATGACCGGCATTGTACATGCTAATTAAAACTCGCTATTTACGAATGCAAAATGAGCTTTGGGCAAAGAAACGTGGTGTAATCTTTTTATCAATCACAATAGCATGGACACAGAGCAAAAGAACTAGCCACATGGGCAATTAGACAGATTTTAATGACCTTTGGAACAAATTAGCATCCATGCTGCATATGTAATCTGGCCACATTGTTTTCCCTCTGTGCAAACATTGGTTTTACCACTCAGATCATCAGAGACTGTGTTTAATGCCAAGACTGTACAAGGTTTGCGATATAGCTGATGTCATTTATTTAGTGAGCGGGACAACCGTTACATTCACAACCTTAGCCTTCGGAAAACACCGTATTTAGGCCATTCAAATGCTAGTCTACCCCCTTTTCTCATCTGTTAAATATCGGCTCAAGAAAGTTAAAATTATAGATTAAGTGATTGTCAGTGTGTTTGATCTGAAACAAGTACACTTCACGGCCATGGGCGGTCCAAGAAAATATCAGAATTCAGGACTTTTTTGGTTTGACGGTGTACTTGTGTGCACACCATAAAATGGTACATTGTTTACCTGCAGATGTTGTGTGTAGACCTGTTGATTTAGCATCAGTCTCACAAGTCAGAGGGAGTTGGAGGCAAATTAAGTTTAGGACATCTTGTTCGGATATCAGGGATTAGAAAATCTGAGCTCTAGGGACCCACCGATGCGGTTTTTTAATTTTTTTTTTGTTTTCTTTTAGCCCCCTCAACATGTAGGTGCTGATGTGATTTGTATCATGATTCTATAGCTATGCCGATTTAATAATATGCCAAATGATGAACCATATGGACCTAGATGTGCAATCGGAGACCGTGAAGATGACTTTTCTTTTACTGCCGGTGATATAAACTCTCCTGCTAAAATGATTTAGGACTTATAGTTGTGGTATAACCAACCGGACTTCAGGTTAAACTGTAGCGAAGTTTCTGCTATATGGCTTGTATTTTTATCTGGTTTCACCTTTTGAGTCTGGCTCCTCTCAATTTCTTCCTCCTGTCAGCCGAGGGAGTATTTCTTTGCCACCGTCGCCGCTGGTCTGCTCATTAGGGATGTGTAGGGTTTGTAGAAGAAATGTTTAAATTCTTTTTTTAATTTGTTTTACTATGTAAAACTGCTTTGCGACAATGACAGTTGTAAAAAAGGTGTGTGTGTGTGTGTGTGTGTGTGTGTGTGTGTGTGTGTGTGTGTGTGTGTATATGTATGTATGTATG
>JAQMYF010000009.1:16408766-16426808 GCA_030014195.1 Neosilurus mollespiculum | reverse complement strand
TATATATACAGGCATTAAGATTTTTTATTGTCCTTGTATAACTTGAGGCGGTTGTGTAAGCGAGGGTGGTTAGACATGGTAGTGATCATCTGCTCTTCTATTTTGAGGTAGCAGTCAAGAAACTCCCCGATGGTGTAACCCTGCGGTAAATATTATATCGAACTCGGTGTTGGCATCATCAGTCAGTCAGTCAACTGTATGTCTTCGCTGTGATTGGTAATCACTTCAATCTAAATCTCTAAACGCTGAGTGCAGTTTATTCTGTACCCAGCCATTTGGCGTCGCTTGAGAATATCACGTTCACTGCTAGCTGTCAGTCTTTACATGGTAGTTTGTCACTACGTCACTTTGCCCCTTACATATTCTCAAATGTGAACTTGTGTATATACAGACTGAATAAATACAATCAGGCTAAAACTCACTTTCTCGGTTTACAGTATCATGAACGATAAACCTCAGACTAAGGCTAGGGTGTGTACCTGATATACGTGTAACACCTGTAACAGGAAGCAGTTGAGCAATACTCCGATATTATGAAACTCTTGGGACATAAAATAAGGAGCGTCGCAGGCAAGTTCCAACACCCTAAAAAAGGTCTCAGTCTTCTCACCGGATTTCAGCCAACGTTTTCTAATCACAGTAAAAACAAAAACAAGTTTTGGCAAGTTTTCAGGAAAGAAAAAACTGGTCATGTTGAAGGCATCATCTGAATTCAAATATATATAGAGCTCAACCTTTTGCTGGATTTGAGTCTAAATCTGCAAACTGAACATGTTCGAACCAGACCAATTGATTCATTGCCATGTCAGTCACATGCCGAGAAAGATCTGGAAACAACTAGATGTTTCTATTCTTCAGTTCTAAAGAGTTTTCTGATAGAACACTGGTTAGGACTTTTTTTAATAGGAAATATTTTGAGTCAATAATGGGAGGGTTTCCTTTTAAGTGAATCTGTGCCACACGGGCTGTTTAATTGGACTCGATAGCGTTCCTCCTCATTTGCCTGAGCACAAACCAGCAATAAAACCTGGCAAGGCACCAGAAATACCGATTAACAAACTTACAGCCACTATGAATGCCAGTTAGAAATCAGGACTTCTGGAATCTGGAACGTTCAGGTCGGCCGTGCTTTGTTGCTTTGGATGCCAGTGAGCTCCAGGCTGTGTCTGGATCTGTTGAATTTGATGTGTGGACTCTTAATAGGGTCTGTGTGGGTGGGCAACACCCACCCCGATCACTGTTCAGCTCCTACAGTGTGTTTATGCGTCACAATATTTTCAGGGGTATTCCATCTTGAAACCTCGTATAGGCTCTGCAGTAAACACGGCGTCTTACAGTTAAAGGTTTTTTTTAGTTTGTTTGTCACATGTATGCAGTATGGCCTTGAAAGTACCAAGGTATGCACTGTAAGAATTGATATGGTATCATGGGAGAATAGTGGCCAAAAGTTTGGAAACACCTGACCAGAACATCCACCTATATGTGTTTGTTGAACATCTTATTCCTGATTTATTCACTCTTTTGATGCACATGCAAATAAATTCTGTGAAGCAAATTTGCCTTATATATAATTAATAAAATTTATAGTTTCTACATAAACTCTATAAAGCACAGAAAACAGTAATGCATGAAGCAAAGTCACTATTTGGTGTTTTTGCAATAAATGAACTGCTTGGCCATAAAAAAAAAAGTTGCACACACTAATATTTTCATGGAGTAAATTTAATCTCCATGGCAATTGTTGCTCCAGTTGGTCAGGTCGAGGCTCAGCAACATTAATGTGGCAATAAAATAAAGCCATCTGATGAGCTGAATGTAGTGAATGAGCAGGTTATCACAAAGAGTGGTTCAGGGAGCATGAGGGATCATTTTCACATATGTATTGGCACCCCAGAGTCCTGACCTTAACCCTATTGAAAGTTTTCGGGGTGTGCTGGAGAAGACTTTATGGAGTGGTTCAGTTTTCATCATCAATTCAAGACGTCAGTGAAAAATGAACCCGACACTGTATTGAAATAAATGTTATGTAGCTTAAGTTTTTTGAAATGATGGGATGATTATGTGCTGTAACCAAGGTTAAATGCACTCCATGAAAATGTTAGTGTGCGACAGGCAGTGTGTATATAGTAGTCTAAGGTAGCGTTTGTGCCGTTTTACAAGGTAATGAGCTGTGAATTTCACTGACCATTTTTTCCAAACCAGCCATGACTTGACTGTCACACTTGCTTTTTTATTTGCATTCAAAACCCGACAGACTTCATTATATTTTTGTCTGAAAAGTGGTCTCTTTTGCGTAATATGCTGAGCTCTTTATTGACATACAAACCTTTTTTCCTACAACATTTACTTTGGTGCTGGAAAACTAATGTTTTGGAAATCCAAAAAGTTTTTGTACTGACTCGCTAATGTACAAGTTGTAAAATAAACATCTACAGTGGTGTGAAAGTGTTTGCTTCGTTCCTGATTTTTTTTTTTTTTTTGCATGTTTGTCACACTTAAATGTTTCAGATCATCAAACAAATTTAAATATTAGTCACACTCACACCTGAGTTCAATTTCTCTAGCCACACCCATGCCCAATTACTTCCACACTTGTTCTCAATCAAGAAATTACTTAAATTGGACCTGTGTGACAAAGTGAAGTAGACCAAAAGATCCTCAAAAGCTAAGAACATTAAAGCTCGTCTCAAATTTGTCAGAAAACATCTTGATGATCCCCAAGACTTTTGGGAAAATACTCTGTAGACTGACGAGACAAAAAGTTGAACTTTTTGGAAGGTGTGTGTCCCATTACATCTGGAGTAAAAGTAACACCTCATTTCAGAAAAAGAACATTATACCAACAGTAAAATATGGTGGTGGTAGTGTGATGGTCTGGGGCTGTTTTGCTGCCTCAGGACCTGGATGACTTTCTGTGATAAATGGAACCTACCAAAAAAATCTTTGAGAATGTCCGGCCATCTGTTCGTGACCTCAAGCTGAAAGGAACTTGGGTTCTGCAGCAGGACAATGATCCAGAACACACCAGCAAGTCCACCTCTGAATGGCTGAAGAAAAACAAAATGAAGGCGGCATGACCTTAAAAAGGTGGTTCATGCTCGAAAACCCTCCAATGTGGCTGAACAACAATTACAACAATTCTGCAAAGATGAGTGGGCCAAAATTTCTCTACAGCGCTGTAAAAGACTCACTGCAAGTTATCGCAAACGCTTGAATGCAGTTGTTGCTGCAAAGGGCGGCCCAACCAGTTATTAGGTTTAGGGGGCAATCACTTTTTCACACAGGGCCATGTAGGTTTGGATTTTTTTTCTCCCTTAATAATAAAAACCTTCATTTAAAAACTGCATTTTGTGTTTACTTGTGTTGTCTTTGACTAATATTTACATTTGTTTGATGATCTGAAACATTTAAGTGTGACAAACATGCAAAAAAAAGAAGAAATCAGGAAGGGGGCAAACACTTTTTTTCACACCACTGTATATTAGTAAAAAAATATATAGGGTGTCTAAGACTTTTGCACAGTACTGTATATATTTCCACAGTCAAGCTGTAGTCCTGCTGTTTGTTTTTTGTGTTAGTTCTCCCCCATTCATCTGCCCTTTGGCCTTCATAAGAAGCCTGGCTAGTCTTCAAAGCAGACACAGTTGTCTACTCTTTTGGTTTGTTCCAGTTTTATTTGCTCTGATCTGGGACCAGCAGCAAAGAGCAGCATGTTTTAGTATAGTCATAAATTGGCTGGGTCTTTTGTCTCTATTCGTCTGTTCATCAGTGTCAGGTGACGGCTGTAATGTGACCCATCAGAATGAGAAAGCCTCAGGAAGTGTGTGTGTCACTGTGGGGTAGAAATGGGAACTACTAAAGAAGAATGAGGTCATCCAAATGAACAAAATGTTTCAGTATACTCAGATCCTCTTTATTTTTATCTAGAGTGCCGTGTGCCAATAAAGAGAAGAGGATACATGTACTGTACAAATTTTGCTTTATTTATTATTTGGCGATAGTGGGTTTTTTTTTTTTTTTTTTTAACATGCTTCTGGTTTGATCTGAATGCTGTCAGGATTCACTTGCAATCTGGAAAATTTCTTACTGATAGAGTTTGCATGGAAATTATTAATTATATATGAATTCATTAATAATAACTTATGGGCGGCATGGTGGCGCAGTGGTTAGCACGTCCGCCTCACAGCAAGAAGGACCTGGGTTCGATTCCCAGGCTCGGGCGTTACTGTGTGGGGTTTGCATGTTCTTCTCATGCTTGCGTGGGTTTCCTCCCACATTCCAAAAGCATGCATACTAGGCTTAATTGGCTGTTCCAAATCGTCCCTAGATGTGAGTGAATATGAAATGGTTGTATGTGTGTTAGCCCTGTTATGGTCTGGTGAGCTGTTCAGGGTGTACCTGCCTTCCCCCAGTGAAGGTTGAGATGGACACCAGCCTCCCCACAACCCTAATTAGGACTAAGCAGCTTAGAAAATGAAAGAAATGAATGTCAACTCTGGTGCACGGTGGTGTAGTGGTTAGCATGTCTGCCTCACAGCAAGAAGGACCTGGGTTTGTTTCCCGGGCTTGACTGTTTCTGTGCGGAGTTTGCACGTGCTGTCCGTGCTTGTGTCGGTTACTCTGGTTTCCTCCCACATCCCAAAAATATGCACATTGGACCAGCTGACTGTTCCAGATTGCCTTTAAGTGTGAGTGTGAATGGTTATGTGTATGTTGCACGGGAATGGTCTGGCGAGCTATTCAGGGTGAACCCTGCCCTTCACCCAGTGTTGGCTGAGATAGCCACCAGCCTTCCTGTGACTCTAATAGGGTTTAGTGGTTCAGCAAATGAGTGAGTGAGAGAGTAATATTATCTTAAAGGTCTTGGGTTAGGGGTTTTTTTGTTTTGTTATTTTTTTGTATAAGATTTAACCCTTTCCCGCCCACCAGGTCTTTGGTTCATTGTGTTGTATACAGGGTAAAACCCAAACCAATTAGCAAACAAACCAGAGATAGCAAATGTGCTCTGATTCAAATCCTGCTGACGGATGGCTAGTTGAGAAATGTCTCTGTTCCCAGCACTAATCTTTACCAGCGGGCTTTACTGATATTCCAGTAAACCTACCCTGAGGAAGGATTTGTTGTGAAGTAATGGACTGTTTGCTGTTTTGTTGGTTTTTAAGTGAATATCAGCAGTTATTCTTCTAGCTTGAATAATGACTTAGCCCACACTCCCAGACCAGAATTTCAGAGTTTGGAGACTGGCAGGGGTAAACGAGGTTATTTGCTTGCATTAGACAGAAAGCCTTTGTGAAAGCATGCTTCATCCGTAGTGCACATGACTCACAGAGGAGCAGTGTGTTTTGAATTAACCCTAATGAGCGGCGAAGCAGTCGAGAGCTCGGCTGTGGTCAATGGCATTTTTCACTCCGTAATGGCACCGGATAATTGGGTGGATCTGCTGTCTGCGTCCGGGTGAACGGTCATTGTTTTTGAGACTCGGACAGTCCATCATCTCTGAAGGTCTGCCAGCTGGATTTTCCAGAGTAGTCAACTTTGTAATACGTATCGTTCAAGGTCAAAGCGTGCTCCGACTGTAGGTTTTGTTTGGGTTTGAGCTAAAAGAACAAAGCGTTCCGAAGAAGGAAGTGTATCTAGTTTTAAAGGCTTGGCAGACAAAGTAGGCCTGCTCCTTTACTTTCCTCACTGTGTTCATTAGGAAATTCTTGGCGTTGATTTATCCATCCCGAATCGAAAAAAAAAACCATGCTAATCAATAATCCTTAATTTTATTTGCCATGATTAAACACGCTTTTGCTTTTTAAGTCTTTGTAATGAAAGTGCCATTTTGAGGTTGAGTGGAAGGCAACCAAATTCCGCCAATTTCGAAGAAGGTTGTTCATCATAGATTGCTTAGCACTGAAAGAAAAACATTTCTCATCTCATTACGTGGATCCATCTGTCACAGGCCGATCACAGAAGACCCCTGTAGTGCCAGCGTAAATAGTGTTAGCACAAACAGTGTCCATGTTAATTATGTCAGGCTTAGCTGTGTCTCTTCTTTAATGGGATTTTAGGATGAAGAGGAAGAGATTAAACTGGAGATCAACATGCTCAAGAAATATTCACATCACAGAAACATTGCCACATACTATGGAGCGTTTATTAAGAAGAGCCCCCCAGGGCATGACGACCAGCTGTGGGTGAGTACAAGATGCACTATTACCCATGCAGGATGAGAACATAATCGTCATTTATTCTGCAGTTTGTAGAGCATGAGATGAGTATAGAATGTGTGTCGATGGCATTGAATAATTTTTACAGTAACTGAACGAGCTGTAATGTAAAATTAATTATAAAAATATTATTTAACAATGAAAACTTCTAATCACTGATGTAGTGGATGATTCTTTTAATGAAGGAGACGCTGCATTAAAATGAATAGTCTCCAGATGGTCGCCAAGCTTTCAGATACAGGAAATTCAGAGGAGATGTCTATGGATGAATTCAAAATTGTCGTTTAAATCAAACACTTTGCACCAGGATAAATGGCACCACTACGTCACTGATCCTTTTCCTATAACAGCACGCCTCCATGTATATACGTATTGTGTTTCGTCGTAGCTGGTGATGGAATTCTGTGGAGCCGGCTCAATCACGGACCTGGTGAAAAACACGAAGAACGGCCTGAAGGAGGACTGGATCGCCTACATTTCTCGAGAGATCCTCCGAGTGAGTAGATTGAACCAACCGTTTTTTCTGTTTTCTGTCACCAGTGCAGCCTGCACTATAAACACAATGGTAGAAGAGCATGGGATTGGAAGCAGATGGTAGTGCTTTTAAAGCTTACAGTGAAATCAGCCTCAATTATAGACCAGGTGGGAGTAAAAAAAAAAACCATCCAGTCCCAAGTCGAACAAACAAACAAATTTCTACTCCTGCAGTCTCTAAGTTTTAGGTCTTTTCTTTTTGTATTTTGTTGTAGGTCTGACACCTTTTTATTCTTCAGTCTCGATGTTTGGTTCTGTGTTGCATTATATATTAGTTTTTTATGTAATTATATACAAAGTGCAGACTTTCTTTTGGTCCAGAACGGTGTATTCCTAAGGCAATCCCGTCATAGAGCCAAGTGCAAAGAGATGCACACTGTTTAACCTCTTTTAGATGTATTATATAATCACACACTGGCTTTTCAAATCCGATCCAGAGATCAGTGCTTTGTCTCAGTTCGCCTACTGTGATTAGTTTACTTATTAATGATCCGCGGAAGGTAAGGTATGATTTCCACCCAATCTGAGGCGCGTAATTGTTTTTATGTATAGGCCTGCTATAAGGCAGGCGTCTCCAACCCTGTTCCTGAAGAGCTACCTTCCTGAAGGTACTCCTGAAGCTACCTTCCTGAAGGTACTCCTGAAGGAGCTCCAGCTTGAATCATGTACACCTGACTATCTGATTATTGGCTTAAGTTCTTGATCAGCAGTGTTAGATTCTGGTTGGAGATTAACCCCGTAGGATGGTAGATCTCCAGGAAGAGGGTTGGAGACCCCTGTGCTACAGGAACTTTAAAAGCAAACGTAATCAACATTTTGTAGCTTTTTTTTTCATGGTGCACTGGTGCACTGGTTAGCGTGTGCTCCTCACAGTAAGAAGGCCCTGGGTTTGAGTCCTTGGCTTGGGTGTTTCTGTGTGGAATTTATATGTTCTCGCTATGCTTGCGTGGGTTTCCAACCACAGTCCAAAGACATGCACATTCGGCTAATTGGCTGTTCCAAATTGACCTCAAGTGAGAGTTTGAATGGTTGTGCGTGTGTGGTGCTAGCCCTGCAATGGGTGTATCTCGCCTTCGCCTAGTGTCGGCTGAGATGGGCACCAGCCTCCCCGCGTCCCTAGTAAGATTAAGCGGTTCTTGTGTCTTTAATCCCCTTGAAATGTTTAATCGTATACTATGTGGAAACAGGAAAAGCAAACTAAAACTTTTTTTTTTTTTTTTTTTAAACTGTGGCATTGGTGATGCCGCCTACTCCAAGTGATTGGGACAAACTTCGAGTGTCCACAGTTTTGAATCAAGCATTATCCACATATTTTGATCCCTTTTTAATCTCTGGCATTTTAAGAATGGTTGAAATCCCCCACCTCTTTCCTACCTGACCAGTGAGGGTGAGAAGTGTGCAGCATGGTACACTTAAAATGTCAGTAAATCATCCGGCTATTAATGGTGCACTACATGCTGACCATCCTTCACAGTGTGAATCCATTTGTTCACTTAAATTAGCAAGTTTATTGTTTACGTCCTCTATATTATTTATTTTATTTATCTCTTGTTGGTTTTTATTTTCTTTATATATATATATCTCATTTTTGGGAGATATTAACTGGGAAGCGGGTACATTATTATCAATCAATAATTAATAGGTATGAGGTGGGATTAAATAAGATTATTCTTCTTCCCACTCCTTCTCAAATATGTTACAGGTAATTTCATTTACTTCATACTTTTCAGTGTTTATTATTATTATTAGGAGTAGTATTATTACTATCATTACTTTCATTATTGTTGCTGTTATTATTATTGTTGTTGTTGTTATTATTATTAGTTTTTTCTTTAGAGATTCTATTTAATTATTTAAGTGATTTATTTTGTCATTGTTTACTATCCATAAGTACTGTTTCCTGACTATTTTTACATACTCAAAATAAACATGTATTTGTTCATTCAAGAATACGTACATAAATTGAGACGCAGCACATCATCATTATGTTGATATGTATTGAACTGAAATCCTTTTGTATATTTAAGTGTTTGACAGTTAAGCCCATCTAGTCTTTATGCAATACCCCTCATTTGTGCATTATTAAATCTGCCGGTCAGAATGCTCTTCTGGATCATGTGTTCCCTTTACCTTGTCTATTCAGGGTCTGGCCCATTTACACGCACACCATGTCATCCACCGTGACATCAAAGGCCAAAACGTCCTGCTGACCGAGAACGCCGAGGTCAAACTAGGTGAGGGATGTTAAAATAGCAATTATGTAAGCTGTTATATTTAAAGAAACGTTCCTTTCTTCACAAATCATGTTTCGCTTATTCTGTTGTCCACTTCACCACATTCTCCAGTCGATTTTGGCGTGAGTGCCCAGTTGGACCGGACAGTCGGCAGGAGGAACACTTTCATTGGCACGCCTTACTGGATGGCACCTGAGGTCATTGCCTGTGACGAGAACCCTGATGCGACCTACGACTACAGAGTATGTTTATTCCTCAGTATAATCTGCCAGCATATTATCTCTCTTTAGTAATGGTTCACTATTAGTCTTTTGTTGGAAAGTGATGTCATTTAAAATAGATCTGGAAGTTGTTCTGTGGTCAGTATTGTTATTTTGGCTATCATCAGGACCTCTAATTGTGTCTTTCTGTGCAGAGTGACCTGTGGTCGTGCGGAATCACTGCTATTGAAATGGCCGAGGGAGCTCCCCGTATGTATTTTTATATATTGGTGTTTATTATACTGAATACAGTTGTGTGTACATATGACGGTGGGGTGGTCCGACCATATTTTTATCTGGCCCAATGTGGAAAAGGAGGAAAATTCAAGTGAAAAAAGGCTAAAAATCATCAATAGTACACTATAATTAATCAGCCAACAATTATTATATAAAATGTATAATTAAATAGTTATCTTGGTTTATTATATTTGCTATGATTTTTAGCCTTTTTTAAAATGATAACTAGTTATTATATTAGATATTACATATGCAATATAGTACCAAACTAGTTAGCTGGTTATGTGCACTGATGTATTAGAAGAGTAAGATATATTCAAAATAGACTCTAATGTAGCACGTTTGTGCCTTAGGCACGACATTGATCATTGTCTTTATCCATGAGGTGGCTAAACGTAGTAATACCATTAATACCATAGTAATATGCATTAACTTTAAGCGCATTATTTCTTTCAATTCGGACCAGCAACAGAGCACTTGAAGGTGACATACTCGTAATTCCGACTTCACAAGTGGGAAGTAGCATAATTCTGATAGCACGTGAAAGTAGCATTAGTAACAGCAGCATGGTATGTTGCGTGACAGTGAAGCGCATTAGCTTTTACTCACTTGTTCTGGTTCTTAGTCTAGCTCTGAGTGCCTGGGCTACTTAAATCTCCTCCTCTGGGTGCTACTTTTTCATGTCAGGAGGAGTTTGTGAATATGTGCTTCTTTTCCCTTTTCCTGTCCAGCCCTTTGTGACATGCACCCAATGCGAGCTCTCTTCCTCATCCCAAGAAATCCACCACCTCGGCTCAAGTCCAAGAAATGGTAGGATTCTTGAAAAGCTGCATGTTTTTATCTACACTTTAGCTCATCCGTAAACAAACTTTATGCAGACTTTACACAACATCTGACCTTGTAGGTCGTCTGCTACTTGGTCCTGGAGCCTTAATGCCTGCCCAGAATGTCAAGAATGTGCTGATGAAAGGAGTCTTATGTGGAAATGGCTTATTATATAAATGTTGGTGTTTTTTTTTTTTTTTTTTTTTTGATGAATCTAAGTTAATATACATCTTGTCCATAGTGATTGTATCGCATTAACAGCCTGGCATCTATAGCTTGGCATAGAATAATGGATTAAATCAGAACAAAGGTCTTTCCTTGTGCTTCTTCTAACTATGGCGGTCTGATCTCAGTTCTCGCACATGTGATCTCACAATTTCCATGATACAACCTTCTGAAAATGCAGCTCCTCTGTCTTTAGCAATAAAACTCCACACCAGGAAGTTGAAGCACGTCCTTGCCAGTTTCAAGGCTGATCTCGTTCTCTCACTGGGAACTGATAGTCTTCCTAAAACTGCGGCTCATAGCAACATGCAGAAACAAGGTTCACTTTTTTTCTCCTTGGTCATGTTATATGTAATCTGCTGTTGTCTCCTTTCACCAGGTCCAAGAAGTTCATCAACTTTATCGAGAACTGTTTGGTGAAGAATTACACCCAGAGGCCGCCGACTGATCAGCTCCTAAAGCACCCGTTCATCAGAGACCAGCCGAACGAGAGGCAGGTCCGCATCCAGCTCAAGGACCATATCGACCACACGCGCAAGAAGAGGGGGGAGAAAGGTCCGGTCCTAGATCATTATTAGTATCCCTGTTCATTGATTTCACATAAACGTCAATAATCTATGATACATTGATCATAATGTATTGTATATTATGTAACTATACCTGCAGAAGTTCTAAACAAGCTTATTCAGGAGTTATTGAATTACTTGCAGATGAGACGGAGTATGATTGGAGTCTAAGTGAAGAAGAAGACGATGAGGCTCCAGAGCAGGAAGGAGAGCCCAGGTACTGTTATTGCTAAACCGGATGACTGACTATTTATTTTCTTTGCTCGGTCTCATTACGGAGCCGATGATGCTCAGGTAAAAAGCCAAGGCGTGAGGGCTCCCGTAAATCCCTTAAACAGATCAGTGTGTTGCGGCAAGGCACCAGCGTGGATCATCTGCATATTCCACAGAGTGCATGCTTTAATCTCCACGTATGTTGGAGAGGTGGAACATGAGAGTTGAAGTGTTCTTTATTTTGATGAGATCAAAATGGAAAGTGGTATGTTTGGTGCATAACCAACACCAAACCTCACCTTGAGAGCAAAATCTCCTCCGTGAAGCATGCTGGTGGGAGCATCATGTTGACATGGTTTTTTAAAAAAAAATCAGTAATAAAACTCTGCTTGAAACCAGAATTGGTGGCACGGTGCGCACCGGTTAGCACGTCTGCCTCACAGCAAGGAGGTCCTGGGTTCGATTCCTTGGCTTGGGGAATTTCTGTGTGGAGTTTGCGTTCTCTCCTTGTGCTTGCATGGGTTTCCTCCGGGTACTCCGGTTTCCTCGCACAGTCCAAAAACATGCACACTAGGCTAATTGGCTGTTCCAGATCGTCCCTTGGTGTGAGTGTGAATGGTTGTATGTGTGTTGGTCTGGCAAGCTATTCAGGGTGTACCCCACCCCTTCGCCCAGAATCGGCTGAAATGGGCGCTAGCCTCCCCACAACCCTAATTAGGATTAATAAACCAGAATGTGCCATCAGATCATGTAGTGCGCTTATTATTCCCGTCGATTTTACCACTTAAAAACCAGGAGGAACATGGAGTGGATGAGTGTAACTGCCATTCAGGTGATCGTAGTGTCTTCACCTTTACTCTTTCTTTCTCTCCCCTCACAGCTCCATAGTGAACGTACCCGGTGAGTCGACGCTGCGGCGGGACTTCATCCGGCTGCAGCAGGAAAACAAGGAGCGCTCAGAGGCCCTGAAGAGACAGCAGCTACTTCAGGAACAACAGCTCCGCGAGCAGGAAGAGTACAAGCGCCAACTGCTGGCTGAGCGCCAGAAACGGATAGAGCAGCAGAAAGAGCAAAGGAGGCGCTTGGAGGAGGTGAGGGTGGAGTAGATTCTGCAAAGAGTCCGTTTAAGCTCAAAACACAGTTCGAAACCTGCTCATCATTTTTATGAATGGTAATCACAGCTTGTGATCTTGTGTGTGAAATAGTCCCCTTGAGAATGGAATTGGAACAGCAAGGACAAGTCATTTGCTCTGTGCTTAGGACGTTTGGGTTTGAGATCAGTAGATAAATATGAGATGATGGAACGTCAGCCAGAATTTCAGCCAGATTCTTCTGGGAGAAGTTTTGGAACCAAGATAAGCCTCTAGCTAAGTGATGGAACGGCCAAAGTTTGGAGAAAAAAAGGATCTGCTCATGATCCAAAACATGCACCATGGAGGGTCGTGTCATGGCCTGGGCTTGCGTGACTAGTTTTGGAATAGGCTCATTAAATTTACTGATGATGTAACTTATGACTAGCAGCAGAATGAATTCAGAAATCTGCAGAAACATTGTGTGGCAAATTACAGAGAAATCCGTCCAATCTAATTGGTCGAAACTTCATCCAGCAAGACAGTGACTCAAAACAAACCACCAAAGGGAAAATCGGAAGGTTGGATCATGCATTTCACCTCCTGAAGAGGAGACTGATGGAAGAAACGTTCCAAAACAAAGAACAAATGAAAGAAGTTGTGGTGCAAGTTAGGAAAAGCATCACAAATGAAGAATGCAGGAAGTTTGATGATGTCAGTGGGTTGCAAGGCTTGTAAGCAAGAGATACGCAACCAAGTAAAAATTCTGATGTGCCCCCAAAGGCGCTATATTCATATACGTTTGTGTTCAGAATAATAGCAGTCCAAAATCACTAACCAGATCACTGTGTTTTTGGTAGAAGTAATATTTCTGTATGGTAAATAATTGAGAAGTAGCTGCAGTAGAGTAATAGGAAACCAAGAGACCCAACAATCATGACCTGCTTGCTCCTGAATACGTGTTTTTCAATGATTAAATGAAAGGGGCATGTTCAAAATAATAGCAGTGTGTACTGTGTAGTGCAGTTATTCAGGTCAATCAGTCTGTGAAAAACAATATTAAACAAGTGGCTCTTATTTACCGACAAACAAAGGCAGCTAATGTTGTATATGCTGGTCATAGTGCTTTACTCTCTGTATACACCAGAGCAAAATGGGTCGTTCTAGACATTGTTCAGAAGAACAGCGTACTTTGCTTAAAAAGTTGATTGGAGAGAAGACATAAAGAAGTTCAGAAAATTATAGGCTGCTCAGCAGAAATGATCTCAAATGCTTTAAAATGGCAACCAAAGCCAGAAAGAAAACAGAAAACTACCATTCGAATGGATCGAAGAATAGCCAAATCGGTGAAAGCTCTACCAATGACCAGCTCTAATTAGATCCAAGATGATCTAAACTCAACCTGTGAGTACTGTAACAACTAGAAGACGCCTGTGTGAAGCCCAGCTATCAGCAAGAAGCCCCCGCAAAGTCCCTTTGTTGCAAAAGTGACATGTACTCAAGAGGTTACAGTTTGCCAAAGAACACATTGCCTGGCCTAAAGAGAAATGACGCAACGTTTTGTGGACTGATATAAGTAAAATTGTTCTTTTTGGGTCTAGAGGCCGCAGACAGTTTGTCAGAAGACTCCCCCAACACTGAATTCAAGTCACGATACACTTTGAAGATAGTGAAGCATGATATAGGGATGTTTCTCATACTATGGTATTGGGCCTATTTATCGGATGTGAAGGACCATGGATCAGTTTGGATACATCAAAATACTTGAAGAGGTCATGTTGCCTTATGCTGAAGAGGAAATGCCCCGAAATGGGTGTTTCAACAAGACAATGACCCAAAACACACCAGTAAGTGAGCGGCATCTTGGTTCCAGACCAACAAGATTAATGTTATGGAGAGGCCAGCCTAGTCTCCCGACCTCAGTCCAATTGAAAACCTGTAGGGTGACATCAAAACTGCTGTTTCTGAGGCAAAACCAAGAAATGCTGAGGAATTGTGCAATATAGTCTAGACGTCAGGAAATTAAAGTTTCTGATCCATTGTCTTGTCTTCATCTTCATCACCTTGATCCGGGGTCGGGTCTTGGGGGCAGCAGCTTCAGCAATGAGGTCCAAACGTCCCTCTCCCCAGCCACTTCCTCCAGCTCTTCAGGGGGGACACTGAGGCGTTCCCAGACTAGCCGAGAGACGTAGTCCCTCCAGCATGTTCTGGGTCGGCCCTGGGGTCTCTTCCCAGTTGGACATGCCTCAAACACCACACCAGGGAGACGTTCAGGAGGCATTCTGACCAGATGCCTGAGCCACTTCAACTGGCTCCTCTCAACGCGGAGGAGCAGCGGTTCTACTCCGAGCTCCTCCCGGATGACCGAGCTTCTCACCCTATCTCTAAGGGAGAGCCCCGCCACCATGTGAAGGAACTTGCAACCACTTGTAGATATTGTCTCATATTTTCACCTTTCTAGTCTGAAACCCAAGTGCCCTCAGTGCATAGCTAAATCAGAATGAGGGATTTTATGGCAAACTTTCCAAATCTCTTTAATGTAATTGAGTTTAAGCTTGGCGTCTAAAAGAAGGCCACAGACAGACAGGAGACTAGGAAGGTCATTCTGTCCTTGTTTCTTCTCAAAAGTTTAGGAAAATCAAAACAAACACCCCCAGGTAGTATGTCGGTCACTTGCCAACTTGGATTTAATTGCATGGCTTTGCGTTCCCTGCACACAATGTGTACTCACTGTTGCCCCCTCCTGGTGTGTTCCAGCAACAGCGTCGTGAGCGAGAGCTGAGAAGGCAGCAGGAGCGTGAGCAGAGGCGACGGGAGCAGGAGGAGAAAAGGAGAATAGAGGAGATGGAACGCCGGCGCAAAGAGGAGGACGAGCGCAGGAGGGCGGAGGAGGAGAAGAGACGAAATGATCGGGAACAGGTAATCCAACCACTTAGTCAAAAAATTTGAGTTACGTAACAATTTTTTTTATGGTTGATGCCAAATTTAGGAATTCTGTTTTATAATGTAAAAAAAATGCATCAGTGCTGTACTGATTCCAGTAAACAAAAATGTATTCGATATGGAAGATGCAGTTAAACAATATTTGAAGGTACTTTATTTAGGAAACTTCTAGAAAATTAGATCTATATTTTTAAAGAGCCCGCTTCATAATTTTGGCACCCCTGCACCTATTACTTTTCCCAAACCACCTTTTACCAACATAATGGTACTGAGATTGGAGAATACAGAGCAAAAGATTTGAGTCAATTTCTCACTATCTCCCTTTCAGTGTAGTACATCCTCTCTCCAGCTTGACTCACAGGTTTCGCAATAGGCTGCAGGTCAGGGGACTGACATGACCATGTCACAAGCTTGGTCCTGTGGTCATTTAAGCATTTTGTTTGGATTTGGAGCCTTTTTTTTCCTGCTGTAAGGTCCAACTATGACCCAGTTGTAGTTTTCTGGCAGAAGTAGAAAGACTTTATTTTTATGTCTGGTGATGCTTTGCATTCTACCCAAAGGTTCTCAGGAGCTTTTTAGAGGAGAAACAGCCCCATAACATCACAGAAGCGCCACTATAATTAACAGCGCAGACTGCCTTCTTTTCTGTAAATCCATCTTTCTTTTTATGCCAAAGCCTTCTCAAGTGTTTATTGTTAAGTTCTGCTGTTTTTTTTTCCCATCTGACCATCGAACCAGTCAGAGTTCCAGAAGTGTCTCATTTACTCCAGGTGTTTACATTTGTGGTTAGAGGAAAGGAAGTGTGTGTATGTAATGTGTGTGTGTGTGTGTGTGTGTGTGTGTATAATTTATTTCTTTTTTTGATGGAAAGAGTATGCCCATTGGAGATGATCCGAGTCAAATTCTGGATCCGGGAAATTTTTTTAAGGATTCTTTAACATTACGAGATGAATATCATCAGCAGATGGTGGTGTGTGCCTTTTTGTTTTAGTGGAGGTTTGCGCTCTGAGTGCTCCTAGTTTATTAGGTATTCTCATATACAGGCATCAGTTGTTTTGTAGATGAGGTCTCCATAAAGTCTGAAATAAATTCTAAGCACTCCAGCAGTAGAGTCTTATGAACGTAGTCAGAGGAATTATATTAACATTTAGCTCATTAAATGTGAATAATAATATTAATGCAGCTGTTTATTGCTGCTTCAGAGTTTTTCCCCACTGCAAGATTTACAGGCTACTTGTTTCCTGTGTAAACCCATTCCATCAAGGGAGCAATGAAATAAACCAGAAACTATGAGAACTTAATATGTGTTGTCACAAAATAAGGGGGAGGTTGATGTCACGGACCTTACTGTGAGAACCTCTGTTGTAATCTTCACTTTGTGGAATGAGTACGGGAATTTGGCTTGTGTATCTCCTTAGACGCGAGAGTAACAGAAAATCATGGCATGTTTTAGAGTTTCCAAACACTTAAAAAATAAAAGGCGAAGCAAATGTATGTGTTAGCTGGTAGGCGAACACATTGTATTTTATATATAGATGGTAACTTTGTATTCATTCATTTATTTTTTCATTTTCTAAGCCGCTTAATCCTAATTAGGGTCACAGAGAGGCTGGCGACCGTCTCAGCCGACTCTGGGCGAAAGCAGGGTACACCCTGAACAGTTCGCCAGGCCATTAAAGGGCAAAAACATGCAACCATTCACACTCGCCCTCACACCTATTGGCAAATTCAAGCACCAAATTTGGAACTGTGTATTTTTTTTGGACGGTGGGAGGAAACCGGAGTACCTGGAAGAAGCCCACTCAAGCACAGGGAGAACATGCAAGCTCCACACAGAAGTGCCCCGAGCCCGGGAACTGAACCCAGGCCTTCTTGCTGTGAGGCGAACGTGCTAACCACTGCCCCACCATGCCGCCCTGGATAGCTTATTGGTTACTACCCTCCGGATTTCAGTGACGGTACTGAGGACGCTTTTTTCATTATATTAAACCTGCTTGGTGGCTGCAAGTCTGACATGAGAGAAACAGGGAAGACTCCTTTATATTATAATTTATATATAATTTTTTAAATACTGTGAGCTATGAATTTTTTGAGATTTTGGTTTACGTGGGTGAATGTTAGGCTTGGCTTTTTTTGGAGGTTTGTGTTCGAAGTGCTTTTTTTTTGTTTTCTTGAATTATAGCTTACATTCCTTGTGTGATCAGATTACTTGTGCAATGAAAGTACATCAAACAACCTTGACACGTCTGATTGGCAGGAATATATCCGCCGTCAGCTGGAAGAGGAGCAGAGGCATCTAGAGATCCTTCAGCAGCAGCTGCTTCATGAACAGGCCATGTTACTGGTAAGAATCCTCCCCTTTCCTTCTCATATCAACCCGGTAAATTCTGATGCATTAGAACCGACTTTAGCGCCTGCAGCTGAATGTTATCTCTGGCCAGATCTGTTCGCGAAAATGAGATGATTAGAGATCACCAACATTTATAATGGTGTTGTGTATGATGTCCAGCACACTTCATGCTCCCCAAGGGAGAAGGTTCAATCTGTCCAGCAGTGTGCGCACGTTTATGTGTATGTATATATGTGTATGTATACACATACATACACATACATACACATATATACATACACATATACGTGTATGTATACAGTACAGACCAAAAGTTTGGACACACCTTCTCATTCAATGAGTTTCCTTTCTTTTCATGACTATGAAAATT